>WHVA01000003.1:0-465000 GCA_015179125.1 Gautieria morchelliformis
CCTTTTGAGATCTGGACAGACCACAAGAACCTCGAGTATTTCCGCACGGCTAAGAAGCTGAACCGACGACAAGCACGGTGGTCCCTACACCTGTCCCGGTTTGACTTCATGCTCCACCACCGCCCCGGCCGCACCATGGGCAAGCCCGATGCCCTATCCCGCCGCGCGGATCACGGAAGCGGAAGTGGAGACAACGCGGATATGACACTGCTCCGCCCAAGTCTCTTTGCAATCCGTGCCCTAGAAGGAGTAACTGCAGTTGGGGCGGAAGCGGAAATGCTCCGGGATATCCGGAGGCAGTACCGGAATGGAGAGAAGGAGGAGTCGGTGGTGAAGGCAGTGGAGGAACTCCGGAAGGGGCACTCACGGTCTGTACGGGCAGCGGAATGGTCGGAACGTGATGGACTGCTCCACTTCAGAGGCAAGGTCTATGTTCCGGGTGGGGCGGACCTCCGCCGTCGCATCGTGTCCCAGCACCATGACACACGGGTCGCTGGGCATGCTGGCAGGTGGAAGACGCTGGAGTTAGTGGCTCGGAATTACTGGTGGCCTCAGATGTCCCGCTACATCGGACAGTACGTGAAGACGTGTGACCTTTGTCTCCGAACCAAAGCGCAACGACGTCCGCCCGTCGGAGAACTTGTTCCGCTCCCGATTCCCGAATCCCGCTGGGACACCATCAGTGTCGACTTCATCGTTGAACTCCCAGAGTCTCATGGCTACGACGCGATCATGAACGTCGTGGATTCGGTGAGCAAGGTGTCCCACTTCATTCCGACGCACACGACGATCACAGCCCTCGGAGCGGCCCGCCTGTTCCTTGCACATGTCTGGAAGTTGCATGGGCTCCCGAAGCAAGTCGTTTCCGACCGAGGTCCGCAGTTTGTCGCGGAACTGACTCGGGAGCTCTACCGCCTGCTCGGCATAAAGCTGGCTACCACCACAGCGTACCATCCGCAGGGTGACGGACAGACGGAACGGGTCAATCAGGAGTTGGAGCAATATCTCCGCCTCTTTGTCAATGAGAGGCAGGATGACTGGGATGAGTTACTTCCGCTGGCGGAATTCCAATACAACAACCATGTCCATTCCGCCACGCAACAGACTCCCTTCATGCTTGACTCCGGACGACACCCGCGGATGGGCTTCGAACCACGCCAGGCTGACTCCCGACTCGAGACGGTCAATGAGTTCCGAGACCGCATGGACTCCACCCTTTCGGAAGCCAAGTCGGCCCTTGCGAAGGCCAAGGATGACATGGCAAGGTACTACAACCGACGCCGGGTTCCTGCCCCAGAGTACCAAGTTGGAGACAAGGTGTACCTAGATGCAAGTGACATCCGCACCACACGCCCTTCGCAGAAGCTTGCCCACCGCTACCTCGGGCCCTTCACAGTGACGCGGAGGGTTGGACGGAATGCATACCGCCTCCGACTTCCGATGTCCATGTCCCGCCTCCACCCCGTCTTCAACGTGGTGAAGTTACTCCCTATGCTTGAGGACCCAATTCCACGTCGGAAGGCTCATCCGCCACCTCCGCCAGAAATTGTAGATGGGGAAGAGCACTACGTGGTAGAACGGATCCTGGACAGCCGGTTTGTGCGAGGACGACTCCAATTCCTCGTGAAATGGGAAGGGTATGGGTACGAGGAGAATTCGTGGGTCCCGGAGCAAGATGTTTCCGCTCCTGACAAACTCCGGGAGTTCTACAGGACACATCCAGGTGCCCCTCGCCGAATCCGCTCGCTGGCATTTCAATCCCTTGTGTCCCGTGCTTCGAGGACGCAGCACGCTAGAGGGGGGGTGATGTCAGGGGACACCCTGTTTTCCATTTCCAGTTCCGACACCACATCCAGTTCCGACTCCATTTCCGACTCCGCTTCCGGTTCCGATTCCATCTCCGCATCCGCTTTCGGGAACAATTCCGCTTTTGGGAGAACTTCCACCAGTTCCGTTCGCCTTGCCAGTTCCACTCCAATTTCCGACTTCCGCCCCGGAACAGTGTCGGAAATCAAGCGACTCGCATAATAGGTGACATCAAGGGTCGATCAAGGGTCAGGGGGATGCAGGGTTGATGGCGGGTGCCAAGCGTTGTCCCTGGCTGCGCAGCGTAGTATAATACGGGCTCGCTGACATTGGGGGTCCTTAGACTTTTCTCTTTGGATTTCCCCTTGTCAGGTGAGAACCCCCTCTCTTGTATGCTCTGTTCATTTATACATACTTTGGATTTCCCCTTGTCAGTTGTGTGGTAGTGTGATCTCCACGACTAGCCAGGGTTGCCCTTACAAACACCGGTTGATGGTGTTACGGATGCGTGTAGACAGCAGGCAGTGCAAACTGTCAAGGATGACACGGTATTTGAGTATGAGGAAGATCTTAAGTTGGCAGCCCTGAAAAAGATAAAGGATCTCGAGGGGACAATTATATCTGACTGGACAACTTGATACTATCTTGCATTCATTACATTAGTGGAAAAAATCTAGATTTTATTTGTTCTGCTAGTAAATTATTAGGTAGGAATGCAATGTGTGTGGGAGCGGCATTGGTTGCAGTCAAATTGCGCGTGCGCAGACAACGCGCAATCGTGCATGTGCAGATAAGCACTCAGGAGTGCTTTCACACAAGCGTGCTATTTTTTTATTTTTTTATTGATGGTTGGGTGCATGTGTGTGCTACCTACCTTTTATACAAATTGACCATCATGCAGGACATGGACAACATGAAGGCAAAGATTCAGGATGCATACAAGCCAAAGGTCAGTGTACATGAAGGCCAAGATCCAGGACATGGACAATGTGAAAGTGAAAATTCAATGTACGTGACGGCCAAGATCCAGGACATGGACAACGTGAAGGCAAAGGTTCAGGACACGTACAACACAACAGTCAGTGTCCATGAAGGCCAAGATCCAGGACAGGGACAACGTGAAAGCCAAAATTCAAGTACATGAAGGCCAAGATCCAGGACATGGACAACGTGAAGGCAAAGGTTCAGGACACATACAAGCCAAGGATGTGAAGGCCAAGATCCAGGACAGGGACAACGTGAAAGCCAAAATTCAATGAATATGAAGGCATATATCCAGGACATGGTCAACATGAAGGTGAATATTCAGGACACATACAAGCCAAAAGTCAGTGTACATGAAGGCCAAGATCCAGGATATGGACAATGTGGAAATGAATGTGCAAGTACAAGCCAAAAGTCAATGTAGGTATCGACAATATGAAGGTGAAGATACAGCACATCAGGCCAAGGCTCAAGATAGGTCAACACTAGCTCTCAAATTCCCCAGCCTCCCATCCCCTTCTACACCCTGTACTAGGCTTGGGGACTATGCCCTAGCCTAGGCTAGCCGGACCAGGGCCAGTTTGATAGCTTATGTAACTAGGTGGTGTTGCGCATGTGCGAACTGACAATTCTGGTCCCATGCAATCGGTATACTTTCTATAAGTAATGTGCTAGTGTAAAACCACAAGGTTTAACAGGTGCGTGCATTATTATTCATACGCACTTGTGTTTCTTGGGCACGGCATGTACCTTGCAGTGCGCAGTATGCACCCTACGGCGCGTGATATTCATGCTCCGGCGTGGGTGTGGGATAATTTTTGTGCAAACCGACTGCCATAGGCGCCAGGATGGGGAGCATGGGGACGTTGCGCGTGGGGGTGCCGGAGCATGTGGGCGCATCAAGGGCGAAGGCGGGGTCCAGATCGAGGTCGAGGTCACCAAGGCAGACCATGAGCGAAAGCCCCGCTGCGTGATGGGCTGCGTGTTGTCATGACACATTTATTTCCTATACCAAATCGCTCTGTTCTCCCACTCCTCACTACACCTCTATGTTCATTCCTAATATAAATCAGATTAAGGGGTTGGAGTCGAGTGAACAATAGTGTGATAGAGATATTTAAGAAGTGTTCTGGTGAAGAGTAAAAGTAGTGTTCTAGAGTTCTAGAATTAAGCAGTGTTCTTAGAGTAAGAGTTGAGGAGGAAACAATAATGATCCAAAGATGCTTATAACTCGAAGCTCTAAGGAAAAAGATTGTAAAGTCGCTGTTTGCTTCTATTGTAGAGTCCAAGTATTTAAGCAGTGTAGGATAGGGGAAATAATCATGTGAAATATGATGCTACTTAGGGGATAGGAGCATAATGATGTTAATAGTGATGCAATAGCTCCTATGTGGCTAATCTCTTCATAAATGATCTAGATGATGAAATAAATGATGTCAGACCAGTGGAATGACGACTCGACTGGATAGTAGGCATGAAAATGAACTCTTAACTCAGTGGCATGCATGTCTGCGCCTCAACTCAATGTTTGACTCATGGTACGCATGTATGCGCCTCGACTCGACTTGGAATGATGGGAAAATAAGGTGAGTGATACGAAAAATGAGTAATGAGATTGTCCTGATTGAAACTGTCCTTTCCTCCTCCAATAACAATTCCGATCACCCTTCTCCGAGTTCGGCGATTTGTCTTCGCTGTTTGCGTCATTCACTACAGCCACGCCATCAAATAACGATCAACGCCCTTTGGCCGGCTTAGTGTTCATCACTGTCCCTATCACCTCCACGGCTCAAACACCTTTCAATGTTCCTATGTTCGGGTTGGCATGCCTCGTATATTTCCTACACCCAGATATCCCTGTTTCCCCTTTCACCACTCCTCCTCCGTGTTCACTCGGCTTCGCCCTCCCCTCATCCACTCCTCCTCTTTGTCCTCTCCGTTTGTCCTTCTCCACATTGTCCGAACAGCCATTCGCTGCTCGCATCATTCGCCAGCAGGCATGCCATCAAACGCGATCGACATCCTCTACCCGGCGTGATGGTTCATCACTGGCCCCATCACCTTCCTAATACAACCCCTTTAGGTGTTCATATGGCTGGGATGTGTTCGCAGGAGGTCCTACCCATGGGTCGTGTGGTATCAACCCAGCAGACGAAGAGTCCGTGCAGGGTAGCACATATGCAGGTCCGAAGACGCGGTTTCATACATAAGCGTCTTTGCCCTCTTTCCTCTCCGTCGTTTCATGATTCGCACCCCTCCCTCACTCTATTGTATGTTTATTTCATCTATTTGTATCATGACTGCGTACCCCTATCCAACCCTGACTCATGACGGCCTCTTTCCTATTCACTGATACCTTACAAGCATTCGATATAAGTAGTTCACATTCACATGTATATTCCCCAGTTCAATTATCATATGTCCATCTTGTGCAAACTTTGTTAGTAATCGGGACGATGACACCGCCGAGGCAGAGCCGGCACGCATTTAGCCGGAGGTTCAAGATCGCTCTCGACCCCGGGTTGCTGGTGCACCGGCATCGCATCGGCACAGCAGCTCGAAGAGATTGGTAATATAGGAACATCATAATTAGTATATAAGGACAGATGATCTTGTACAGATCGTAGAATATCAGATCATTATATCTCCTTCGTTCCACAAACTTGACCTCGCTGTGACTATCGTCTTGAGCCTTCTCTGTAGATTTCTATCTTCGACCAGAAGAAGACTTAGGCATCACTGGTGAGTTTTCGTACTTCACCTTCGTTACCTTAGCCTTCAAATTATTTTCTTTGCTGTCGGCGAAGGGCTCCGAAGGAGTGCCTTCGCCGGCGAAAGGATTGTCGCTACTTAGACAACCTTTCCGTGACACCTTGCACGTTACATCGTCAAGCGCCACGGGCTATTTCTCTACGACTGTAGATAGGGTAAGCTCCGTTCGGGCAGCCCTCTGATCTTCTGAACATTTATGAGTTCACCTTATTCGCCGAATGGCATACTTATTCACACAAGTTATTCGGGCATTCGCTGTCTTCACCAATACACGATATTAACGCCTAAAAACAATCTTGACATGTGTCACTAGATGCATGCCTAACAACAGACAACATGGTGGACACACCTTCCTCTTCATGGGGCTGGAACAGGTCTTTCAGCAGCTTGGATTTTGGCAGCGGCGCCGCGGTGGCAGCTGCATGCGCTGGCAGCACCGCTGTGTCAGCTGATGTGTATGTGTCATCTGGCCCGTCTGGGACGTCTTTCGCTGCCGATTCTGAACCGCCCTAGGGGCGCATGTCGTCTCCAAACATCGTCATCGGGAGCCCCAGCCCACGCGCCTCTCCTCCTCCAAGTCCGGCAGCCTGCTCCTCTCCCACAGCAGCCCATGGCATTGCTAACCCCTGAAGACCGTCGTCTTTGGGCAGACGCAGCACGCGTGTGCGCCTGCGCCTGCGTCTGCTGCAATGATGACCACCGCGAGCATGTCTGGTCACAGGTGCACAGTAATATTAATTGGATTAAGAGATTGAGGTCGAGTGGATAATTGTGTGATAGTAATAGAGATTTGAGCAATGTTCTAGTGCAGGATAAGAGCAGTGTTCTAGAGTGTTATAAGTGAGCAGTGTTCTTAGTGTAATAAGTGAGGAGGAAACAATAATGATCCAAAGATGCTTATAACTCGAAGCTCTAAGGAAAAAGATTGTAAAGTCGCTCATTTATTCTGGTGCACAGTCCAAGTATTTAAGCAGTACAGAACAGGGGGAAATTATCATGTGTGAGGAGTAATAATCATGTGAAATATGATGCTACTAGGGGATAGGAGCATAATGATGTCAATAATGATGCTGCATGCTCCTATATGCATAATACATCAGCAGGGCTGAATAGATGATGATGATGATAATAGGAGTATGTGGATAGCCTGTGAAATGATAGATAGGAAAATAGTTCATGATGAAATGAATAAGATGATGAATGTCCTGACTGGGAAATGTCCTTCTGCCATATAATAACACACAGCGCCGTACATGCGCGGGTCAATCATGCCCGCGTCGGAACAGCAGGTGCACGCGGCTTCTTGCATGCCCTGCTTTTTGGCACCGACTCATGGGTGCGGCGGGCGCGGGCAGTGGGTGTGCGGGGCGCATTTTCATTGGTGGGATGAGGTGTGCGAGGGAGGTTTTGTGCCACGCCTGCTGGAGGGTGTATGTATGTAGCAACAGGCGGTGGAGATGTGTTTGGACGGACCGGGTGCAGAGTGTGGTTTTGGGGCGGTGACAATGGATATGTCGCCAGCGTGGACGCTGTGCATGCCACAGGGGAGGCATCTCCGCTTCGAACCCGGGTCGCCCGCCTCTTCCGCTACGCACTTTCACTCATTTGCCAGGGTTGAAAAGCAACACTCAGAAGGCCACGGGATAAGCGCAGAGCCCACAGCCGGCTCACCGCTGTGCATAGTCCAGCTTCGCTTGTCCTATCCGCAGCTTCACACCCTTCCACGTCGTCTCACTCAGCACGTTCCGACCTTGACAAAAAATTTAATTTAATTTTCAACAGCACAAGAGGACATGTACCCCGCACAGTGTGCTAGATTGGCTCTGTGGCCTCCAACATCACATACGTGAATTTACGAGTCTCCCCTGCAGTGCTAGCCCCAGCGATAGACCCCACCTACATTGTTATGAGCCGGTTGGTTTACACTCGCCGGGAGTACTCACCCACGGCATTCAATGCGCCGACCCCGTCTAGCGGAACCTTGCCAAACCCTTGCAGATGAGCACTGATGTCAATTGCAGTGATAGCTGGCGTGAGGCCAGACACATGGAGTCGTTTTTTGACGGTAGAGTTGAAATGTTGAAGCTTAGCCGTTCATGGGCATTAGTCAGTAGGTGGCCTACGTCACCAGCAACTTGGTGGCCGCCATGTTCACCATTTCTCTACCATGGAGACTCACAGGCAGATGTCCCATTTTACGTCTGCCATGAATATTAGTCCTCCCCTCACCTGTCGGCCCCTTCACAGACGTCATTATTTGCTCCCCATCCCACCGTCAACGTCTCTAGCTCTCATCGAATATCTCCCCATACCAAATGATTAATAACTCGTATTGATCCATGTGAAGTTTGGCATTTAATGGCATTGACAGAGGTGCAGTCCACTAACCTACATTCACAACAGAGCCCAGCTGTGAGTCGGGTGTGGCCAGCCACATCCGAGTCCCAACTCACTGTGTCATTGCGGTAGGATGACATCTAGCCTGACGCGTCGCAGCGACAGCCCGCTACCTCCTCTAGCCGTCTAGCCTCACTGTCTCCAATCGAGTCAGGTCCCATGTGGGTGGCCACGTCTGACTCGCCACTGCGGCAGTGAGTCGGATCTAGCCAGCCACCCCAACTTGTTACGGCAACATGCACGACACAGTGAGCCAGACGGATGTTTCGAGCCACTCCCGACTCACTGCCCCAAAAATCGTGATGTAGCTGACATGACGAGTGCTCTGTGGCTCCCATGGTATGGCCTTTTCAGCGCACTGACGAGAAGCCCATAGTTAGCAAGGCTCCCGGTACCTCGGCATTTGTTTTTTTTTTTTCTTGAATTCCATTTATTATACTGCCACCTTGGGGCAAGGCCCTATATAGGCAGTCTCTACCCAGAAATTCCCCCATTCCATTAATAGATAGAAGGTCCTACCGCTTAGTTGAGTGCCTGTACAATACGATATAAAAGGAGGCCCTTTTTGCCTGCCTTTCATCAGCCAATCTACCCATCTTCTATCCTACACATGACCTCGTGTGACTTGCATCTTACTAAGCTGCTAATCCCAGCTAGGATTATTCACTTACTTTAGTGTCTAATTCCTTGTTAAGTAGTTACTTTACTGCTTAGCCACTTGGACTAATCCTCCGGGTGTAATTCTACAGAGTGAGTCTGTCAATTGAAAGTCTTGCCATTCACACTCCAATACCCAAGACAATCTGATCAGTCAATTTTCCTGATTAGAGACTTTCACAAGTCGCTTTGTTCACAAAACTCTTCCCTCATTTTATTGCAGTGCGCTGGTAGGTTATCAGGGCAGTCCATTTATAAACTCGCCTGCTAAGTACATTCCTTTATATTTTGGAATACGCTTGGACCCCGATAGTGTCCTTGAACCTACAGTCTTTTAGTTTATTGTTCAGTGCTGCTAAGAAATGTATTGCCTTCCATCCGTATTAACTTGGACTAGTTCTTACGTGGATTGCAACCAAGGTACAAATATTAAATTATTTCCGGAGTTGTGCTGCAGCATTGTTTGATATTCTTTGAGTCTCGTAAACGACACATTCTGATAGATTGAAGTGTTAGCAATAACACCAAAGTCTTGAAGGGTTCCAAAACAGGTATTGTAGTTACCGAAGTAAGCCAGAGATATGCAGGCACCAACATAGGATACTTCCTGTTTGTTTACAATGCCTAATCACCTTAGATACATATCAGTACCGGTCAGTTTCAGTAGGTCTTATATGCTGGATGGAAGTCCAGGAGCCTCATAATCCTAACACTTATCGACACCTATCGGTGGGGCAAACCATTGTAGTAATGACTGCTACAAATGGGGGGGGGGGGGTTCGAACCGGAGGTTCTCCCTTCACGTTATCCCAAACGGGCCCTTGGTTTGGGTTAGTTCCACCTGCGCTAACCCGCCCCTCACCTTGGCACTGATCAGCAAGAGCTCGGACATTCTGCCCTGTTCATCCTCCCCCATCTCATCAGCCACACCATCCATGTCCTCCGAGGACAATTCCTCGATCATCAGGGTGCTCACCATGCCACCCCCTTGTATCCCCAACATCGTCATCCAGTCCAAGCACCTTCATACTGGTGTGATCCCTCATCTCAGTTATCATGGCTCCCAGTAGCTCGGCATTGATCAGCAAGAGCTTGGACTTTCCACCCTGTTCCTCCTCCCCCACCTTGTCAGCCACACCGTCCATATTCTCCAAGGACAACTCCTCCACCATTAGGGTGCTCATGATGCCAGCCCCCTTGTATCCCCAACATCGTTGTAAATACAGATATTTACCTGTATTGCCGCGAGGCAATACATAATAACTGGTAGCTTACATAGCACCACAAGGACCCACTGTATAGTTCTTGCATGGGAATCCCCCTGGATTCCCCAGCGTATCTTTACTTGTAACAGTCACTACGTCATGCTAGAATCACCACCGTTTGGTTGAGTTCTATTGCCTTGTGATACCACAAGTTCTAAGCCAATTCTCTTACACTTTTTTGAACTTCCAACAGCTGTTTGCCCAGAAAACAGTTGAAGACTGTTTCCTGCAGCATCTTAGACAAGATCGCTGTCCTGACAATTGGAAAATCATCAGAAAACGAACATAGTACCACATACTACAATCAACTGTGTGCCTGCGATGTACCTGCTCAGTCGAACGACACGATCAAGCAGCTCGCGCAACAAAACCCCGGTGCAGCCTAGTGACACCACAGCTGATGCTACCTTGGGCTCAGGGCCCAAGGAAGTAGAAGACAGTGAAGTCATAGACCTCGCCGCACCCGTCCTAGCACCAGAGAACATGGACACCATTGACCACGTGTCTCCAAGCATGGACGAAGTAGAAGGACAGGATGGGGACAAGTCACGTTCCCCATCCCCCTCGCCCCCACCTCGTGACAAGGGCAAGGGCCAAGCCAGATCACCTGTCAGCAATGACGAAGGCTCAGCATCAGACCGAATGTCGCGAGATGTCAAGAGCCACAACGCAGCCCTGCAGTTGAAAGATCGAACAATCATTGCTCCTCTCAAGGAACAATGTCGAAAACGACGAGCACCTGACGACAGTCAGGACTCAGAATACTCAAGCTCAAGTCGAAAGATCTCAAGGACAAACACCGTTGATGAAACAACGGTGACCGTGCGGCTGAACAACCAGCTGCACGAAGCAACCCAACGCATCAGCCACGCCGATGTGAGGAATGAGGAGGATAATCGAAATGGTCATGTGATACAGCATATATGAGTATATAATATATATTATAAGAGTATTAATCACAACATATAGGAATATATAGTAGTATTTGTAAGGAGAATAATAGATGTTATTAGAATATTCTGTATATGTTTAAACATCTCGGAGATATATATACATATGAGAGAGTATCTGACTACAAGATAGAATAACAGATAGTTGGACAGATACTTCTAATAGATATGAGTAGGAGTATTAGTATGAATAGTTATAATGATATAGTGTATATTAAAAGTGGGTAGAAAAAATAAGAAGAGGCGTAAAAATAAGAAGAGGCGTTCTCGTTGGCAGAGCTGCCGCTCAGGGAGGGACAAACGGAAATTTATTTATATACCAACAATAAGATTGGCATGTACTTTCATCCTCTTCTTTTCTATAATCTGAGAATAAAATGGGTGAAGCTACAGGTAATAAAAAGTTGTGAGCATCCGCCTGAGCAGATAGGCCACGAGCTGGAGAACGTGGCAGACGGGATTGCCAGCATAGTCACGACGGCACACGGACTAGCAAAGTCGCTCGTGGGCCTGCGAGCATCGTTGCTGAGTCCCACACGGATGTGTGCCAGAGCAATACAGAAATCGCCACCGTAAGGGCGACGCTACAAGCCCTTGAAGACAAGAATGAGCATCGCCACCACCGAGGGTCGCATAGAGCGATGGACAGTGGGCGCGAAAGCACCGCTGAGGATCAGCGCAAACTGCATGACTGGCGACGAATGCCGCTGCTGAAAATCCAGTCTGGGCAGGATGTACGGTTCAGAAATGAACCGAGAAACCGCGGGCCAATACGGCCCCAGAGAAGGATGGCAAGACCATCCAAAAGGTGATCCACGAGCAAGTGGCCTCGGAGGTTGACTCTGAGGATATGGCCGCGAGCCTGGAACTCGAAGTCGAGCACTGGCAACGGAAAGAGGCACAAGCCGCCCACCGCTATACGTGTGCCCTGGAGTTGTGCAGACAGCACGCCGAAGAGGCAGTGACTCGAGCACAAACCTCCCAGCTGCCAAACGAACAGCAGGAGCATGTCATTCAGGAGGCCAGACAGGCACGTTCTGCTCTCTCAAGCAGACTACAAGTCCAGAACGCAGGATTGACTGGGGACACCCGACATCAATCCCCACGAAGCAGCGAGCAGTTAGAAGCTGCTGCACCATGGGCTGCTGTGCAGCTGCGCAAAAGGTCCATTGCCCTGACTGAAGGTCAAGGCATCCTGGACCAGCTCGAAGGCCCACAGGAGCCATACGATGGCGTCACACGGATGATCTGTGTAGCGCTTGCGGATGCCGCAGACATGGACCCTGAAAAGTCCGTGCTCATGAAAGCTGGCGTAAAGCTGGCACACCCTGAGCCGTACACTGGAGGTTTGGACCTCGAAGAGTTCGAGGGGTTTGTAGCAGGCATCTTGAGATGGCTCAAGATGAACTGCCTACTAGGGCCAACCACTGTGCAGATGTAGGTGGATTACCTGGGCACTCACATAACCGGCGAGGCCCAAGAGTGGTTCATTCAAAACGTTGAGCGTTTCAATCATCAGGTCTGTGAATGGACCTTGGAATTGGCTATGCAAGGGTTGCAGAGGAGGTTCATACACACCCTCACATATCACCAAGCGTCGAATAAATTCGACATGGTAGTGCAGGGCATGAAAACCGTTCAGGAAATGCTGAATGAGCTCACGAAATACTCGGCGTGGATGATACAGCCACCTGCTGAATACATGCTCCAAGGACAGTTTGTGTCAGCATTGCGTGATACATTGTGCAATGAAGTCCTGAAGAAAGGCTACAACGCCGAGTCCAGCTCGATCGAGCAGCTGTTTGAAGCTGCCCAAATGATTGAGCAAGCATCCCGGTACAACCAAGGGATGTGCCGGGCAGAAACCGCGGGCCCAATGGCCATCATGACACAGCTTGAAACAAGAAAGCAAGCCGCACAGTCAGGCTTTAACAAGCCCACTGCATTCCAGGCAAACAATGCCTTCCACCGACCCATGGTGACAAAGCCGCCTCAGGGGTCGGGAAGATTGGCAAAGCTGAGCTACCTGCAAAAACCATCCGGACGCCCCCCAGACAGACCGCAAAATGCCCATAGCAGTGCAAGCTGCTTTGAATGCGGCCAGACAGCCCACATTAAGGTGAATTTGTCATGACAATATCAGTAAGCCCATCACCACCATCACAACACATCCAACCGCCGCATATACATTGCCCCACGCCTCACACGCATCTCCACTCACATCACCCACATCTGCCCAAGCCCATACACGTCTGCACAACACACCATGACGCCTCCATAGCCCTACTGACTCGACCCTGACCCAGTACCCGCGGATCCACCCAACCCGAGTCAAAGCCCGAGCCTGAGGTACATTGATCCACGGAGGAGCTGGATGTTGAGCCACATGTCTACATATCTTCCATATATCTTTCTTTCCTAACCACAACTCATGTTTCTGATACATATGACTACCTACACCCCTTCCCATTCGATAGACCAGTATCTTAGCTACCGCTGCCTCCGGACCACCGTACCCCCAAGTCCAGACACCAGAGTCGACCCACACGTCCTTCCTCCGCTGTTCACACCGCAGCACACTCCGTAGCTAGATAAATAGTTCAGCTTGTATATCCATATCCCCAGTCAAAAAGAACTCACCTTGAACCATATTGGTATTTTGCGATGCACAGAACTGTGTAGTTGTTGCTGGAGAGGACACACACATTGTGTTTCCTCTATATCTTCGTTTCTATAAATCGACTCGATTCGACTTCAGGTAGAAGTCTGAATCTAAATCACCCTCCAACCTACTATCAGCTGCTCTTAGTCTTTCACAGAATTGCCCATGCCTGAAACCGAAAGTACAGACAGCGGCCATATGGCAAGACAACAATGGAGATCTAGAGGATCCCATCAACACCTCTCTTCTGTTATTGGATTCTAGAAGGACGGATTATCCTCCTAGGGGCATACATCATCATCAATGGATTATCCACCTAGGGGCACATAGCGTCATCATTGACATCATTGGTGATGTATGCACTCCTAATCAAATGTTCCATAGGGTTTTACCCCTGTTCACCACTGTATAAGTAGCTAGGACTTTAGCTACAACAAATCATTGGTTTCAGCCCATTCACTCACATTGTTGAGTCTGGTTGAGTGAGTTAACAGTGTCCTCACTATCGGTCTTGAATTCCCTGCACTCGAGTTAATGCACAGACTCCTCCGAATCCTTCCCATTTTTGGCAAGACAATGAAATAACGAAATAACATCTTCAAGAGGTTGAAGAGGGGGAGGGTGACCCTCAGGAAACTGAGGATCAGGAAGGGAATGGCGAGCCAGCAGAGGCCTGGGAGCTGGAACCATCCCAATACTATGATTGGGATGAGGACATGGCAGATAACCAGACTGCTGTCAAGATTGGGTTTTAGGCATTAATATCGTGTATTAGTGAACACAACGAATGCCCGAATAACTTGTGCAAAGAGATATGCCGTTCGGTGAATAAGGTGAACCAATAAATGTTCAGAAGATAAGAGGGATGCCCGAACAGAGCTCGCCCTATCTACAGTCGTAGCGAAATAGCCCGTGGCACTTGATGATGTAATGTGCAAGGTGTCATGGAAAGGTTGTTTAAGTAGCAACAATCCTTTTGCCGGCGAAGGCACCCCTTCTGAGCCCTTCACCGACAGCACAGATAATAGTTCGAAGGCTAAGGTAACGAAGGTGAAGTACGAAAACTCACCAGTGATGCTCAAGTCCTCCTCTGGTCGAAGATAGGAATCTACAGGAGAGGGCTCAAGACGATCATCACAGTGAGGTCAATTTTTTCACAAGATAGACATATGATAATTGAACTGGGGAATATACATGCGAATGTAGACTAGTTATACTCAATGCTCATGTGATGCTAGCGAATAGGAAAGAGGCCATTGTGAGTCAGGGTTGGATAGTGGTGCGCAGTCAGGATACAGAAGAGATGAAACACGTATACAATAGAAAGAAGGAGGAGTGTGAATGTGAAATGACGGGGGAAAAGACGACGAAGGCACCTATGTACGAAAACACGCCTTGAGACCTGGATATATGTTACCCTGCACGGACTCTTCATCTGCTGGGCTGATCCCACACGATCTATGGTTAGGGAGTCCCGCGAATGCATCCTGGCCATATGAACACCTAAAGGGGTTGGGTTGGGAAGATGATGGGGCCAGTGATGAACCATCATACCGGGTAGAGGATGTCGATTGTGTTTGATGGCGTGCCTGCTGGCGAATGATGTGAGCAGCGAATGGTCGTTCGGCGAATGTGGCGAAGGGTGAATGCAGCGGTCATAGATTAGGTGTGGTTGGAGGGCAGGGCGAAGCCGAGCGAACACAAAGGAGGAGTGGTGAAAGGGGAAACAGGGATAGCTGGGTGCAAGACATACACGGGTTGTGACAATCCGGCCATAGGAACATCCAAAGGGGGTTGAGCTGAGGAGGTGAGAGGACCAGTGATGAACCATCAAGCCAGCCAAAGGACGTCATTCGTGCTTTGATGGCGCGGCCATGGCGAATGATGCGAGTAGCCAAGGTCGTTCGGCGAACTTGATGAAGGGCAATCGGAGCAAACGTAGAGGTGGAATGATGAGGGGAGGACAGAGCTACTGGGTATAGGAAATAAACACGTCATGACAACTGCCTACAGATCCAGCGCGATTAGGATTGCGCAGGTAGACGAGACAGCCAAAGTCATGGCTGCTCAAACGACGGCCCCAGACAAGGCAGCCGAACCGATGTATCATCATCGGAGCAAACACCGCACACAGCCTGCACAGCCACATAGCGAGAACTGTACCCTGTCAGGGTACTGGGAGATCAATGGCACGAAGGCCAACTGGCTACTAGACAGTGGCAGTGAAGGGGTACTACTATCCCCCGAATTCACCCGTGCCACTGGCATTAAGACATTTGCCTTGGAACAGCTGCAATTGGCGTGCATTGGTAGTCGATCAATAATCAACTACAGGACAAACATGACCATTAAATTTGCTCACGAAACAGTTGAAGAATATTTCAATGTGGCAAATGTCGAGCATTACGACGCTATCTTGGGGACTCCCTTCCTAAGGAAATTAGGAGTGACCCTGGACTTTGCCAGTCCAGGGACGATCCATGTGGGGAATGAAACCATCCACACAGGAAAGGTGAGCTTCGATGACGAAAAGTCATTGAAGAAAAGTGTGGATCCAAAGGTGAGTAGAATCACCTCAGGACCCACACCCACCCTGGCCAATTGAAGCCAGGAGGACAAGTCTCGTGACTCGTCCTCAACCTCTCCCTACACTCGCAGGGAGAGACACTGTCATCTCATAATGAAAGCGCTAGAAAAAGGAAAAAGCTGCCAAGCGCCGGGGGTCCATACAGACGTACACAGCACTTGATGGCTGCCCAAACCACAACCATTGTCCTCATGGACGATGACATCCCTCGCTTGCACGAGGAATGGATGGATAAGATCGCCGACCTCGTCGGCGGTATCCCGTTGGAACTCCCTCCCTTACGGGAGGTGAATCACAAGATCAATCTCATTGATCCCAACAAACGCATGCGGTATCGACTACCCAAGTGCCCCGAACACTTCCGTGAGGAATTGTCCGTGAAATTAGAACGATACACCACTGCGAAGTGGTGGATACCAGCAGTGGCCCATCAAACAGTGCCAATGCTGTGTGTACCAAAGAAAAACAGTACGGTACGTACCGTCTTCGACCTGCGACAGCAGAACGAAAACACGGTGAAGGACGTAAGGCCCTTCCCGGATCAGGAGTGATGTCGCTCACTGGAAATACAGGACGAAGCTCGATATGTGAGAGGCATACGAGAAAATACGTATTCGTCCTGAAGACGTCCCAAAGACAGCCTTTGCGATGATCCTTGGCACGTTCAGGAGCCAAGTAATACAGATGGGGGATTGCAACACCCCATCAACATTTCAACGTCTCATGACATCAATATCTTGCAACTGCATAGGTCACTTCGTCCAAGTATACATGGATGATATATTCATCTTCTCGCACTCAATACAAGAGCACAAGGAACACCTCTGCATAGTCTTCGACAGACTACGGAGCAGCCATCTCTTCTTAAGCAAAAAGAAGGTTGATCTCTATTCAGAAAGAATGGAGTGCCTTGGCCATATTATAGATGGCCAAGGAGTCCACGTGGATGGTGATAAAATGCAACACATCTGCGAGTGGAGGAGGCCTCGCACGTTTAACGATGTGGTTCCTTGGCCTCATCCAATACCTGGCACACTACATGCCAGACGTCAGCGCATACACCACCCCCTTATCGGGATGTGTGCGCAACAACCGTCCATTTGAATGGACGCCATTGCTGGACAAATGCTTCCACACCATAAGGGCATTGGCCTGCAAGGCCTCGATCCTGCGTCCCATCAACGCACGGAACATGGACCCAATATGGGTCATCACCGACGGTTCAAACTCTGGTGTCGGAGCCGTCTACGGCCAGGGGCCAGACTGGAGAACCTGTCGACCAGCTGGCTTCTTGTCAAAAAATTTCAGTGTTGCGCAGCAACACTACAGAACACACGAAACCATTGCCGTGCTCGAGGCCCTCATGAAAGGGGAGGACAAACTCCTAGGGCAGAAGTTCACCCTAGTCACAGACCACAAGGGTCTTGAGTATTTCGAGACCCAAAAGAACCTGTCGGATAGACAGGTCCGGTGGTGGGAGTTTTTATCCCGCTTTAATTACAACACCGTCCATGTTGATGGCATTGAGAACAAAGTAGTGGACTGCTTATCCTGCTACTATGAAAGCGACACGGGTGATGAGAAGCACCCGGACCATGTCTTTGTCAACGCAGATGTGCGACTAGACCCGGACAGTGAGCTAATGCCCACCGACCGATACATGGAACTGTGTACAGCAGCTACGAGGCAATCAACTCGCCTCGTGGAGAAAACAGAGCCACGAGCATTAGAAGCAGTGGTCATGAACGAAGGCTCCGCCAAGGAACCTCACCACGACATGTCATTGCCACCAGCAATGACGGGGCCTCCCTGTGCATAAGCGTAGACGAAAACATGGACCTGCCAAAGGTCTTACATGACTCCTACCATAAGGAGCCCATGTTCGCAAAGATCATGGGAAACATGGATGCACATCCAAGATTCGGAATCCAGGATGGGCTGATTTGGACAAACAATCAGCTCAAGAGGGATGTCATAGCCATCCCTCAGAACATATTTCAAGGGGGAAGGAGGCTGATCAAAATCATAATCGATAATGCACACCAGACAATTGGCCACTACGGTTGACTGAAAACTTCGAACCACATTCAAAGAACATACTGGTGGCCCAGGATGGCCTCAGGCATCGAGGCATTCTGCACTTCGTGTGTGAAGTGTCAGACTGCCAAGACAGGCACGCAGCAGCCTGCATGCAGGGCTACTGCATAGCCTGCCCATTCCCAATAGACCATGGCAATCTATGAGTATCGATTTCATGGGCCCGCTGCCCAAATCGAATGACTGTGATTACCTGATGGTAATCATAGATAGACTCATGTCTCACGTAGACCTGATCCCAACAACGAGGAGTGTGACAGCCAAAGGAATAGCCTGGCTATTCCTGAAAGAGGTCATAAGACTTCCTGGAGTCCCAGACTCCATAGTCTCGGATCGAGACTTGAAATTCACATGCACATTCTGGCGTGAGCTTCAGCAACTCATGGGGATGAAACTCCTCATGTCTACCGCGTTCCATCCTCAAATGGATGGTGCAACCGAACGGGAAAACTGTTCGATAGGCCAGGTCCTTCGATCAGTCATCAAGGACGATCAAAAGGACTGGGCCAACAAGTGCCCAATGGTCGAAGTTGTGTTGAACAGCAACGTCAGCTCAACAACAGGGTTTGCACACTTCTGTCATGACCCATCTATTTCCCTTACCCCACTGTCTCTCTGTCACCTCTCATCGTTCCTCCTGCATCTTTGCCTGAGTTCGCCATACCCTCCGACCACTCCTTCCCTATGTTCACTCCATTCGCCCTTCGCCACATTCGCCGAACGACCATTCACTACTCGCATCATTCGCCAGCAGGCACACCATCAAACACGATCGACACCCTTTACCCGGCGTGATGGTTCATTACTGGGCCCATCATCTTCTCAATCCAACCCCTTTAGGCATTCATATGGCCGGGATGCATTCGCAGGACGTCCTACCCGTAGGTCATGTGGGATCAACCCAGCAGACGAAGAGTCCGTGCAGGGTGGTGTATATGCAGGTCCCAAGGCGTGTTTTCGTACATAGGTGCCTTCGCCCTCTTTCCTCTCCATTGCTTCATGTTCCCACCCCTCTTCCATTCTATTGTATGTCTATTTCATCTATTTGTATCATGACTGCGCACCCCTATCCAACCCTGACTCATGACAGCCTCTTTCCCATTCGCTGTTACCATACGAGCATTCAATATAAGTAGTTTACATTTGCATGTATATTCCTCAGTTCAATTATCATATGTCCATCTTGTGCAAAGCTTGACCTCACTATGATCATCGTCTTGAGCCCTCACCTATAGATTCCTATCTTCGACCAGAGGAGGACTTGAGCACCACTGGTGAGTTTTCGTACTTCACCTTCGTTACTTTAGCCTTCGAACTATTTTCCGTGCTGTCGGCGAAGGGCTCCGAAGGAGCGCCTTCGCCGGCGAAAGGATTGTTGCTACTTAAAAACAACCTTTCTGTGACACCTTGCACATTACATCGTCAAGTGCCATGGGCTATTTTGCTACAACGGTAGATAGGGCGAGCCCCGATCGGGTAGCCCTCTTATCTTCTGAAAATCTTTGGGTTCACCCTATTCGCCGAACGGCATACTTATTCGCACAAGTTATTCGGGCATTCACTGTGTTCACTAATACACGATATTAACGCCTAAAAACCAATCTTGACAACTTCGAGCTGAACTACGGATATATGCCTTGGATCGACCTGCCAATGGCCACGGACACTCCCTTCAAGGGAGTGACGAAATTTACACATCAGGCTCGATGGCAGCACACGATGCAATCATAGAGTATCATGTGATGCAGATGTTTCATGCAAATAAGAAACATCGCGAAGGGGACATGTATGCGGTGGGAGACCGCATATACCTGTCAACCCAAAACCTGACCCTACCAAAAGGAAGGGCCAGGAAGCTAGTACCACAATATATTGGACCATATCACGTGAAGGAGGCCCACAATGACACCTCGACGGTAACCCTCGAATTACCGGAGGAATTAACAAACCGGCGCATCACGCCAACATTTCATACCAATTTTATATGAAGGTATGAGGCGAATAACAACAATCTATTCCCTTGTTGAGAAGTAAAATCATTTTATGACTTTGGAGCGAATGACAAGGCAGAGTGGCTCGTCGATGAGATCTTATCCCACCGATGGATAAACTCAAAGGACCTAGAGTTCCAAATCAGGTGGAATCTAGGAGACGTGACATGGGAGCCCATGTCATCATGTAAGTGATAAGAGTTATTCTAAATGGATTTGTATTTGGAGTTGGGAATTGATTCAAGCTTCAAGTGGAGCTGAATCGAGTAGACGTTTGAGTGCTGAGGGGACTGCTTGTACTATAGAAACTACTTCGATCGGGAACTTTGAGACGGTGGAGAGGTGAAACTAATGTTATTCGTGCTTAATTGTTACATCTGTTTGTACTACTTAACTACTGGAAAGGGCTCGGCGTCGATACGGTACGTGTGGCATGTGACGCAGGGATATAGGGGGATGTGGAGTATAGACTGGAGCGAGCTATCGAATGAATATGACAAGGGAATGCTAAGGATTATTTGTACATAAGACGATGGTGTGGAGAGACATGTGCGTGATGTGCGAGGGGGAATTGTGGAGCAGCGGTCGAGTCCGGTCAGGGACGATCGGATGCATATGTACCTTGATCCCAATTGAATTGATGTCTAAGCGGGGATCAGTGTCTCGGGTCAGTCTGTCAATCGAGATTGATGTGATCGACGCATTCAATATGATGACGATTCGCTTGGCGTGCCTTGTACGCGTGCTCGAAGGTGTATTGGCTCGGTGTCATGTGTACGCGAGTCGGGGGTTCGGGGATATCTGTATGTAACTTGGGTACGAGCCTTGGTGATATCATTAATGTCGTAAATGGAGTATCATAACATGGTTTGCTCCCTGTCTGGATAGGGTGGGATCACCAGCTCCCCACTAAACCCCCATGATACAATGTGCGCACTCTCAAATGTCTTAACAGTTCCTCCTCTCACTGTGGGAAAGATCTCCCTGAATATTCGTAGGGTAACCCACTGGCATGTCCCATGGAATGACCACTGAGCATCGCTGGCGCGTCCATGTCTCCACCAAAAGAGCCTCCATGGAAGAATGCCGGTGGGTAAGCCACTGGATAAACAAGGAAAAATGTCTGGAATCACAAGTATGACATGGATTTATCCACTTACCAAAAGACTTTATTTCTGGTGGATTTGAAATCAGTGTACATATGTAGTAGATTCTCCTATGAAAAGCTTAAGGGGTCAACCTGTGACTGCCACACGAGTTTCCACCAGTATGCCGGTTGAGATGCCCGTCACTCCAGCAGGGATATCCACAACAAGACATAGGGCAATCCATCAGATATACTTAGGGACAGTCCATCAGGCTTAATAGTGGTTAACCCATCATAATTAATAGTAATTATAATGTACATTTTTGGCATAATACTCCAGACACACCACAAACGGCGTTGCCACACTTAACGATGCTGCCACTCCCGACTGCACGCTGAACTACGCAGGTGCAGGTGCGCTGTGACTGTCAGGGTCTTCCTCATCCTTGATTGGTGGGATGAGTACAGTGGGGCATCCACGTTTGGCTGAGAATCAGCATCACCGTCAACATCTAGGGCAAGTTCATTATCGACGTTTCCACCAAGGTCCATGTCTTCAGTCTCCATATCAACTGGTGTTCTGTAAATCGACAACTTTGCTACATATGCCACAAACGAAGCCTTGCCTTGCTTAGGAACAACACTAGACACATTTTCAGCCTGTTTATGCTCCTCTTTTCTCTTGAATGCATGGGGGAGGCCTGTGCGTGGTCCTATTTTTGTCTTGATGCCAGACCGCTGTCAAGATTGGTTTTTAGGCGTTAATATCGTGTATTAGTGAACACAGTGAATGCCCAAATAACTTGTGCGAATAAGTATGCCATTCAGCGAAGAGGATGAACCAATAAATGTTCGGAAGATAAGAGGGCTGCCCGAATGGAGCTCGCCCTATCTACAGTCATAGCAAAATAGCCCGTGGCACTTGACGATGTAACGTGCAAGGTGTCATGGAAAGGTTGTCTCAGTGGCGACAATCCTTTCACTGGCGAAGGCACTCCTTCGGAGCCCTTCACCGACAGCAGAGAAAATAATTTGAAGGCTAAGGTAACGAAGATGAAGTATGAGAACTCACCAGTGATGCCTAAGTCTTCTTCTGGTCGAAGATAGAAATCTAGAGGAGAAGGCTCAAGATGATGGTCACAGCGAGGTCAAGTTTGCACAAGATGGACATATGATAATTGAACTGAAGAATATACATGCGAATGTAAACTACTTATACCGAATACTCGTATGGTAACAGCGAATAGGAAAGAGGCCGTCATGAGTCAGGGTTGGATAGGGGTGTGCAGTCATGATACAGATAGATGGAATAAACATACAATAGAATGAAAGAAGGGTGCGAACATGAAACAACGGAGAGGAAAGGGGGCGAAGGCACCTATGTACGGAAATACGCCTTGGGACCCACATATACACCACCCTGCACGGACTCTTCGTCTGCTGGGTTGATCCCACACGACCTACGGGTAGAACGTCCCGCGAATGCATTCTGGCCATATGAACACCTAAAGGGGTTGGATCGAGAAGGTGATGGGGCTAGTGATGAACCATCACGCCGGGTAAATGGTATCGATCGTGTGTGATGGCGTGCCTGCTGGCGAATGATGCGAGCAGCGAATAGTCGTTCGGAGAATGGTGCGAACAGTGAATGGAGTGAGCGTAGAGGAAGAGTGGTCGAAGGGTTGGGCGAACTCAGGCGAAGATGCAGGGGGAGTGACTAGGGGGAACGTAGAGACAGTTGGGTGCAGGAAATACACGAGTCGTGACAATCCAATCATAGGAACAACATTGAAAGGGGGTTGAGCAGAGGAGGTGATAGGGCCAGCGATGAACCACAAAGCCAGTCCAAGGACGTCGCACACGCTTTGATGGCATGGCTATGGTGAATGGTGCGAACAGCAGAGATCGGTCGCCGAAACCGGCGAAGGGCGATCGGAGCGAACACGGGGGTGGAGTGCGGAATGGGAGGACAGAGCGGCTGAGTATAGGAAATAAACGCGTCATGACAACCGCCCGAATTTCGCTTCCAATTTCCTACATACACCAGTAACCTCATTCTGGCCCATCAAGAATACGAGTATACCACCGGGAGGCAATCTGGAAGCGGATCAGGGTCTTCATCAGCGTCATACAACCTACTTCACTAAGTCTCTTGGGGTCCCAGTCGCCTACGCCTCCTCCAAATATGTACACTAATACTGAAGCAGCATCTTGAGCATAGGCTAGAGCGAGACATGCAAAGACAAGAACGACAGTACTCCACCCGATCCAAAATCTTCGACGATAACGTGACGATGAAGAATCCGAGATAGCCCCTGAGGATTTGGATTGGATTAGGCATGTTGCACAACTGATACCTACATACCTATGACGGGTTGAGCTATGAGCCTGCTGATGGACTCAGCCAGCCAGCCAGACCAAACTTGTCAGTTGCTCGGAAAGACCCAGGTCCAGGAGGAACGGTGTGCGATAGCTAAAGTAATTCGTTTGCAAGCATATCAGGGAGGCAAGTAATATACCCTAGCTCCACAGTCCATGCGACCTGTGCACCAGCCATCCTGAGACTAAGCATAAAGAGATTCCACTTTGTCAAGGGCTTTAAGCCCTGAAGCTTGGCATCATCCTGGGGTGGATGTGGAATTCCTCTAGTTTCTTCACAGGTTCTACGCAGGGATTGACCTCCAAATGGGACTTGGAGGCATAAGAACCGTGCAAGTCAGAGGGAGGAGATGCACTTGAGGCACCAGCGGCTTTGCGTCCAGATGGCTATGTGATCTGTGTCATAGGGTCAGGATCGACGACATGGTTGGAAATTACCAGATGCACCATCATCATCTTGGTCTCGGTCATCCTCAGACTCGGTGTCTGGGGATGGAAGGTGACGTAACATCTGTCGTTTTACAGCGGGCTTGTCGTGGTCACAGTCATCCAGGTTGCGCTTCACTTTCTGTCCGATGGAGGGAACAGGCGCAGGGGGAGGGGTCAGAACGTCTGTCAACTCCGGGGATGGAATGCAATGCTGCTCATCCTGCTCAGGGATCGCCACGAGTGGCCCAGGCGCTATGAACCGGAGGGGTCCAGCGTCAAGTGGGGGCTGCGTGTCGGGGGCAGAGAGTTGGTGAGGAATGCATGTGTGTGCGTGTGCGTGTCAGTGTCGTGAATTGTGGCCGCACCAGGCGACCCAGGCGGTGTCGGCACAGGTGGGGCACCTTCCTCTGTGTGGGGAACGCAACTCTCACGCGACCTCCAGTCTGCAGGCATATCCGTGTGTCACAGGTGCATGGAAGGGTGACAATCAGTCTGCAGCTTGCACATGCAACAACACTCACCATCATCAAAGGCTGAACTTGTATCCGAGCCCCCTGCAGTGCGCCAACCCATCACATGCACCATCGGACCCCACCCCTCGCTATCGCCAGCATGCTCCTCGAGACAGGGGTGCGGGCGGAAGGAGCGCGCGCCCGCGGTGCATGTTGATGAGTGGCGGTCTGCTGGAGGGACGAGGGCTTGGTGGGCATGGGCATCCCCGTGGGAGATGGTGCCTAGGGGACTTGGGGCAGGCTGCGCGTGGACCAGTGGCGGGGCCAGCGCAACATGTACAGGTGAAGGAGGGCGCATACACAGGCGACGGTCATAGTGACGGCGTAGTTACCCCGGTGAGGGGACCTGGGGTTGATACCATGGCCTGTACTGTCAAACAGGAAATTGATCATAGCCGTGTCATGACGCGTTTATTTCCTATACCAAATCGCTCCATTCTCCCAGTCCTCACTACACCTCTATGCTCATTCCGATCGCCTTTCGCCGAGTTTGGCAATTTGTCTTCGCTGTTCGCGTCATTCGCTACAGCCACGCCATCAAATAACGATCAACGCCCTTTGGCCGGCTTAGTGTTCATCACTGTCCCTATCACCTCCCCAGCTCAAACACCTTTCAATGTTCCTATGTTCGGGTTGGCGCGCCTCGTATATTTCCTACACCCAGATATCCCTGTGTCCCCTTTCACCACTCCTCCTCCTTGTTCACTCCCTTGTCCACTCCTCCTCTTTGTCCTCTCCGGTCGTCCTTCGCCACATTTGCCAAACAGCCATTCGCTGCTCGCATCATTCGCCAGCAGGCAAGCCATCAAATGCGATCGACATCCTCTACCCGGCGTGATGGTTCATCACTGGCCCCATCACCTTCCTAATACAACCCCTTTAGGTGTTCATATGGCCGGGATGCGTTCGCAGGAGGTCCTACCCGTGGGTCGTGTGGGATCAACCCAGCAGACAAAGAGTCTGTGCAGGGTAGCATATATGCAGGTCCCAAGACGCGGTTTCGTACATAAGCATCTTTGCCCTCTTTCCTCTCCATTGTTTCATGGTTCGCACCCCTCCCTCACTCTCTTGTATGTTTATTTCATCTATTTGTATCATGACTGTGTACCCCTATCCAACCCTGACTAATGACGGCCTCTTTCCTATTCACTGATACCTTACAAGCATTCGATATAAGTAGTTCACATTCGCATGTATATTCCCCAGTTCAATTATCATATGTCCATCTTGTGCAAACTTGACCTCGCTGTGACTATCGTCTTGAACCTTCTCCTGTAGATTTCTATCTTCAACCAGAAGAAGACTTATGCATCACTGGTGAGTTCTCATACTTCATCTTCGTTACCTTAGCCTTCGAACTATCTTCTGTGCTGTCGGCGAAGGGCTCTGAAGGAGCGCCTTCACCGGCGAAAGGATTGTTACTACTTAGACAACCTTTCCGAGACACCTTGCACATTGCGTCAAGTGTCACGGGCCATTTCGTTATGACTGTAGATAGGGCAGGCCCCCTTCGGGCAGCCCTCTGATCTTCTGAACATTTATTGGTTCACCTTATTCGCCGAATGGCATACTTATTCGCACAAGTTATTCGGGCATTCGCTGTGTTCACTAATACATGATATTAACGCCTAAAAACCAATCTTGACAAGCCGTCCTTTTTAGAAATGGACTGTCACGTACAAGCCCTTGCCCAAAACCTCCCCAATCACGAAATCATTAGGTTGATCCCTTTGTCACTGGGCGTTGTACTGGATTCAAAGGCTGGGCAGCGGCATTTAGTCTCAGACCCGTCGTTCACGGATATATGGGAGCACTTGGAGAAGATTGGAGCCATTAGGGGTGTGTAACACTAGGTGGGGTGCGTAGATAGTAATGGAGAGAAAAAGAACTTAAAGAAACCTTAATACGATGTGAAGCCGTGAAATGTTTTTGTAGTCACTGTGTTTAGGCTGGGGATATTCGGGCCATGACATGCATCTAGATAAGGAACTAGCATATTTGGGATAATTCATCATTCCCAGTGAGAATTGACACTGCTCTCGCCCAACCAGGTCTTCCGAAATGGCATAGAAGTTGTGCTCTGATAGTACGAGATCAGACTATTGTACATTCTTCATGACCTAATTACAAGACAATTCTGAATTTTTCCTAGTGGCCGGATCCCAGTAGTACTCATGCACAGTCAGCGTGTTCACAAGGACAATATTCCATAAATAGGCATAAGTAAAAAGTGCGAGTGACTATGAGCACATACCAGAAGTGATAAAGAGGGGGCAATGATGCTAGCTTGGCGGTGCGGTGCACGTTCGGCTCAACACAGTGTGCTTATAGCCATACATAGAACTATGCATATATCAGAAAAAAAAGTTATGGAAGAACAAGGAAAGACATGCACCCACTGGTTGAGAATAGTGTCGCACTGACGATGGATAACACCACGTATCCCACTGGCACAGATGCTGCAAGCACAAAGATTGTCGAGCTGAGCACGCTGACTGCACTCAGCACATCAAAATTGACCAACAGCCCTAAAGTACTAGGAGGATGTTCACATTGACAACAATGTACATTCTTCTAGGATATATTAGATATCTTTTAAAAAATCAACCCTAACCGAATTCATAGTCCATCATTTTGAGCAACTTGTATATTGTGGATATACTAAATTTTTTTGAATGTTCTGATATTTTAAAAATATGGTTGTATGTGCTAAAGCATGGTGTGTATTCAGATAACAGAGCAATTTCAGAGAGGATGTGGATGACTATATATTAAAAGTATATATGAAGCTTGTTAAATGTATGATGATAGCATGTAGAGGCAAGTATGGACCATATGAGTACATGTTAGGAGTATATATGAAACATGTTAGATGTACAATCACAGAATATAGAAGCAAGTATGGACCATACCTGTACTATATTATTATATATGGTTGAGAGATCTGATTAGAAGGTATGTTTAAAATAATATGCATGTATAGTACAAAGATATGCAACTATTGATGTTTAGACAATAGGGTATACAACCTTTCCTGGGGGAGCAGCAGACTGTGAGAAAGAACTTTGGGGCTAGGATTAAGCATACCTTACAGGTGCTGGCAACTGTCTCAATTGTGATATATTTTATGAAATATAGATGAGCTAAGTTATATATACATATATATGACAGTTACAACCATCCCCCCTATAGATGGTATACAGCGAAGCAGAACAAGTACGGGAAACGACGCACAGCGGTTCACCATCCATCCCCACTCAAGCTAGTGAGCCTGTCTTTAAAGAGCAGAAGACCTTGAAACATCTTGAGCGCTAATACTGTATATATGTGCTTCAGAAAGGCCGTCTGGCGGTGAAATCTAGCTCTGAATGTATAATGTACCTTGTTCATACCGAAGGAATGAGTGGGGCTAGTATCGATAGAGCTTGGATGCACGAACAGCTGCAGGACTATAGCACCAAGCACCATGCGATTCAGAACCTATTTGAGTGGAAGAGATTGGTGATAGGAGTTCCTGATAGATGAAGGCGACCATATCACTGTACATCCAGAGGCCAGTAGCGCTTTAACCGATGGGATAGCCAGTTAGAAATTGGATCAAATGCTGAGATCATGTACGTCTGTGTCTGGTGACTCTGGTTGACAGCTAGCGTAATGTTGATTTAAAATGGACAGCCTAGAAACTGAAAAACACTATGTTTGACCTACGCCGTGGTAAACGGTCGGCACTACTCACAGGTGAGAAGAAATAAAAGCTGTATCTGGCACGGTGGTAACATCGGACACGTCGTGAGCTTTTCAAACACTGTACTTGGAACGGTATGCGATACTTGCCTGTTCACTGTCTCTCCCTGGCAGAAAGCGGTGAGCACTGCACTGTTCTACACCCCAACCCTTCCCAGGTCGTATTCCTGCTGATAACCTGAAGATACCATGGGGAGATCAGCGCTCATATTCCATGAAAACCCATAGACTTTCTTACCGCAGGTCCTCTGGAGAGCTTTTCCCGGAAAGTTCATGAAAAGAGTGTTGTCATCATTAAGTTAAAGTTTACAAACAGGGTCAGTCCATACCTATACTTGAAGGGGGTATGGTCAGCCGATTTCTATGCAAATCAAAGTTTGGGATGGGGTTGTATCTGTGACCCGGCCGTGACTCTATTCGAGGTCGAGTAACAATGAAGATAGCATGCACAATAAGACATTGTTAGTGCCATTTATCACATAAACGCTTTACTCATCGGTGCCACTACATTTTTAAAGGGTGACATCGCTAGCTGCCACGTGTGTTGCGGCCCGGCTCGGAGCACCATATATCTGTTCTTCTTCAAATTTCTGCGTGTCAGGACTGTGTGGTTTGGTTTCTTCAACAAAGCCCTCATCCCAGAATGTCTGGCGTCTGTATCGTAAGGTGTCAGGACTTCCGGTCCATCGAAATGACTCCTGTCGCGTCTTAACAATTCAGGTCCCCAAATCGTGCTCCGATGCTTCGTGGTGCACATTCACTCCACGCCACATCTGTCAATGCTCTGGCTCCTCGCAAAATTACAAGGCACACACATTAAACAGCTGCCTGACCCGCAGTAGAGCGCTGACGTTGCTAACCGTCACATATCTTGCAGGCTGGCTCGGAGTACCGTATAACCACATTCTTCTGCGAAGTTCTACGTGTCAGGAGTATCGGATTTGGTTGCTTCAACAAAGGCCTCATCCCAGAATGTCTGGCCTCCGTATCGTAAGGCGTCAGGACTTCCAGTCCATGGAAATGACTCCTGGTCATGTCTTACCCAAATCAGGTCCCCAAATTGTGCTCTGTTCATGGCAACGTGCACATTCACTCTACGCCACGTCTGTCAGCACTCTGGCTTATCTGAAAATTACAAGGCCCGCACGCTGAACAGCTGCCTGACCTGCAGTAGAGTGCTAACGTCGCGGGCGCCGCCGCATGTCTTGCAGGCTGGCTCGGGGCACCATATACCCACCTTCTACGAAGTTCTACGTGTCCGGAGTGTCGGATTCAGTTTCTTCAACAAAGGCCTCATCTCAGAATCTATGTTCTGTAGAATCGGATGATGAAAGTTGTGGGCAAGCGGTGTGTGTCACGTACCGCACAATGCATCACACAAAATGTACCAGCCAAAGGTAGGGAAAATTCTTAATAGCGACTATGTAAAATATTGTATTTTGCCTATAGGACCTCAAGACATCTACTAATTGTGGTGAGGTTATTCTGTGAGTGCCTGCATAACATATAAAGCATGAGCCCATGCTACAGCACGTGGCTTCCATATCACTGAGGGCAAGTCTACCATTAATGAATTCTTATGGCCAACTTTGATGCGCTCAACAGCTGGATAAACTCCCCAGTCTAATTCTGATCCTCTAAGGCCATACCCTTCTGGAATGAAACCACTTGACTGAAGGGTGTGTAGTGCAGTGTCAAACGCTGAAATGCCTGTCGGGTTAGTGAATGGGCAGTGGCGCCGGGGGACATTAACAGGCTGGTGGTTGACATTGGCGTGGATGTGAGAGGAAATAGTTTGTTGTAAGGTGTTTTCTTCAAAACTGACATCAGACCCGTTGTTGGAACCCACTGCATCATCTGAATCCAGAGCCTCTTTGTCCGAAGGATGTCCAGCACCTGTCTGATGTGTGTTCCGATAGACCCGGTTGCCAACAATGCTGTTGTGTGGGAACCATTGCTAATGAAAAGCCTCAAAAAGGATTAAAATCACTTTAAAACCTTTTTTTCCCAGCTAATAGTAGCTAATATACGTGGCTATTATTGGGAAAACTCTATTCAAATATTCCTTGAATTTCCTCTTATTTTTTCGCCATTTATGTAACTTGGCTTCCCTGGCTCAAAACCTCCTTATTCTGTCAGGCAGAGTTATGAACCCATGCACGTCCACAACTCTGCCACAGCCGCTCAGTTTCAAACTCCGACCGGAGCTTTCCACGAACTGTGAATTCGGAGTTGCAGGCACTCAAGCACCTACAATTCCGGTACCTTGGCTCACTCAAACTCAGCCACTGAGACTGAATGCGTCCTCTACCGCTTACACAAGCCTGTGCAATTCAAACCCAGCCGGCACATGACTTGCATCATAGCAACCATGGCTGTGCAAGGCTGCATACAAAGTCACACAAAGACGTACAAAGCCAAAACTAGGGTGTGGATTTAGCAAAGCCTATTGGACGAATGAATCCTCCAAACACAGTACTATGACACCAAACAGGTCCCTTGATGTCATAGGGGCTGTGCAGGGCTGTGAAAGGCAGTGTAATGCTGTGCATGGCTGTGAAAAGCTGTGCAAACCAGGGAAGGCGATTGGCTATCTATTTCCAATTTCTTTGCACAAACACACCGCAATAGTTGCAAGGGTGTGTTTTAGCAGTGCAAATATTTACATATGACATCACTCGCCTAATAGATAGAAGAACCCCGTTTTACATAATCCTGTGTATTTTACGATATAAAAGGAGGCCATTCTGACCCCCTTGAATCATCATTCTAGCAATCTAACATCTTCTATCCACGTGACCTCATGTGACTTGCATCTTACTAAGCTGCTAATCCCAGCTAGGGTTATTCACTTACTTTAGTGTCTAATTCCTTGTTAAGTAGTTACTTTACTGCTTAGCCACTTGGACTAATCCTCTGGGTGTAATTCTACAGAGTGAGTCTGTCAATTGATAGTCCTGCCATTCGCACTCCAATACCCGAGAGGATCTGATCAGTCGATTTTCCTGATTGGAGACTTTCACAAGGCACTTCCATAAAACTCGTTCATCCCTCGTTTTATTGCTGTGTGCTGGTAGATTATCAGGGCAGTCCATTTATAAACTCGCCTGCTAAGTACATTCCTTTATATTTTGGAATACACTTGGACCCCGATAGTCTCCTTGAACCTACAGTCTTTTAGTTTAATGTTCAGTGCTGCTAAGAAACATATTGCCTTCCATCTGTATTAACTTGGACTAGTTTCTATGCGGATTGCAACCAAGGTACAAATATTAAATTATTTCTGGAGTTGTGCCGCAGCATTGTGTAATATTCCTGTAAAAATACTACTAATTTGTCTCTGGCATAGTAAGTATCGGGAGTTGCCTCCGATGATCTAGATCTTCCACCAGTAATCAATGATGTTCCAAAACAGCTGTGGCATCGCTGTAAGATGTCTGGATCTACAGTCTCAAAATCCCTGATTGGGATTCCATACGTCGCTTCATTGATAAAACACAGATCCTGTGAAAATTCAGTAAATATTAAATGACAAGTATTTCCACATACTAGGGGGCTTTTATTATTGTGACTGGACAGCGGATGCATGTTCCAGTCCTCCAAAAATGCATCACAATCCAGGTTAATAAGGTCCAGAAATAGATGTTGTAGTAGCCAAAGATGATGAGGGTTACCACGGTCCAAGTGGTGCATTCTTTCTAGCCACATAAAGAAGCCTCGCCATCGACGAACAAATTGCTTGGCAACCTCAACCCATAGGCACTCTATATGGCTGTTATGAGTAGATCTTATACCTGTGTCAGAAACAGATAAAACAAGAGTTTATGAAAATACTTAGGAGCCTCACAAGCAGCCACGCCCTGGACCTTTATGCATAATCATCCATACAGCAACATCGATGTTTTCCCCTCCTCGATCCCTGAAAATGCGTGACAGGCACTGTTTTGGAACCCTTCAAGACTTTGGTGTCAGAGCTAACACTTTGGTCTATCAGAACATGTCGTATATGAAACTGCAAGAATATTAAACGCTACTGGCATAATGAATAATAAACTATTAGTCTGTAGGTTCAAGGACGACTATCGTGGTCCAAGTATTCCAAAAAGATAGGAATGGCTTCACAGGAGAGTTTGTAAGTGGACTGACCCAATTAACGTCAATGCACTGCAATAAACGAGCGAGAAGGGTTTAAGAAGTGACTTGTGAAAGTTACTGAACAGGAAAGTCACTGATCAGTTCGTCTTGAGTATTGGAGAGCTAATTGACAAGGAAATCAATTGTCAGACTCACTCTGCAGAATTTCACCTGGAGTGTTAGTCCGGGTGGCTAAGTAGAAATGCAACTACTTAACTGAGAATTAATACACTAAGTAAGTGTAATAACCCTAGCTGGGGTTAGGAGCTTAGTAAGCTGTGCAAGCTTGGCAAGTCACACGAGGTACGTGGATAGTAGATGATGATGTATTGGCTGATGAAAGGTGGGCTGTAAGGCCTCCTTTTATATTGTATCTACTATCTATTTATAGACTAGAATGAGTCATGAAGAAATAGGGTAGTGAGTCATTGAGAAAAAGGGTAGTGAGTCAGAGCATGGGTTGGCCAATCACAGCTCATGATTAGGGAGTGAGTCATGCACTGAGTCATGCAGAAATGGGGTAGTGAGTCAGAGTGAAAAAGGGCAGTGAGTCAGAACTCGTGTTGACCAATCGTAGCCCACGATTAGGGAGTGAGTCATGCACTGAGTCAAGCAGAAATGGGGTAGTGAGTCAGGCATGAGTCACGTCTAAGAATAAGATACACCCTTATACTTAAAGAGGATTAGCTCAACACAGCCTTTCATTGGTAAGAGGCCTCTCAGCCAATGATACGCCAGAGTCCAAGCATGAGTCATGGGCTGAGCCAGGCACTGAGTCATGCAGGAGTCATTTTTCCCAAGTCACAAGACTTTGGACCAATAATACTCCAGCTTGGCAGTGAGTCATGACCCTAATTCTATTTAGGAGTGTAGTCATAGGACAGCACAGCCTAGTATAGCCTTGGTGCTATGGTAGCATAGGTTGGGCTGAGTTTGTATTGCACAAACTGTGTTGTGGTGGCTTGGGAATAAATTGCTATTTCCAGAGTGCTGAGTCCGAACCGGTAGGTTGGCCAGAGTTTGTGGGTGCGTAAGTGTCCGCAGGCTCGAGTTCGGGCTCGCGCGTGTCGGAGTTTGAATAAGCAGAGTTGTCGATACATGTGGATTCATAACTCTGCTGCAACAGAATAGAAGTGTTTTGAGCCAAAGACTTCGTTAAAAATGGCGAAAAAATGGTAGGAAATTAGAGGAAGTTTAAATAGTTCATCCCCAATGATAGCAATACCTGTATGCTATATTTTAAGGTCACTATGTCGAAAATACATGGAAGTTATCCTATTTGACCAGCAAAGCAGGGTCCCATACAGGCACCCAAGTTTCTGGATGCTATTCAAAAAGAGATCAAGAACAGTTGAAGAATGGTTGTTGGTGCTGGCCCGAAGGCCAGTAATCTGCATAATGGTCTGTGAGCATGCAATTTCAAAAGAGCAGTGCACTTATGACATGATCATGACCATCAATCATCCCATGGATGACAAAACCCCATATGGCCATCGATATGTAGAACGGCCCCAGAGTGATGAGAAACATACTTACGACGCAAGACAGTATCTTGTTGTCTTAATGCATATCCTAAACTATCAACTCACTTCAGTGAATCCTGTACACGATCCCGTTGGATTTTTAAGCCATGACGTCGAAGGAAGCCGGTTGCATATCGGAGGCCAGAATTGGGACGCATGCATTTGTAAAGTTTGAGGACATGGTCAAGATCAGTATTGGTAAGATCTGTAAATTTTTGCTGTAATCTAAGTTCTCGAAGCTTGTAGACAAGCGTATTTCGATGAATGCCTAATAGTGAAGCAATTTGGCTTTGAGTGAGATGTTGGTTTGCAGAGACAGCATTTTGAAGCCAAGTTCTACTGACCGCCTTTGCTGGCCATCCAACTCGCCCAGTGCGATGAGTAGTAACCAGAATTTGCTTGAATAGCATGTAGCATTGCTAGCACATAAAAGGTGTACCTTTAGAGATATAGAGCCATATAGACTAATACCCACTTACCCATTCTTTGCAGCTTCAACAGCGGCATGCATACCTGTTAGAAGTCCTCCCAGAGCATGAGCAGCATTTTCAAGCCAATCTGCTGGGAGATCCTCGGTAGCCAATGCAGTATATAATGGGAATATACGATTCTGAAGCCAGCTGAGATGAAATTGGAGTTGTAGTGGATCATGATCATCTTGGCATAGCAGCCGTAGAGAACTGTTGAAAGTATCTGAGATAACTTGATATGCATGCAGAAAAAATTGTCATGACCTGTCTATTTTCCTTACCCCGCTGCCTCGACATTCCCCTTCATCACTCCCTAGCATCTTCACCAGAGTTTGCCTCACCCTTCAGCCAATCTCCCTCTACGTCCACTCCATTCGCTGTTCGCCCCATTCTCTGAACCGCTATTCGCTGCTCGAACATTTCGCCAGCAGGCACGCCATCAAATACGATCGATACCATTTACCCGGTGTGATGGTTCATCACTAGCCCCATCATCTTCTCGATCCAACCCCTTTGGGTGTTCATATGGCCAAAATGTGTTCGCGGGAGGTCCCGTCTGTAGGTCGTGTGGGATCAACCCAGTAGACGAAGAGTCCGTGCAGGGTAGCACGTATGCAGGTCCCAAGACATGGTTTCGTACATAAGTGCCTTCACCACCTTTACTCTCCGTTGTTTCATGTTCGCACTCTTCCCTCACTCTATTGTATGTTTATTTCATCTATTCTGTACCATGACTGCGCACCCCTATCCAACCGTGACTCACGACGGCCTCTTTCCTATTCGCTAATATTTTACAAGCATTCGATATAAGTAGTTTACATTCACATGTATATTCCCCAGTTCAATTATCATACATCGTCCATCTTGTTCAAACTTGACCTTGCTGTGATCATCCTCTTGAGCCTTCTCCTGGAGATTTCTATCTTCGACCAGAAGATCACTTAGGCATCACTGGTGAGTTCTCATACTTCATCTTCGTTTTGTTATTTGGAGGTCCAGGACCATGGAGAGGTGGGAATGTCACAGGTAGGGCCATGAAGGGTGTTGCTGGTTCAACAGTGTTTCGGACTTTCAATAGCTTACAGCATCGATGTTGACCCCTGTTTGCCATGAACAGTTTTACTGGCGAAACGGCTCTACTATTTTCTTGGTACATACACAGATTCCCGGTCACCCATATAACTGACACCAGTACAGGGTGAAAATGAACTATATAAGCTTCATATGTCCCTAATAGAACCGCACTCCATCGTGCTAAAGGATATGTTTGATATGCCGAGGCCAACTGAGACCAACGACTTCAACAGGGAAGGCCTTATCGACAAAAATCCAATAAAATTGGGCAGACCATTTACAGTAGAAAAACTGGACAACCTCCTTGGCTGGTTTCACCGGTAAGCATTTTTGTTCAAATTATTTCTGCATTCTGTCTAATTGAGCAGAGTCAGAAATGGGCCACCAGTCCTTTCAGTGGAAGCTCTCACCGATATATTAGAACTCGGCACATTTTTGCAATGGGATGATGCAAGGAACTTTGCTATTCAGGCACTAGCGTCGTCTACGATGAGTCTGATGCCAGCTCACAAGCTCTCATTGGCTATCCGTTTCCAAACCAAAGACTGGACTGAAGCAGTGTTCAAAGTGTTCATGGACATACCGTTGCAAAACTTTACCATTGAAGATGCTGCCTTACTTGGACAACCAATTATGATGTTGATAATGACTACACAAGCTGCAATACGGAATCATCGACTCCTCGTTGCATATAACCCACTTAAACTCCAGTACCACGGCACTACCTGCAGAAAATCAATGACCACTTGTCAGTGTAACTGGGAGAACACGTGGTGGGACAGACTTGCCTGGCATTACCTTCATCCAGATTTCCCATGCTCACCGCAGGCCATTTTGCTCAAGTTGGAGCAAACGCCAGTGTTGGGTGTAACGACTGAGTGTTGGATGCAGGCGGTCAAAACCATCAAGGAGCAACGCATTTTCGAGGTGGAGGATGACCTGAAGGCCTAAGCCTTTAATAAGCTGAAGGGACCCAAATTTGGTCATCATGAATATTCCAATGTGTGATTGTATGGGAGATGATTCTCTCCCCTAACATGTACCCGTTTGTTGCACAAATATCAGTGGTTTTTGTTCTATCTTTATCTGTAAATATTGCACGCGCAGGCTACTTCTCATGTTGCATGCGCGCTACACATGAGTAAGTTACAGAACTTCAGCCCGCACACGCGCGCAAAATTACTAGCAATCCTACACCGCGCGAAGAGCTAAATACCTCGAATGGTGCGGGTGTGGTATAATATTTGTGCAAACCGATGGCCATAGGCGCCCCACTCGACCCGTACCTCCCGCTGTTCTTCCCGCAGCCAGCCAACCTGCGCACCCCCGACATACTCTCATCCGCCCACACGAAGGGGTGGGCATTAGGAAGAACAGGCGACGCGTGAGTCGCATGCCATCGACTCTGCCCTGCCGTCGCTAAATTCCTCCATAAATTCATTGCAGGGACAGCATCCACGCGCGCAACGAAGGGCACGCTGACGCGTGCATGGAAGAAGCGTGCGTGGGAGGCCGTGAAGATGTGGCAAAGGCGGTACGGCACGGCAGAGGGTGAAGACGCATAGGACGCGTGCGGGTGGCTGGGATGGGATGCAGAATGTCATTTTCGGGGTGATCCCTGCTGTCGTCGTCTCATACACCATCTCGTATCGGACCGAGTAGCGCGACACGTCGGTGGATGCCCCACCAACATCGAGGCTATGATCACGTCCATGAAAGTAGGTGGCGGGTAGTTATTACTCACCCGATGACTGGCTGCCGCCATTCCTCATCCCAACTCGTAAGTGTATATCCAACTACGCCACCAGCCAGACCACTGAATATGCTCTTGAGTCCCGAGAAGTTGTCCAGGTCTAAGAGTCCATCATCAGATCCCATGAACTCCACGTGCGGGTCATGCAATCCCTCATCTCCTTGCTTCATCCCCGCTTCTTGCTTCACCCTGACCCTCTGCATCGTGCTTCTTATCCCAACCTGGACCTCTTAAGCCTCTCACCGCCTTGCCATCCTCAGTGAAACCACCGCATGCTCTGTTTCCTGGCCTGGGGGTCCTAGGTGTAGACAGCTAGTGTCATTCGTTCGTCTCCCTCGACAATTTCGCTGTAGAGCAAGAAGGGGCATCGAATGTTAGTACTAGATCCAAGTAGTACACCGCTGCAAAGTGTTATCAAAGACCATGACCGTGACGATAGATTTCGTACTACAAGGAGAAAAGACCCACAACACTCAAGCTTCAAGATCAGGAATCCAAACTTTCGGCGAGGTGGGATGTAAATCATGTCAAGTTATCGTTACAGTAACAAGTACGAGAGTTCTTGAGTAAGTACATATATGAGAGGCAACCGGCTCCTCATATTGTACAACAAGCAACACATTCTGGCCATGTTCTTCTCACAGGATTCACGGTAGTCCTTTTATCTGTTAAAAGTAGCCAGATAAATGCCAGAAACCGTGTCAGTCATCTGTGTTGTAAGTAGCGCAGTATCTAGAGACGAAGGAGCTCAGTGAATGGGCAATTCACTGAGCATCTATTGCAACTATACCTAGAGACAAAGGAGCTACAGTCGTAGTGTAAGCTACCATACGTCTCAGTATACAGGAATGGCACATACCTCAGTGAATGGGCAATTCACTGAGGTACTACTAACTATAGTGTGAGTAATATACTGCCACGGTAGAGTATGACCGTGGCTACCTAACTACCAGTCCGTGCGTCAGACACGGCCCTGCGTTCTCTGCTTACCCCCGCTCATCCTCTAATCTCAATACTCCCCCTTAAGCAGAACGCAGCCCAACCAGCTGGTTCATGTGGAGGACCTTGTGCCGTGGAAGCCCCTTCGTGAACATGTCCGCCGCCATGTCTGCGGTGGGTACGTAGTCGATGTTCAGTAGGTTCTCCTGGACCGAGTGTCATATGAAATGATACCGAATGTCAATATGCTTCGTACGGGGGTGATACTCATCATTTTTCGTGATAGAAATGGTGGAGATGTTGTCGAGATGTATGGTGATGGGTTTCCTCAAGGGGCATGCAATCTCAGCGAGGAACATTCTTATCCATAGTGTCTCCTTTGCCGTGTGAGTCGCTGAAGCACGGAAGCGAAGATTGATGCAATCCTATCAATGTACACGCAGGCTACCCATGCTTCAAGCGGCGGCAGTGGCAATACCAACACATCTAGTAGCAGCTCGACTGGAAGACAGTCATTTCTGAAGACTACTGAGGACGAATCCAGACAGGAAGCTGTTTCAGGATTGAAAAAAACCCTTCAGTCAGACATTGAGTCGAGTCCAAAGGTGCACTTACCAATTTGCATTCTTGCACAGCCATTTCAAGAGCTCATTGTGCATTATCATATATAGGGGAAGGGGAAGAGTGTGGTCTCGAAGTCGTATAAGAGTAAGGTGCTACCGTTGAGAAAAGAGTCACTTGCCAAGGTTAGGAAGGTAGCAATACTGCCATATGGACTGAATGTACGTGGTAATGTTGCACTCCTGTTATTTGTTTCACTAAGTCCTTCTAGGATGATGGTACCCTGAAGAATACCAATGCGCCTACACAGCAACTCGATGAACTGGTTAAGTTAGGGTTTGCAGGCATCGGAGGCAAAGGCCAATACAGGTTTGGCAAAGATTGGGACAATTCTAGGCTGGACGAGTGGCTACGAGACACATTACCGGTACCTTTTGAACGCATCAGCCTTATGGCGGACGTACCGGAAATGGAGTATCACTGGCGACTCCTTAAGGTAAGCCGATCTCATGTTGACCTTCATCATGAGAACCTGGACGGTTATGACTTCGTTGATGCCAAAGGAAGTAGAGGGAAATCGTGGCATGACAGTAAGTTATATGTTGGTATGTGAATTATATTTGCACATACCTGTATTAGCTTCTAAATTTGTGACAGTTACACGCATGATGATCCCAGATATCATAGAAGCTATGGATGATGTGGACATGCCGGCTCAACCTAGCAAGGGAAAAGCAAAGGTGGTGCGTAAATGGAAGGCAGGTAAGCATGTGGATGCATACATATACAGTGTATTTACTCACTGTGTGACCCAGACTTGGACTCTGACAGTGAGGATGCGAGAAGGGATTATGATACCCGGTCCAAAAAGCGAAAAGTGTCTGGATGGGAAAAAATTGACCGTAAGTCAAACAGCGATGACAAATGTGTATGATAGGGGTTACTGCTAGCAGGCTTCTCTGCTGATTCAGAGGAGTTCCTACCTGGGCCATCGAAGGGTAAGAAGTCAGCCAGGCAGAATGACGATGATAGCGATCGTGTGTCGGTAGATACAGCGACTCTAGAAGAGGAGTTCTGAACCTTCGAGAATTCCCTTACCACTAGCGCTGGCCATGACCAAAAACCCAAAAGGATTCACGGCTACAGCGCTCCTCCACCAACTTCATCTTGCTTTTGGATGACTTCACCTATGCCTCCGATGGTGACACACCCAGTGACAGCTCCGGCAGCAGAGGATGCATAAGCACTGTGCTCTATATCCGCTCCCCATGATCACTACAATCTTTTAGTATCAATCAAGTTAACACATCCCCGGAACACTCCTTTCTTCTCAGCAATCTTTTATCAGGCTCTTTGAGTACTACTACTCTACTTCTTTTTATTAATAATCCTAATTAAAAAAAATCTTGTAAATGAGGAGGGTTACCTCCGACATTGTAAAGCAAAGATTTGACCAAGTCATTGGTCCCTTGAATGCTGCACAGCCTCTTCCCCGACTCCGAGTGTTCTTCTGACACAACCTCAGTAGGATTTCAACATTCCTGGATGGATTATGTTAATTATGTATATATGTGCATGGACCATCCTGCTCGTGTGGCCAGCAAACTAATGCTGGGGTTTTATGTAAGTGGCGGAGTTCAAATGCAGCTTGCTCCCCACCACTACCAGCCCTGCTCCACTTGGTGAGTCTTATGCCGTGGTTCGGGGTTCCCATGTAGCTACCTTGTTCTATATGCCCCTTCCTCATCTAGTTCACCAAGCTTTCCTTCTCTGGGCTCCACTGCTGTTCTCACTGCTCTGAGCCAGAATGCCTCAGTCATTTTCTCTTCATCGAGCACTAGTTTTTCCTCGTCTCTACTTCTAGCAACTACTTGTCCCGCACGTTCTACTCTCCTCATCATAGAAGTCCATCAGGCAGCACATCAGCACCCACCTGAGCGCCCTGCATTATCTATCAAAGGAGCTGATCGCCAAGAAAACCACTGATGTTGCAGGGGCAGTCAGCAAATACAGAAGCACTCCAATGCAGGACGTCTCGGCCTCAGTGGTCGATAGCGTGACAATTGCTTGTTCCTTCGAGCTCCAGGAGACCACACCGCCTCCCATCGTGAAGACGTATCCGGAGATGGAGTGACAGTGTTCTTGCGATTCCCAATCCGCATCCGAGAACGCCTCCAGTCCTGTCCCAGTTCCCCCAATGACAAGATTCACATCTTTCGTCCCTTTGAGATAACGGAACACTCTTTTGACCGCCTCCCAATGCGGTCTTCCGGGATTTTGCATAAACTGCGAGAGGAACGATACAGCGAAAGAAATATCCGGGCAGGTGCCCAGCGCTGCGTACATGAGGGAGCCAATGGCTTCCCTGTAAGGTACGCCGCGCATATCTTCGAACTGGCGCAGGGTGGATGGGCATTGTGACAGGGAGAGCTTGTGGTGAGGGTCGAGTGGGGTTCCGAGCGGGTTAGCGTCCTGCAAATTGAATCTCTCGAGGATTTTCTATATGTAGGCATGCTGCAATAGGGATATCGTGCGTAACTTGTGATCTCTCTTCACTTCGATTCCCAATAGCCAGTGCAAGTCCCCCAGATCCTTGATCTTGAGTAAGGTGCGCAGCTCGTCCTTGAACCTGCTGATCGCACCTCTGGAATTCCCGGCCATGGTAAGATCGTCGACGTCTACAGTGACAATGAGGGTGTCCTGCCCGATATACCTGTAAAAGACCGCGTGCTTGACCTCACATCGTGTAAACCCAAAACTGAACATGATCCTGCAGAACATATTATACCACTCTCTGCCTGACTGCTTCAGGCCGTAAATTGCGCGGTTTAGGCAGCAGACATGGCGCTCCTTGCCAGGGGTCTCAAACCCCTTTGCCTGACGCATGTAAACGACCTCGGTGATCGGGGCGTTGAGGTATGCGCCGTCTATATCCTCTACTCGAGCTCCCAGTTGTTCCTGATGGCAATAGCGGCGATGATGCGGATGGCAGAGAGTTTGGCGGTAGGGGAGAATGTCTCGTTGTAGTCTATCCCTTCAGCTTGTGAAAAGCCTTGCGCAGCGAGCCTTGTCTTGCAATTCACGATTGTTGGCATCGTGTTTGTAGTGGAATACTAGTTTGCTGCCCACTATGTTCACACCACATGGGGGTTCCACAAGGTCCCAGGTTCTTAACTCGGCGTGCTGGTTCAACTCGCGCTTTATGGAGGTGTCCCAGGCCAGCCAGTCCTCACGTGAACGCGCGTCGTCCAGGATAACTGGGTCGGTTCCCACGCTCTGGGTAGCCGCCGCCATCGAAAATTCTAGAGGGCAACGCGTCATTCCCTCATCCTCTGCGCTGACCTCCAGTTCCTCCAGGACCGCTAAGACCACATTCCCGGTGGGGATTGGCAGCCCCTTAGGGTACATGGGGCCACTCGCGCGACCAGTGCTGCTGCCTGCACTGTCGGCGATGTCCCTTATGTAGGCAGAGGGCTTGCGCGCCCTGTGTCCCCTGCCTTGTGGCTGCTCCTCTGGAGGGTCCGGCGCCTCAAATCCTTCAAGAGGATCGATTTGCGGCGCAGGCGGGTCAACGTGCGGTGTGGCTGGGGGCAGGAGTGCGCGCGACGCGGGCAGATGGTCGTGTTGAGCAGCGCCTTGACTGGTCTGGGTGGCTAGCTCCCCCTCAGTCTGCGCGTCGCTCGGGACGATCAGGACGGATTCGTCGAATGCAACATTGCGCTCGACGGTTACTCGACGTTTGCCGGGCCAGTACACTCTGTGCCCCTTGCTTTCGTCGCTGTATCCGACCCACCTGCCTTCGTCTGCCTTGGCTTCCAGCTTGCCGCAGTCTTCTCTGAGGGTAAAGACCCTCACGCCCCATTCCGGTAAGTCCGTAAGGTCTGGATTTATGCAATGCATGAGTTCATACGGCGTCTTTCCGTCCAGTGCGCGCATGGATGTCCGGTTCTTCAACCAGACTGCGTGTTGCACCGACTCTGTCCAGAGAAATTTGGGCAAACCGACTGCCAGGTGCATGGCACGTGCGTGTTCCAGCAGCATGCAGTTGAGCCTTTCTGACACACCATTCTCTTCAGGCGTGTCATGTACGGTCAAGCTTCAGACCGTTCCCTGACTTAAGGTGAGCGCTGAACTCTTCGGAGAGATATTCACCGCCGCGATCCGTTTGTAGGTGCTTCAGCTTCGCGCTGTGCTGGGTCTCTACCCACGCCTCATATTGCCTGTAGCAGCGGAGGGTGTTGCTCTTCCTCGCCATGGGTACCAGGTACGTCCACCTGCTGTGGTCATCGGTGAAACTGACAAAGTACTCTTTACCATCGTAGCTTTGGGGGTTCGCAGGCCCCCACACATCCGAGTGGACTTTTGCGCCAAATTTTGCGGCCCGCGGTCCCTCTCACCTCTGTGGGACCGGCTTTCTGGTAGGTTTGGCTTGCGCACGGGCCGTGCAAAAACCAGGCTGACTGGCTGCATCCAGCTCAAGTCCCGTGATAATGCCATCCTGAACAAGTTTTCGAGCGACCTGCGGGGATATGTGTCCCATCCGTCAGTGCAGCTCGCCCAGGGTGAGTACTTTTCGCGCTGCACTTGTCGCTGCTGCTGTGGACTCGTGTTCCACCTTGTACAGCCCATTCGAGAGAGGGACCTACCCGAGCAGCGTCCCTCGCTTATCCCGAATCAAACATTTCTGGTCCTTTAATAGGGCCGAGTATCCTGCGGCGTCGCAGCGCGTCAGCAAGATCATCATGAACGCTAGATCAGGACAATACAGCACATCCTTTAAGGTAACATGCGTCGTCGTCTTCCCGTTCGGGATTCCGACCCTCATGCTGCCTATGCCGACAGCTTTGAACACGGTCTTGTCTGCAGCATTGATTGCGCGTGGCGTAATCTCCTTGAAGGTGAGGAAGCGGTGTTTGCTCGGTGACATATGACCTGACGCGCCTGAGTCATAGATGTCGACTTCCCGTCCCGTCAATGCACTCATTCCCAACACAAGCGTGGTCCCAGCAAACATTGTGGTGAACGCGAACTCCTCACTTTCCGTTGCAACGTTCGCTGATCCGCCTCCCTTCTTGTCTTTCTCCTTCTTGTCCTTCTTTTTCGCTTTAGAATGACAATCTGCCTTCAAGTGTCCCTTCTTGCCGCATTTCCAGCACTCCACGTCGGTTTTCATGGCGCTGGAGGAGCTGCTGCGTGCCTGGGGTTTCCCGCGGCCTTTGGATGCTGCAAGTGCGTTCTCACTGGCTTTCAGTTGGCGTTCTTCAATCGCTAACCATTCGAACTCATCAATCAGGGTTCTGACGACCTGATCGGGCTCCAACTTGGCCTTCGCATGCGCTGCGGACATCGCGATCGCATTTATCAGTGGGCGGTACGACTTAGGGAGCGAGCCAAGGATGACAGTGACTAGGTCATCATCGGTAAGTGCGGCGTTCATCCCTGCCAGTTGTTCCTGCGTCCTCATGAGTGCCTCCAAGTGCGTATGGACATTCGACTCATCCTCGCACTTCATTTCGTACATCCGGCGCTGCATATCCACCTTAACGGTGAGTGCCTTGGTTTCGTGCTTTGAACACACGGTGTCCCATACCTCCTTGGCTGTAGGGAGGTTTCGGATCTCAATGAGGAGGCTGTCGGGGACCGTGGTAAATACCTGGGCCATGATCGTGGCCTCCCGCTGATTGTAGTCGTCCCAGCGCTTTTCCAATGCGTCCAGGTCCTTGTCATGACACGTTTATTTCCCATACTTGCATACTCTATCCTCCCATTTCTCACTCCATTTCCGTGTTCGCTCCAATCGCCCTTGCCCTGTTCGGCAACCTATCTTCGCTGTTCGTGCCACTCACCATAGCCACGCCATCAACGCACGATCGACGTCCTTGGACTGACTTGGCAGTCATCACTGGGCCTATCCCCTCCTCTGCTCGACCCTCTTTCAATGGTGTTCCTATGATTGGACTGTCATGACTTGTGTATTTCCTGGATCTTGTGATCCCCATTCCCCCTTTCGCCACTTCTCCCCTATGTCATCTCCATTCGCCCTTCCTCGCATTTCTCCGAACAGCTATTCGCTGCTCGCGCATTTCTCCGAACAGCTATTCACTGCTCACACATTTCGCCAGCAGGCACGCCATCAAATAAAGATCGACACCATTTACCCGGCATGATGGTTCATCACTAACCCCATCATCTTCTTAATCCAACCCCTTTGGGTGTTCGTATGGCCAAAGTGTGTTCGCAGCACGTCCCTTCCATAGGTCCTGTGGGATAAACCCAGTAGACAAAGAGTCCGTGCAGGGTAGCATGTATGCGGGTCCCAAGACATGGTTTTGGACATAAGTGCCTTCGCCACCTTTACTCTCCGCTGTTTCATGTTCGCACTCTTCCCTCACTCTATTGTATGTTTATTCCATCTACTTAGTATCATGACTGCGCACCCCTATCCAACCCTGACTCACGACGGCCTCTTTCCCATTCGCTGATGCCTGACGAGCATTCTATATAAGTAGTTTACATTCACATGTATATTCTCCAGTTCAATTATCATACGTCGTCCATCTTGTGCAAACTTGACCTCGCTGTGATCATCGTCTTGAGCCTTCTCCTGGAGATTTCTATCTTCGACCAGAAGAGGACTTAGGCATCACTGGTGAGTTCTCATACTTCATCTTCGTTACCTTAGCCTTCGAACTATTTTCTGTGCTGACGGCGAAGGGCTCTGAAGGAGCACCTTCGCCGGCGAAGGGATTGTTGCTACTTAGACAACCCTTCCGTGACACCATGCAGGTTGCATCGTCAAGTGCCACGGGCTATTTCGCTACGACTGTAGATAGGGCGAGCTCCGCTCGTGCAGCCCTCTTATCTTGTGAACATTTATTGGTTCACCTATTCGCCGAACGGCATACTTATTCGCACAAGTCATTCGGGCATTCGCTGTGTTCACTAATACACGATATTAACGCCTAAAATCCAATCTTGACAGTCCTCTTCCTCCTTCTCCGTTAGCGTGTGGCCGCTGGGGTAGGTGGGAATCAGAGGGGGGATCCTGGTGGTCCCGTCCAGGTGACGTTTGGCACCACGGGTCGCAGACAGGGTGGCTAACATCTGGCTTTTCCAGGTGACCCAGTTCGTGCCGTCCCTGGCCAGCTTCGGGATGACGAATGACTTAGAGGTGGAGGTAGACATTGTGGGCTCTGCGGGGTCCATAACCTGTTGTAAGTAGTGCAGTATCTAGAGACGAAGGAGCTCAGTGAATGGGCAATTCACTGAGCATCTATTGCTACTATACCTAGAGACAAAGGAGCTACAGTCGTAGTGTAAGCTACCATACGTCTCAGTATACAGGAATGGCACGTACCTCAGTGAATGGGCAATTCACTGAGGTACTACTAACTATAGTGCGAGTAATATACTGCCATGGTCGAGTATGACCGTGGCTACCTAACTACCAGTCCGTGCGTCGGACGTGGCCCTGCCTTCTCCGCTTACCCCTGCTCATCCTCTAATCTCAATAGTCTGCATACTGCGTTGGCTATTGTGGGGATGCGAGCGACGTCATGTCGACGTCATTTACATGTCATATTGAAAAAATGTGTATTAGTTACTGCGCGGCGTACATAGTCCCTCACACGGTTGTAACTTGCTACCAGTACCTCGCTCATTCTCTAACAGCTATGTTGAGACCCAGGGCGATGGTGCCTTCAATGCTGCTTGCAGGTCCATCACTCGTCATTGCGGCATTGCAATGCAACCTTCTTGCCTGTTCATATGGTGGCCAATGAATATTGAATGTGTGCTGTGTGCGCATTGTGGCATGGCATTCAGCTTTGGGACAGCACTGCCAAACCGTAAGCTGTGAGGTTCTGTGCCTGGTACGTCATGGGAACACGATAGCCAGCAGTGCACACGCTCTGCTCTCGACTACTCTAACCGACACGACGCCATGGCTGCCCTGGCAAATCTAGGGATTGTAGGCAAGTCATTTGCACTCCTTATCTCGAGTACTTAGCCTGCTAACAAAACCCAATACCAATTAGCAAATGTCATTGCCATTATTCAGCTCACGGGAGTGAACATCAGCGCCTGTTATTATTATGGATCTGGCATGAAGAACACATCCAGAAATCGTGAAAGGATCATTAAAGAGTTGGTTGGACTGTGGGCCGTGCTTAAACAAGTTTCACGACTAGTAAATGATAAGAGAGGAGAGACTTCCCGATTGGAGACATCCTCTCGTTTGTTAGCTTTAAATGACCTTCTGGATCATTGTGGTGGTGAGATGAGGAGTCTCCGGGCCGTTTTGGGTGGTGAGACGGAGAGTCATGAGATGGGGACTATCGAGGTGGCATCAGAGGGCAACGTGGAGAGCATTGAGATGGGGCATCTCGAGGCAGCGACAGATGACAACATGGAGAGTATCGAGACGAGTATCCAGATGGTGCTGGATGGCAACATGGAGAGTATCCAGGAGGCACTGGGTGGCGATATGAAGAGTTTCCTGGCCGTGCTGGAAAAGCATCTTGGGCACAAAGGTGGCATGCAAGCATTGATGTGGCCACTAAAAGAGGCTGAGCTTAATAAGACTGTCGACGGCATAGGCAAGCTCAAAGGCTTGTTGATCAATGCCATGGGCATAGATCAGATGTGTGTTGCACCTGCTATATGTTAACCTGATCCTAATTGTTTTGCCAGACACTTGATCCTGGAGATTGATACTGGTGTCAAAGCCTTGGATGAAAAGGCTGCTAAGGTGATCCAGGCAGTTGATGAGGCAAAATTGGGCCTGGATAGTGTGAAGCTGGAGATGCTTGGTGGTTTGGAAGCCTTGAAGTGACAGAGTGTTGGGATCAAAGAGTCAATTGAACGGGCCGACCGGCGCATTTGGGAGGTCGCCAGAACTATACTGTATACTGGAAATGCAGGATGGATTGAAAGCCATGAAGGAACAGAGTACTGAGATTAACCAATCAGTGAAGCAGTACAAATTGCGTACACTGAATGTCACTTGTGTTTGTAACATAGTCGGCCCACGACGGTTCTGACAACATCTTTTGTAGAAGAACATCGTCAGAAGATCTATAAATAGTGGGGGGCTCCTGATCACGAATCAAAGCATAGGAATGCCCATAGCATGCGACAGGAGAGGACAGGCAAGTGGTTTGTGAAAGGAGAACACTTTCAGGCATGGCGAGAGGCCCCTTATTCTTTCCTTTGGCTCCACGGTATACGTGTGTCAGCTTACCCACATGACTCTGTTCTTCACTGATAGACTGCAACGGCTGGTGCTGAGAAAACTATCCTATGGTGGGCATATCAATTTGTATGACCTCCACACTATCCTGCTAACCAATGATCGCAAACAGCTCAACCATCATTGATCAACTTTCACTTTACTGCAGGTCTGACCCTTCCCTCAGAGTGGCATATTTTTATTTTTATTTTAGCAACAAAGGCACCCATCGAGATTCTGTGCTTCTATCTCTGATCAGGCAATTATCTGAACAATGCATGAGTGCTTTCCCTACCTTGGAGTCACCTTTTTCTCAGAGCGGGCAGGGTGGTGCGCACCGAGACCCAGGTCAAGAGGGTCTGATGTCAACCTTGAAAACTATCATCAGGAGCTTCCAGGTTGTGTATATTGTGTTTGATGTGCTTGATGAATGCCCCAAACGATCCAGGATTCTGATAGTGCTCAGGGAGGTCCATGGTTGGAAACTGGACACATTGCACCTGCTGGCAATGAGTCAAAAAGAGGGAGACATTTCAAAGGCGCTGAGTGGCTTAGTTTCAGATGAGGTATCCATGGACGAAAGTCTTGTTGACCATGACATCCAAGGCTATGTTTCCAGGAGAGTTGATATTGAGTTTAGCATGTGCCCAGCAGAAGAGAAGGAAATTGTTAAGAGTACCTTAATGAAGGATGCGCATGGAATGTAAGTGGTGATTTTATCTTCTTTGAAATAGTTGCTGATGGAAAGGGAAGGTTTAGATTGGTTAAATGCCAACTGGATGCGCTTGCGAATTGCCAATCTTCAGCTGCACTTGAGGAAGCACTCACGCATCTACCTGTCATGACGTGTCTATTTCCTATACACAGTCACTCTGTCCTCCCATTCCTCACTCCATCTCCGTGTTCGCTCTGATCGCCCTGCGCCAGGTTCGGCGACCGATCTTCGCTGTTCGCGCCATTCACCATTGCCACACCATCAAAGCACTATCGACACCCTTGGACCGGCTTGGTGGTTCATCACCTCCTCCGCTCAACCCCCTTTTTCCACTCCCCATCCGTGTTCGTTCGGCTTCGCCCCTCCCTTCGACCACTTCTCCTCTATGTCCTCTCCATTCGCCCTTCGCCACATTCGCCGAACGACCAATTGCGGCTCGCATCATTCGCCAGCAGGCACGCCATCAAATGTGATCGACATCTTCTACCCGACGTGATAGTTCATCACTGGCCCCATCACCTTCCTAATGCAACCCCTTTAGGTGTTCATATGGCCGGGATACATTCGTGGGACATCCTACCCGTGGGTCATGTGGGATCAACCCAGCAGACGAAGAGTCTGTGCAGGGTAGCATATATGCAGGTCCCAAGACGTGGTTTCGTACATAAGTGTCTTCACCCTCTTTCCTCTCCGTCCTTTCATGATTCTCACCCCTCCCTCACTCTATTGTATGTTTATTTCATCTATTTGTATCATGACTGTGTACCCCTATCCAACCCTGACTCATGACGGCCTCTTTCCTATTTGCTGATACCCTACAAACATTCGATATAAGTAGTTCACATTCGCATGTATATTCCCCAGTTCAATTATCATACGTCCATCTTGTGCCAACTTGACCTCGCTGTGACTATTGTCTTGAGCCTTCTCCTGTAGATTTCTATCTTCGACCAGAAGAAGACTTAGGCATCACTGGTGAGTTCTCATACTTCATCTTCGTTACCTTAGCCTTCGAACTATCTTCTGTGCTGTCGGCGAAGGGCTCCGAAGGAGCGCCTTTGCCGGCGAAAGGATTGTTACTACTTAGACAACCTTTCCGAGACACCTTGCACGTTGCATCGTCAAGTGTCACGGGCCATTTCATTACAACTGTAGATAGGGCAGGCCCCCTTCGGGCAGCCCTCTGATCTCGTGAACATTTATTGGTTCACCCTCTTCGCCAAATGGCATACATATTCGCACAAGTTATTCGGGCATTCACTGTGTTCACTAATACACGATATTAACGCCTAAAAACCAATCTTGACACTACCAAAGACACTATATGAGACATATGATCGAATTCCTGAGGCCATCAATGAGGTCAATAGGCAGGACTCTCTGCACTTGCTCAAATGGCTGGCTTTCTCTATTGGCACATTGTCAACAGAGGAAGCTGTGGACGTGATCGCTACGGATCCTGATGCCAAAAAGGGACCTCCAATTCACCAACTTTACCTTGCCTGTAGAGCCACTCTGGATGTCCCAAGTCTCATATTCCATGCATCATAACCGGCGACACAGAGAGATAGTCCACGTGAACTCAATCAAGCGCAGCTGTCATCTCACCCCAAAGTTTGGCAGTGCCAAACACTGCAACCAGACATGGACATCAGAAAATGTCCTAGATGAATGCCACACATTCTTTTTGAACTCACAGCTTAGTATCTATATGTTTCAGATGTGTGACGGTGATTTTGTTGTAGAGAAAAATAATCATACCTAATAACGCTATAGTAGGACTGGCCATGCGGACGGATATGCGAAGAATACGAGTGCGAGTAGTGAAACGAGGGAAATGGGTGTCTCGGACTGGCACTGGAAGACCGAACATATATAGGTTGCGGCGGCGGCGGTGGGGGGAAATATGATGGATTTGGATAGTACACGTGTTGGTGAGATCGCAATAATGCCTTGCGCACGCGATTATCGCTCTCAGCGCTGGTGGGTGAACTCGCGAGAGCATAGTAATAGAAATTCTGTAAAGGCAGCATGGTAAATGAAGGACATCCAGTTCAAAGCCATACCTGAGGATCGGCAGGAACATTACGTTCTTGTAACGTATAAGGTGCGGCTAAGGTCTGCGGAACTTCTAATGCATGCTTTGACCTGGGGGGACTCAAGAGAAGGCCCTTCCGACTGTCCAAAGATAACTTCACGAATGCAGACAACAGGTCTGAAGATCCTGCACTCGCTGGCCCCCTAGTTGGTCGCAAAATACTCATGTCAAGTGAAATTGGCCGTGCCGCCACATAGGAATTCGACCCTTCGACTCCCCATATATTCTTGGAACATCCGCAAACGGATTGGAGGATGCTGGCGCAACGAACGTGAAAGGGTGCGGCGATTTGAGGTATGGTAGGGACGAGGAAGAGTGTGCCCGATGCTGATGAGCCGTCATACGAGAGGGGGAATAGTGTGGGGTCGGCACAAGCATAGGAACACCAGATGCATGTCATGTCATCTCGCGCATATGGCCATTGCTGCTAGTCCCGCTCTTTGGAGACTAGACCCTTCAGCAAGTTCACCCATGCCTTGGAGGTTTCCGTACTGGCGTATAAACGGAAGCCAACTCCAAGTAGAAATTCACGTTCCGTTTTGTTTACTTCGTTTAGTTGGATGCCGGACACGTCGGACCACGCTTTATTCGTGTCCTTGTTGCTAGATACCCCGACGTCAATTTATAGTTCTCCAATATATCTCAATATAAACTCACTCGTCACCAAATTTATTGGCCATGATGAGGGCAACCACGGCGACTCGGAACTCGCTTCCTGAGTGACCACTCGTGAAATCATTCTCCTTCTTTAGCCTATAAACATAATGGAGAGACAGCACAATGTCGGACTGGCTGACTTGTGTTGTCTGCAGCAGCTTCTGCATGAAGTGGTCAAACTGTGCGGAGGGCGTAAACTGGAGAGCCGCGGTAGACGCGTCACTAAAGCCAGAAGCTCAGAGGGCGAATGGGATAGACACGAACGTCGTGCGAAGCGTACACGGTGTGCCGGCGAGTTGTGTGCTCCAAGTGTATTGGAGAACCACAGGTACGCCATGTATTGGTGTGTAGATGCGCGCTTGCACTCTAGCCGACGATAGACGGCAGATGTCTATGGTAGAAAGGGCCCGGATACGTATCTAACATATGATACATAGTACATAGGGACGTTTGAGCACAGTGCACTATGTGCACTTACGCAGCCACGGGCGCAACTAAGTACGTTAGCTACAGTAGACCACGTGACGCGACGTGTTGGTACGCGGTCTTCGAACGTCGCCAAGCGGGTGGGTACCCACGGGCGGCAAAGCCATGATGGATTTTCCTACGCCTTGGTAACAGGGACCTACATGCGCATCCAGAAACAAGTTTGGGTTGGGCACCGATCCAGTCACATCCCCAGATTGGCTACAGTCCATTGGCGCAAAGACGTGGAGTGGGGGCAGAAGCATCGATAGATATTTTATTCTTTGCGCTAAAAAATAGCCTTCTCCGTGACAAGTTGTTGGGGATGGACGCATAGATGGAAACGTAAGAAGGACAGGGGCACAGCAGGAAAACATGGGGTGTCTATTCCTATGGAAAATTGCAACACGGTGAGGGAGCACGGACAATGGTGATTGCATCTGCAGCAGGCCAAGAAGAAGACACAGGTTCAACGGATATAGAGGAGAGAAAGACAAACAAACTACCACAATCGCCAAATTCCACCTGCGCTGACATCGTGGTCTACTACACAACTTCCACTTCCGCAAAGACAGCTCTGTCGCGACTATCGAATAGTTATTTCCAGGCTTATAGCATGCGGGTGCTCCTGCCAGTGACGGTGTAGGTGGATGCTGCCGGTAATGGTCCCCTCTACTTACACATGCCAAGGTCCACCAAAGCCCCAGCTCAACACAAATCTTGAAGAGACGGATTGAAGCGTCATGATTACCATCCAGAGCCATATCGAGAAGACTGAAGGACGAGGATCGCCAGGAGACTCATGAGTATTGTTTGACTTCGCCAATGACACGCTTCGTCCGAGAACTAAGGCCAAGAGAGATCATTTGTTGATATTATTGAGCATTATATGGGTCGTTGTTGTGCTTAGGGTCGAAAGGTCTTTCTCCCAAACGGACCCTGAGCATCTGGTTTCGGGGGCCGTCTGGCTTGCTCGTGGGTTTGCCGCCTTTCCCGGTTCTAAATTGATCGCAGGCCTTGCAGTCCCGCCCTCAGGCTCAGCTACCCGACTAACATTCCCGACAGGGCTTATGAACAAGGCCACACTGGGGGTCGCGTAAGTCCAGGGACGGGTATACGTACAACAATTAGGGATGGGGTGTAAGGGTTATGTGGGATAGGACGGTACGTGGGGGAATTTGACAAGGAAAGAACGGGGTTGGTAGTGGAAAGAGACGTATGGCGGACCAACTCGAGACGCAGGCTGGCGGGTCGAGGCGCAAAACTGGGGTGCAGCTGGACACATGGTAATTCTGGGCAGTGATAGAGGAACCTGAGCCTTACCTTGAGCCAGGCGATGAGAGCGCAGGGGCAGGGGTGAGAGTGACGAAATTGTGTTCCACAGCGATAACAGGATTCAAAGCTGGCTTCTGTATTCAAGATATTTTTGGACCTGCGTCTTAGGTTTCATCACGAATATGCTTCTCATTCATGTCTTCTGTTTTAGCTCCTCTGCGATAGTTCTTGCCTGCCGTCCTCTTCATGTCTGCAGGAAATGCTGTAGCACGGGTCGATCCAGCGCTCTGCCGCACAGACGGCACACCTTCGTGTCACCAACCCACACACTCTTTGAAATATTTTCATGCCTTTCACGATGATGCACCCATTGTCTTTCCGGACCCAAACCCATTCATGCATCCCGAGCATGTCCCGTTCACACCTCCGCTTGAAATGCAAGTCGTAGTGCCCAGCCGATTTAATGCGAGTAGTGGGTCGGATGGGGAGGGTTATGCACCCGAGGAGTTGTCACCCACAGTGACAGAACTAAGCAGGTTTAGCATTTCCCTAAGTTCCGTACCCGGCAAAGAGCATACCTCTTGTTTGAACAGTAAGCAGATATACTTTTATCCCCATCTGACTCTCACGGTTGGATGTACCGGTTGACGAGTGCAATACGAGGCTATGATTCAGCATACCATTCATTTGCTCTGAAATGGGTCTGTAACTTGCTTATCGGCTTTGGTCCCTGCGCTTATAAATTTGTTCTATTTCCGAGGCGTAGACAGCTTTTGGTTGTGATGCAGTGTCAGACATGCTGACATGCTCTGCCCATAGGTGGCAAGAACACTCACTGCGTGGGAAAATGTTACTAATGTATCAGTGCATCACTACAGTTTCCCACGGCTGTTCTCTCTGATGCGCATATGATCAAGTTCTCACATTCTTGATATGTCCTTGTTTTTTCTGTCTACCACCTACCACCCACCACACTGCGAACAATGAACAACACTAAGGGCGACGATGAGGGCACAGTAGTCCACGATCACTTTTCTAGTGAGCCAAGTGTTCACTCCCCACCCAGAGGTATTGCTGCAGCAATCAAAGTTTCAGGAAAGGCTCTTCCGTTTGCGCTATGCATTGTATACTGACTCTTGGCCATCGACAACAGACTTGAAATGCTCCTATCTTCCCAACGTCGCACGGTTCTGCAAGCGTCCTAGTCGCTGCTTCGTGAAACTCTTCGTCGATAAGAATATCCAGAAAACTGCGTTAGCAGCGAGAGGCACTACTGCCTCGTGGAATAAGCCATTCTATTTGTGCGTTTAATTCCAATGTTATTGTCTCAACGTGATCTTATATCCATACATAGCTTCCACTTGGATCGGTCTTCTGTGTTGGAAATTGAAGTATATGGGCATCATACCTTCGCACGTAATACTTACATGGGCGGTGCGAAGGAAAGGACGACGTATGCGTCCTAGTCTACATTGACGACATCCTCATCTATTCCGATACACCGGAAAAACATCGGGAACATGTCCGCGAAGTACTCCACCGTCTCCGCAAACACCATCTCTACGCAAAAGCAGAGAAATGCGAATGGCATCGCGACACGGTCGAATACCTCGGCTACATCCTCTCTCCAACAGGTCTTACCATGGCAGAGGACAAGGTCAAGGCAATTCAAGAATGGCCGGAACCCCGACGTGTTAAGGATGTGCAGTCTTTCCTTGGCTTCGCCAACTTTTACCGGCGTTTCATTTACAATTTTTCCGACATTACTGTTCCGCTCACGCATCTCACCAGGAAGGGTGCCCCATGGAATTTCACTCCGGAATGCTGTTCCGCATTTGAAGCCCTCAAATCGGCCTTCACTACAGCTCCCATACTCGGTTTCTGGATTCCTGATGCCCAACTTGTACTCGAAACCGACGCTTCCGACTACACGCTAGCCGCAATCCTTTCCATTATTTCCCCCGATGATGGAGAAATTCATCCGATCGCTTTTCATTCCCGCACCTTTTCCCCCCCAGAACTCAACTACGACGTCCACGATAAGGAACTACTTGCGATTTTCGAAGCCTTCAAAATTTGGAGACACTACCTCGAAGGTCCAACCTATCCGATCGACGTTGTAACGGATCATAAGAACCTTGAGTATTTTGCAACTACTAAGATTTTGACCCACCGTCAAGTCCGCTGGTCTGAATATCTCTCACAATTCAACATGGTGATCCGCTTCCGCCCCAGAAAGCTCGGAGCAAAACCCGACGCGCTCACTAGACATTGGGACGTCTACCCAAAAGAGGGAAGTAGCGACTATGCCAGCGTTAATCTGCACAACTTCTGCCCAGTATTCTCCACTGAGCAACTGGCATCGTCTCTGCGTGCCACAGCATTGCGGTTTCCGCTACTCTGCGCCTCAATTATTATGGACTCCGAGTCTCTCCATTCCGACATCCGTTCCGACCCCATCCCGCAGCCCACCTCGATGATCCCACCAGTCCTGGATGGTCCCTTGATTCCGACGGATTTCTCCGGTACAAGTCCCGGATCTACGTTCCGGATACCAACGATCTACAACTTCGCGTACTCCAGCAAAGCCACGATCATCCACTCTCAGGACACCAAGGCCGAACAAAACCCTCGATGTAATCCGACGCACCTATACTTGGCCTCTCCTCCGCACGATGGTCCAAGACTAGTGCAAGTCATGCACCACCTGTATGCGAGCCAAGCCTCAACGTCACAAACCCTACGGCCTCCTGAAGCAACTTCCGATCCCGGAACAACCGTGGAATTCGATATCCATGGATTTCATTGAGAAACTTCCTAAGTCATCTGGCTATGATACCATTCTAGTAATCGTTGACCGCCTTACAAAGCAGTCCATCTTTATTCCGACATACGACACCATCACTTCCGCCCAGCTCGCACAGCTCTTCGTGCTCCACGTCTTTTCCAAGCACGGAATCCCTTCCCATGTCACTTCCGACCGTGGATCAGAATTCGTGTCATCCTTTTTCCGCACACTCGGCAAGGCTCTCGACATGAAGCTCCACTTCATTTCCGGTTATCATCCCGAAGGAGACGGACAAACGGAACGTACTAATCAGACCCTTGAGCAGTATCTCCGCGTCTATTGCAACTACCAACACAGCAATTGGTCCGACCTTCTTCCACTCGCGGAATTTGCCTACAACAATGCGCCTTCCGCGACCACCGGAATTTCACCCTTTTACGCCAACAAGGGCTACCACCCGAATCTCGCCATCCACCCCGAACGCGACCTCGCCTCTGCAAAAGTCCGAGATTTCGTTGTGGAACTTGACGACCTTCACCAGCACCTCCAAGAGAACATTTCCGCCACCCAGAAGAGATACCAGACTTCCGCCGATCAGAAACGACTTCCGCAACCAGCATTCGAGATAGGCGACAAAGTCTTTGTCAAAGCTGAAAACTTCCGCACCACTCGCCCCTCGAAGAAGCTCTCTGAGAAATACCTTGGTCCTTACGAGATCATCGCTAAGGCCAGCAGTCGTTCTTTCACTCTCAGACTTCCTGACAATATGCGCGCAGTACACCCGGTATTCCATGTCTCCATCCTTGAACCCGCAGTTCCGAATACAATTCCGAATCGAGAACAACCTCCGCCTCCGCCAGTCGTCATCGACAGAGAACCGGAATATGAGATCTCAGAGATTCTCAACTCCAAGCTCGACAGACGATACCGCTGCCAACTCCAGTACCTAGTCAAGTGGGCAGGCTATGAAAACACCGACGAAGAGACCTCGTGGATTTCCGCCACGGAACTAGACCACGCCTCTGACCTCGTCTCTGATTTCCACAAGTCTTATCCTGATAAACCTGGCCCCATTTCCGCGCCTTAGTCATTTCCGATCCCACTTCCAATACCCTCTTTGATTCTCACAGTCCTTAAGTCACTCAACAATTCCGATTAATTTCCGGTATACTATTTCCAACACTTCAAGAAACTATTTACAACACTTTTCGACACTCACTCCTCCCTCATCGTTTCCGCCTCACCCTTGTTCTCCGCTTCCGCACCCTCTTCCGCATTCACTATCTCCACACTGACCAACTCGGTCCCCACCCTCGTATCCGCCACCTGACTCGGACCCGCTTCCACCCCGTTCTCCTCCTGCATCCGCAAGTCCATCCTTTCCTGGACCATGTCATTCCGCCAACGGTACTCCCGTTTGAATTGCTCCAGGACCGCCGACATGACAGTCATTTGATTTTGGAAGGACAACAACTGTTGTTGTTGAACTTCCGCCATCTCCTCCAGAGTGTTCCGGATCCCGTGCTGGGATCTCCGGATACCCCTCAACGACCTGGCAATGTCGAACAATGGCAACACCATGGAGAAGCGGTTGAGCACCGCTGTCTCCGAGGTTCCGGTCACCAGAAATCCCTCCGGCTTCTTTCCGCTCGGTCCCGGTTTCGACTTGGGGGTTTCAGGCCCCTCGGTCTCGGCCCTGCGCCTTTTCCGCTCCACCCTCGCGGCACACCCATCCACCACGCAATGTCATTTCTTGTCCCGGCACCGCTCGCAGGCCGTCTCCCGCGGATTTTCCGACCACACACACTCCAGACCCTTGACCTCGCACGTGTCGCAAGGAACCTTCTCCTCCTCGCCGTCCCTGGTTTTCCTTTTCCAGGTCGTGGGATTCTCCGGCCCCAACTCTCGCAACTCCAGTATCCGGGCCATTTTCTCCTTCCGAGCCTGCTGGAACTCGTCCGCTCTCCGTTTCCGTTCCGCAACAACGTTCAGCATGGAAGCACCTTCCTTCTGCTTCCCCTTGCTCTCTGGAAGCAGTGTGCTTTCCGCACTGCTTTCCGCTTCCGACTCCCCCTCGGATTCCATGACCCTCTGGCAGTTTTTCCGTGAGCTCCGGAACACCCCACACGACATTTCCGACTCACCCGGGATTTCCCTGTTTTTTCCACCGCGGCCTTGTCTTCCACAGCTTTTTTCGCCGTGTCCCGTTTCCGCTGCTCCTCACGGAGACGCGACTCTTCCTCGCGGCATTTACGGTCGTTTTCTTCCCTCTCCTTCTGCTCCTGCTCCCGACGCTCCTGTTCCTTGCGCTCTTTCTCCTTGCGCTCCTCCTCCAGACGCTCCCTCTCTTTCCGCGCGGCTTCCTTGGCCTCGCGCTTTTCGGCCAGTTCCTTCTGCGCAAGCATGTCAGCAAAGTGCTGCTTCATCTCAGCACTGGACATTTTGGAGAAGTCGACTGGAGTGCTCATGGTGGATCAAAACGAAGACGTGTTTTGTTTCCCGCCTATCTTTTGAACTCCAACGCGTTTGTTCACAGGTCATGTGATTCCGACTTGTGGTCTCGCAGGGCTTGACCTTAGAAGGGAGATACTGTTACGACCGTTCATTTCTGACTTCCGACCCTCAGTTCCGCACAACCTTCCGCCCCTCCGATATTTCCACAACACCTTCCGCCCTCCGATATTTCCGACATTCCGCCCCTTGTACATTTCCCTTGTTCTTTCAACCCTATTACTCGGACCCACTGGACCCACCTCACCGTTCATCAAGACCATATGTCCGGTCACCCTTGTAGTTCGTTGTCAGATATGTTTTCCCGACCCCTTGTTCTTTGCCATTGTTCTACCTTACCCTGAACCCCCCTTGTAGTCCCATTGTTCCCAATAGTTAGTTCCCACGCATTGTTTACTCGACTTCCGTTTCCCCCGGAATTTTGCTTAGTACCATATCATTACCTGTTGCCTCAGCTCTTTGTATAAAAGCCTGTCATGTATGTCTCTTATTCTGCAATCAGATAATCGCCTTCGATACTTGATTTCCTTCGCTCCATCTCCTGTTCTTAGTACAGCGAGTCTAGCAAGATCTCAGTCCCTGTCCGCCTTCTGCCTCAGTTCCGACTCAAGTTCCGACCAACCTTTGGTTCAGTACTTTCTGACTTCCGACTCAGTTCCGAAATACCTAGGACGATAGTTCATTGGGGGCGCAACCTATAAAGTTGAAGCCGCTGTCCTTTCCAGTTCCAACTTAGCGGAAATCTCGATACGTAACAGTATTCCCGCGCGAATCATTTGACTTGGAAGTCATTGATCCGGCATGAGGGAGCGGGACCACACTGTTCTCGAGCTTAGACAAGATACAATGCAGCTCCCGATCATGCACGGCGTCTGAGGTCAGCTTCGGTCCACGTGTGCCCCGATGGTGTACGTGCACCGGCCGCCACCATTGATTCAAGGATTCAAGGGCTAGCAAGGCATTCAGCCTGTCAGTGGTGACAGCCTCTCGATGGGTCACTTGGATCGTGCTTACCCTTCCAATCCGTGATCGGGCCATTGGAAGCTAGGAGCCTAGCTGCAGCGAGGTGTATGCACAACTTGCCGGTCTGTTCAAATGCTGGACACCGACACTTGGGGATCGCCGTGTCGACCTCAAAGGCTTCTCCGAGAGTAGTAGAGTCAGGGGCACTAGGGGGAGTTGTTGTAGTCCAGTAGGCACAATATCATACTGCCTGCAAGACTCATGGGGGTTCGACAATGCGAAATTGTTGAGGGCCCAGTTGTGAGACTAAACCATCGGCCCAAAACTGATGTGCCCCCACGTGGAGTTCTAATAAATCAAGGGAGGGCCTCTTGGGGTAGGTCGACCAATGCTGGTAAAAAGGGAAAAATTCGTTGAGAATGATAGCAGCAAGTCGATCAATCCTGGAGCCAGAATCAAACCTGGTACCCATCCGATAACAATATAGCAAAGGAGCCACGCACCATTTGTTCCGCCGGTTATCCAAAATTATAGTGTCAAAAATGAGGAACACACATTCGGTCCAGTTGTTCACGTTCCATGTCCCATCGTGTGTCTGCCCAGCTGGCATTCCAATGTCCGTGAAAGTCGCTGAGCATGTAGATGCTCAACATTTATAGACAAGTCTCCATGTAATTACCCACCAATCCATTCGTCTGTGAACCAAGAGTCACAGAAGTATGTCTCGACAAACTTCCACTGGGGCTCCATGGCCTCATGGGAAAGTTGCCCTCGCCTGGCATGCCGCCTTTTCCTGGCTGGCTTGCGTGCATGTTCCCCATCACTCCGAACATCAGCAGCAGCTTCATCACCAGATGTGGACGCGCTCTCCTCATCACTAGACTCTGTTCCCCCTTGAGAATGGATCACCTCATGTGCGCCATGCAAAAAATCCGCCCTGGCAGCTGGCCAATCGGTCCAAGATCTGCAGCGCTGGAGCCCTCGAAAAAGGATAAGAAGCTCATACTTGGTCTGAGTCGAAATCTTGGGACCTTTCGCTGTGCTGCCGTCCGAGCGATCCCAGCGTAAAATTGCTTGAACGACGTGAAACTGGCACAGCCGGACGTAAGAGTCTGGAAACTCTGGGCAGGTAGTGTAGTTAGCAATTCAGTCTTAGCCAATCTGTCACCATAGGTAGCAATCAAACAATTCACCTTTACGAATGGCCTGTAGTTCGGCCTGACATTTATCAATCATCCATTTCGGCACCTTCCAGCCATGCTCCAATATCTCAACAGACAGGTCATTTAGTTCCTGTCGGTGATCCTGATGTACTATAGACTGGGGATCTAAAATCCCAGGAATAGTCAGCCCAGCCAGACCGATCCCGACAGGTCTCCACACACCATTAACTATCGCCTGGGCCCTGTCACGAATCCTTTGCTTGGTGGCCTTCAGATATTCACATAATGTCTTGGCTTGAACATTTGCAGATAGAAGTACAGAACCTGGTCATAAGTGCATGTGAGTATGACTCGAGAGCTAGAAACACTGGAAACACAGGTACCTGGCACAAGGTGCTCATTCTCATCAACGGCAATGAGAAAAGTAACTGCAGCATGATTCTCACTCTTGTTATGCCAGCTCGTATCCGCAGCCATGCCATCACGAGTCCCATGAAGAATCATGGTCTCCAGTGTGAAATCATCGACGAAAGCACACGTAAACTGTGATGCCACGTCTGGCTTTGTATGATCGTGAGGGGTGTAGCTGCAAAACCACATATACATACCACATACAATCGTGTGATAAGTGAATCAGAACTCACTTATAGATTTTGTCACGGTTCCGTTCATATAGGAGATGAATGGCTGTAAAAGGATATTTATCCAACTGAGCCCGGCGGGCAATAGCAGGTAGCATTTGTTTGATTTGTGCAGCAGTGGGCCTGCGAAACGCCGGAAACTCGTATGGGAGCTCTAAGGACTGATTGTTCGGCCACGTGGTGACAGTGGGCCGACGGTACTGATTGACTACCTCTGGATATATGGGTTAATTAGCAGAAACTAACTGAGGGAGTCAATTGTCCAAACCTCGCATGATATTCGTCGCCTTGGCCCCTACCAAGCGAAACCGCTCGGACACAATGTTCCTAAGCCTGCGAGACCAAACCAAGTACCCAGGGTTGGCATCTGCATGAGTCCTGTACTGCCAAATGTTAGCCCGCGTGAGGTCATCTGCATGGATCTCAATCTGACCCGGGGCACAGGCATGAGTAATCACGTATCGGTGTTATTATACATATTAAATAACCTGAATACTCACGATTAGCTTCACCCCAGTAGCGCATGATTGCCAGCGAGTGGGTTTGCTCATGGTCAGGGTCTCAGGTGTCACAGCTGGGACTTCTGGACGCTCATCAGCCACATTGTCTTCCTCACCATGTTCCCAGTCACTGCCATCTTCTTGAATGCAGCATGCTCCGCGACACTCGTAGTTCCATCTGTAGACGATCTTGATATTCGCGATCGCATCAGCACAGCCAAACTCTGAAAGGTCAGAGTTTCCGCTCCACTGAGCAACAAACGGCCTGGCATGGACATCAACTGGTGTATCACCTGGATGTCCAAACCAGGTCAGGTTTACGACATGAGTGGGGAATGACTGGCAGGAGTTGTAGTCATTGCGCTGCTCCCAGGGTCGATTTCAGTGAATGGTTGTGAATGGAATGCAATCAAAATTACCTGCATGTCAAACCAGTCAGGTAGGTTCACTGTTCTTACCTTCCCACGAAATTGCCAGTCTGGGGGAGGACGAGGGATCTGATTGAGAAACATAGGCTTCAAAGAGCCCTCCAATGCATATGACAGCGGCGTGAATCGCGTCAGGCCTGTGTGGCGGGTAAGGATAGATACGTAGAGACCCTCATCGGTAGTGAGTGCAGACTCAGAAATGGTGGGAGGGGTCCCCACAGAGCCCTCGGTGGCAGCCTTGGGAGTGCGTAAAGGGTCGGCGAGAGCGGAAATGCGCAAGGTGCGTGCTTGCCTTCCTCATGGGTAGCGTTTCACTGGAGGCCTCCCAGGGCGACGTTGTGACATTGGATTTATCTGGGGACGCAAGATACATGAGGCCTTACATATATACGCACATTGTGACTTGGTGAGCCACTACGCATTGTCTGAGACTCGGGTGGAGACAAAGAAACGGGACTGAGGATGGAACTGTCCACAAAACTTCATGGGGACAGTGCATTTCAACTGATACAAACCAGTCAGACGGATATGCAGACAAGGAACAAACGGCTGACTCATGTTTGGACTACGTTTAAGTACTCATCTATCTGAAACAATGTAGTGAGACTTATGTGCCAAATTGTGGGACAACAAAAGAAATTTTACACCAGGGCATGCCTGACCGAACTAGGGTCAGATTCCTACACTAAGGCGTGTCTCTATTGAGAGTACTACCTTGCTTGCTAGAACTCATATTTTGTTTGAACTCTCCTATGTCAGAGCTAAAATATGTGCTATTGGTTGTAGCATTTGGATGAGAGGTCAACTACCTAGCAAAATTTGGGGCGCATAGAGCATATGACAAGGGCACAAATGTCTTGATCCGGGGATCCAAATGGGTGGATGCCTGAGCCGGAATGGTATATTGATAGGAGCGGAATGTTTGGGTGCGGGGACACTATTGTTAAGATATTGGGATCAAAATATGGAGATCATGTGGCACAAATACAATGTGGCCGAAACATAAATAGATTGTGGGTGGAACAATAGCCGGATAGTTCTGGGACAAAAATAGTATATCAGGGACAGAATCCTGATGCCGAAGGACATTAATAGCCCGTGCGATTCAGATTCTTGGCACGTGATCAACGCGAGCCTGCACGTGTTTACGACTCAGACAAACAAAACCTAGTATCTGCGTGGGAACTTGGGATTCATGGGAGTATGAATTAGGTAATCGGGCTTGGCAGCACTTCGGTCCCACAATAGAGTTCGTGAGACAAGGTAGGTGGACGGGTGTGGACAAAGGTGTTAGAATAAGAGAGACGCAAGTAAGAACGATGCAAGAGTGTATATGGAGCGTTTGTCCTGTGAGCTCGTTGGGGCAAACGGATAGTTACATACATAAAGTGTAAAGACTTATAAATGCTTTAGGAACAAAAAGGAAGGTAGAACAATAAGAAAAAGCAAGAACAAAAGGCACGCAAGCCTTTGATTTCATAAGCGGAAACAACGCGTAACCAGCTTGTTATAATTCCAACACTCCTCCGCAAGCTGTGAAGCGTGATAATAAAATATGCAATCAAAAGGCTACCTCTTCAGCAGTGAAAGCAACTTCCTCTTCATCTTCAAGAGCGGCATTGGCAACACCGTCTGAGTCATTAGTAGGGCAGACCGAGCGAAAATGTCCGACTCCTCCGCATTTATGACAGGCGACCTTAGACATGTCCCTTGAGGCGGTGGACTTCGATGGTTTGCCTTTCCATCGGGTGGATCCTCCGGGCGTAACGGCAGCGGCTACATTGAGTGCATCGGAAGTAGCGTGCGAAATGGTGTTACGAAGGCGACCTTCTTCATTCATGAGACGAGTGACCACATTTTCAAAAGTAAGAGAGGCAAGGGGAATGCCAGTGATGTTGACAATAACAGGTTGATAGGCAGAGGGGAGGCCATTTAAAAGAACGCTGATTTTGTCGAGATCGGAAATAATGGGGGAGTGGCTAGTAGAAGGATCGGAAGGCGAATCGACAGAGGTGGAAGGAGCGTCGTATTTTTCCACCTGATAACATTCCTCCAAGCGATAAGCAGCATGACGAATATTGGCTACATACTGAGCAATGGTGGATTCTGAAGGCATGGACATTTTGAGGAAATCCATACGCATGGTGAGCAAGACACCCAAGCCACGCGCGCGGTGAATTTGGGTGAGATTCTGCCAAATAACGAAAGGGTCCTCCTCATTTCTGATGTGAGGAAGCTGCGAAGGTTCTATTGCGAGGATTATTTTAGAGCGAGCGAGGCGTTGCTTCTCCAAGAAGGCTCTGGCGCCTTTGGAGTTCGGTCCAGTGGTTGGCATGACATCTCGGCCACACACAACGCCAAATAGTCCTTTTTCCTCCAGGAGGGCTTCCATTTGAATTTTCCAGTCATCGTAGTTGACTTCGTTGAGCTTGTCAAAAGGTAATGAAGGCATGATCTGATAAGATTTCCGGTGTACTATCCGAGTAGGGACCGTGACAAAATTCCAGTGTGCCGCAGCAGTGACTGTGAGCTCGCAAGCTATTCCGGTGTGTCCAAGACAGAGGCCGTGAGGGGGTACCAATTTGTGTCTGGTGACAGTTGCGGTGATCCGGCAACGGGAGATCCGTTTGTGTTAGAATAAGAGAGACGCAAGTAAGAACGATGCAAGAGTGTATATGGAGCGTTTGTCCTGTGAGCTCGTTGGGGCAAACGGATAGTTACATACATAAAGTGTAAAGACTTATAAATGCTTTAGGAACAAAAAGGAAGGTAGAACAATAAGAAAAAGCAAGAACAAAAGGCACGCAAGCCTTTGATTTCATAAGCGGAAACAACGCGTAACCCAACAAAAGGATGTGGAGGAAACATCAAACAAGGCATCGGGCAGACAATGAGGAGAGATATTATTAGATAGGACCCCATGTATATAAGGCAGCGACCTCTGTATCGAATCAACCCCGTACTCTACTTCGACCTATAGGTGGTGTGAAGACAACGATCGAGTTGCTTCATCAAATCGCAATTGCAGATAGAGAAACAGGAGGTCAGTCTTCGCTCATGGATTGATGCACACGTCGTGACTCGCGACGCATCCCCGAGCACAGTCCACATAGTATGTTGAACACACTAGATAAACGCTTTGCCGGGATGGTCGACAAGGCGCTGAAACGTGAGTTGAACGAGATAGTCAGCGAAGCAAAACATGTCACTAATATGAACCCCGCGCCGTCCCTAATCATTGATGTAGGGGATGTGGCTGACGGCCTGGCTGCGACCAGTGGCACCAGCACTGTCAAGCCGACAAAGGCGGTTTGGGAACCCCTCTTGCGCAATATCGAGCTGTTTAAAAGGACTGTGGATGGAATGCCAGAGGTAATCAAGCCGTCAGCCTTCCCGATCACTTGATAATGACGCATGACCTGTTTCTAGATCCGTATTGATAAATTTGATGCAATAATAGCATCGTCCGTCTTGTCCACTGCGCACGAGGTATATCTATCACTTGCACCGACTGGGTAGCCATATCTGATATCTGGGTCGATTATATGCAGAGCATAATTGCTCATAAGGACGGGGTCGATACTATGAATAGGCTGGCCGAGAGTATTGGGGATACCTACGCCGCGTAGGTATCCCCAATACTCAAGGATATGCAAATTGACTTCCGTGATTTAATTCTCTTCAACTGGTCTTCCAAGTGGACGAACGCGTAGCCTACGCGTTCGTCCACTTGGCAGACCAGTTGAAGAGAATTAAATCGCGGAAGTCAATTTTCATATCCTTGACGATTCAGACGATAGAGTGCGCCTACTTTATCCGTGACTATGTGAAAAACAAAGATCTATGTATGTTATCCCATTATGTCAGGCGGCAATAGTCCTTGTTCACCGTTGTTCAGGGAAACAAACCATGAAGAATCTAGCGTCGAATGTTGACAACAAAGTCAAGCAATATCAGGCTACGCTCAACAAACTCGGTTTGGTGATACAGAAGCAGGGCGTTTTTACAAACATACCTCTAGTATGTTTTCCCCAAGTTGTGGATTTCTGTGTGTTTTCCTATTTGGGGCCTTTCCCGAGGCTAATACAGCTTGTAAGATGCCGCCACGCACACTATTACTACCATGCGTGTAACGGATGCTGTCCCGGATGCTCCTCGTGACCTTGGTGTGTTTTCCGATTTCAATACCATTCTGAGACTAATATGCCTTGCAAACAGAGGCAGACTTTGCCCTCAATGACATGCCATATGCAGCAGCCCGGTTTGATGCGGATAAAGTGTGTCCGCAAGGTACTCGGGAACAGGCCCTTATTGAGATCTGTGATTGGGTTAACCAGTATAACGATGACACCACCCCCCGTATATTTTTCTTGAATGACGTTGCGTGTGCCGGCAAGTCTGCCATTGCGCACGAGATTGCTCGACGATTTGATAGGCTACAACGCCTCGGGTCGTCGTACTTTTTTGACCACGCTCTTCAGGCAGAACGTTCCCCCGAAAATTTATTCAGCACGATCGCTCGTGATCTAGCTGATATCGACCCAGAACGAAAATCATCGTTATTCGGAGTGGTTCGGCAGGGGCGAGAACTTCAGACTACACCCGCACCTCACAAACAGTTCCAGAAGTTTATTCTAGAAACTTGTCATGGGCCAACTAATATTGGACCTACCGTGATCGTCATTGACACATTGGATTAAATGGGAGGAGATCAGGAATCTCGCCAGGCTGTCTTGTGTGTTCTTGGCCAGGAGGCAGGAAAGCTGCCGTCTAATGTCCGCATTTTTGTCACAGGTCGTCCAGGTGATGCTATTGTCGAGGCCCTTGTTGGGAAGGAACACGTGCTTTCTAGGGGCATATATCGATCCAACTGCCTATGACGACATTTCTCTCATTGTGGAAGCCCAGCCGCCTGTGTAGAACAAAGGAGTTATAATAAGTTGTTATTCTACGATCTACTCAAGATTGCTTGTCCTTATATACTAAATGTCATGTCCATTATATTATTAATATCTTCGAGCTGCTGTGCCGATGCGATGCCGGTGCACCAGCAACCCAAAGTCGAGAGCGTTCTCGAACTTCCGGCTAAGTGCGTGCCGGCTCTGCCTCGGCCGTATCATCGTCCCGATTACTAACAGCCTGCCTATGACGACATTTTTCCTGGTAGCGGCGTCTACCACTGAGCTGCGTGACGGAGTGGTCACTTATGTAATTTACTGCCCACGGTTCGCATCATGGGCTGCGTGTGCTCCGTGCTCAAAGCTCCCTATGTATCGTATGTGACATTCATATCCGAACCTTATCTACCATAGACATCTGCTCTTTACCCCCTGCTAGAGTGCAAACTTTGTTAGTAATTGGGACGATGATACGGCCGAGGCAGAGCCGGCACACATTTAGCCGGGAGTTCGAGAACGCTCTCGACTCCGGGTTGCTGGTGCACCGGCATCGCATCGGCACAGCAGCTCGAAGATATTAATAATATAATGGACATCGTATTTTGTATATAAAGGCAGACGATCTCAAGTAGATCGTAAAATAATAGTTTATTATAACTCCTTCGTCCTACAAACTTCCTCTCGCGCACTTATCTACGCCGCCACCAATAGTGGCACGGCGCAGCTACACAGGGACTACGGAACGGCGGTTTAGGAAAACAGTCGGTATTGCTCATTAGGTATCTTTATAGTTAAATTTTGTCCCTGCATATTATTCTGACGCCACTTTCACAAGTCACGCTTGAATGGCATCACCTCAGTACATTGTAGGGTGGCTATCTATCTGCAAGTTCATCACACAATTATGATGTGCGACACAGGTAAGCCGTGGTTTACTTGAGTTTAGGGTCCGGATGGTCGTCGGCCACTGTCTATCTGTCGCCATTCTAGGAAACGCAGCTCTTAAACGCCCTGCCCCTAATGCTATACACCCAAGGTATTTATTTATTTAATCTTATGAATTGTGTCCAAGCACGCTGCAGTCTGGGTCCTTGCCGTCATCTGTCATCCGAACGAAGCACGTATTCATGGAGCTGTATCGCAGAGAGTTGGTATTCACCTGCTAGTGGCCGCAGCACATTCGCGTGTCCGCCCGCTACGTCCAGACGGAGCCTGCTCAGTTGGATTTTCACGTAGAGGGCCTCTCTATGTGCAAACCCAACAGGGAAGCATTGGCCGCCCTCAAGAGAAACAAAGCTTGGTGTGGATTGTGATGCTTGCCATCTCCTTTAACAAATTGACAAGCAGTGGCCACTGCGTGTCAATTTGTCAAAGGAGATGGGAAGTATGGTCGGGATGCTGTTGATCAAATGGAGAAACTTTTGGTCAATAACCATGTGCTTCATTAACGCCATTATAATACTGCTGCAACTCAACCTGACTCGACTCGAATCCATAAATTGCGAGTCAGACTCGACTTTACACAGTAAGACTCACTCAGCAACTTACGTCATTCAAAACCATCTCCGCCCGGTCGGTGGTATTGATACCTCACAAAGCACATCACGCTATATCGCCAATGGATCTCAGAACGACACGCAACGCCCTCACCATATCGTGCCGTCCGCACAGGCGACCACCAGCTCCTCGTGGCTCAACGCCATGGCCATCGGGTTTTGATTCGGCGTGGCGAGCCCAGCGAATTTCGCGAGGAGGGTGCCTAGGACGCCATCGACGTGGGGGAAGCCGCCGCCGCCGCTCTCGCTCTCGCTGTCGTCGTGTGTCGCTAACGCCGCCCACACACCCGCCACCGCATTGATGGACGTCGAGAAGTCGACAGCCCCTTCCGGCCCAGTCCCGTCGGGCTCCTCGGCAACCGCCGCCGCCTGCCATCCTCCGGGATATCACGCGCCGCGGCCATTGCCCGCTTGTCGTCATGCGTCGACATGAATATCTAGATACACACGCCAGTCACATCGGCACTCCATATCACACATACAAGAGAAAGAGAGGAGAGAAGGAGACACGACTCACCCTCCTATCCGCGCCCGCGCGCGAGCTGAACCGCGTCGCCGTCAGGACGGCCCTCGTCTCTGGGTCGGCCGCGCCCACCGCGACGTCCGGCGTCTCGAGCACAGCGACGATACGCGGCGGCGCGGTCTCGAACCGCGTCGCGAAGACCGCCGGCGTCCCCATGTGCGACGAGGCGAACAGTGGCGTGAGCGGCGTCGTGGGCGGCGGCTCCCGGGCTTCGATAGGGAGCCACCCGACCCCGGCGGCGCAGCGGTGGTGACGTTGAGCGACTGCCCGTGAGGTGTTTTGGCGCCGGTGGAGCGGGAGAGGGAGAGGAGGTGCGTGTGGGGGCGGGGACGGGGGGCGCGAGTCCGAGTGGGGTGGGCGAAGCGTCCGAGGTGGGGGAGGCGACGGTGGCGTCGGGCTCCATGGTAGCGGCGTCGGTTTCGGACCATCTGAGGTGGAGGATGACGGATTTGGTCGCGCACTAAGCAGAGGCAACCGTCAACGCCGCTCATGTTCGGTGGTTATCCCTGGGGGAGTATGCACCGTCATCTCAGTATATTCGCTGCGAACCAACTTGTCAAAGGGTAAGGTCAATACAATCCGAAGTCGGGGGTGGAGGGGGATGACGGGGTGAATTGAGTGACGGAGCTTCAGTGACGGCGGTAAAACTGCTATGGCTGGCTGAGGCATGAGTTGTTTCTGATATACAGTACGTGTTGTGGAGTATAGTAGATTGGGTTTGCCTGCAATATTTTTCGGTGCATACAGCTGACGCCTTGCATGTCAATTGATGGAGTATGATTGGATGATCAACGCGAGCCTGAGTGCGCTCACGTGTTTACATAAATGTTTACGACTCAGCCAAAAAACAATCTGCGTGGGAACTTGGGCGTCAGACTGGGGCAGTGTTGGACATTAGGTAATCGGGCTTGGCGGCACTTCCGAGTCGGTCCTACAATACAGTTCGCGAGACAAGGTACGGATGTGGACAAAGGACGTGGACTGAGGAAACAAGGCATCGGGCAGACAATGAGGAGAGATATTATTAAACAGGACTCTGTGTATTTAAGGCAGCGACCGGAGTCGCTGCTCACTATCGAATCAACCCCGTACTCTACTTCGACCTATAGGTGGTGTACAACGATCGAGTTGCTTCAAATTGCAGATAGAGAAACAGGAGGTCAGTCTTCGCTCATCGATTGATGCACACGTCGTGACTCGTGACGTCATCCCCGAGCACAGTCCACATAGTATGTTGAACACACAGGCCCAGCTGGGTAAACGCTTTTTCGCGATGGTCGATACGGCGCTGAATGGTGAGTTGAACGAGATAGTCGGAGAAGCAAAAGATGTCTCGAATATGAACCCCGCGCCGTCCCTAATCATTGATGCAGGGAATGTGGCCAAGACAAAGGCGGCTTGGGATCCCCTCTTGCACAATATCGAGCTGTTTGAAAACACTGTGGATGGCATACTAGAGGTAATCAAGCCGTCAGCCTTCCCGATCACTTGATAATGACGCAAGACCTGTTTCTAGATCCATCCTCTTACAATAATGGCACTGTCCGTCTTGTCCAGTGCGCAGAAGGTATATCTATCACTTGCACCGACTGGGTCTATCTGATATCTGGGTTCACTATATGCAGAGGATAATTGCTCAGAAGGACGGGGTCGATACTATCAACAGGCTTGCTAAGAGTATTGGAGATACCTACGCGTTTGTCCGCTTGGCAGAGCCGTTGAAGAAAATTGAATCCAAAAAATCAATTGTCATATCCTTAACGATTCAGACGATAGAGTGCGCCTACTTTATCCGTGACTACGTGAAAAACAAAGATCTATGTATGTTATCCCATTATGTCAGGCAGCGATAGTCCTTGTTGATCATTGTTCAGGGGAAAAAACCGTGAAGAATCTAGAGTCGAGTGTTGACAACAAAGTGGAGCGATATCAGGCTACTCTCCACAAACTCAGGTTGACAATACTGGACCATGCCTACGTTCAAACTGAAATCCCTTTCCTCCGTTTTCCGAAAGTTTGGGATTTCTGTGTGTTTCCCGATTTCAGGCCATTCTCGAGGCTAATACAGCTTTTAAACAGCCTGGGAAATTCAACCGAATGACATGCCCTACGAAGGAGGATTGTTGCAGAATCTGGTGTCAGATGTTGGACAAGTTCAGGACAAGTTCAATCAACAACAGTGTGCACTACAAGAAGATGCCGCCACGCACACTGGTAGTAATGCTCTCCGTGACCTTCGTGTGTTTTCCGATCTTAATACCATTCTGAGGCTAATATGCCTTGCAAACAGGCACACTAGTTCTCCATTACATGCCCTACGCGGCGGGAGCTCACGTCGACCCTCTTAAAGGCTGTCTTCCAGGTACTCGGGAGAAGGTTATCGCGCAGATCTGTGAATGGGTCAACCAGGATAGCGACGACACTCCACGAATATTTTTCTTGAACGATGTTGCGGGTGCCGGAAAGTCTGCCATCGCGCACGAGATTGCTCGACGATTTGATAGGCTCAAACGCCTCGGGTCGTCGTACTGTTTTGACGACGCTAATCCAGCACGAAGTCCCCTCAACAAGGCCTTCAGCACGATCGCTTTTGATCTAGCTGGTAAAGACCCAGAACGAGAAGCATTGTTATTCAGAGTCGTCAGGAAGCAGCGAGCAATTCGCACCACACACGCCCCTCCTGAACAGTTCCAGAAGTTCATTCTAGACACTGCTCCGGCTCATGGGCTAACTGATGTTGGACCCACGGTGATCGTCATTGATGGATTGGATAAAATTGGAAATCAGGAATCTCGCAAAGCTTTCTTGTCTGTGCTTGGCGACGAGGCAGGAAAGCTGCCGTCTAATTTCCGCATTTTTGTGACAGGCCGTCCAGAAGAAGATATTCTTAAGGCCCTTGTTGGGAAGGAACACGTGCTTTCTAAGCGCATAGAGGATATCGATCCAACGCCTGTCTATGACGACATTTGTCTCATTGTGGAAGCCCAGCTGGGCGACATTGCCGCCGCTCTCGATAAAAAATGGCCCAACAAAGCTTGGTGTGGATTGCTAGCGGAGAAATCAAAAGGTCGCATTGGTTTGGCAGTCAAGGCATGTCGATTTATCAAAGGAAATGGGAAGCATGGTCTGAATCCTGTTGAGCAAATGGATATACTTTTGAGGCCGGACTCAAACTTCTTATATTGTGACTCACACTAGACTTTGCACAGCTAAAGACAATCGTAAACTACATGCTAGTCAGCTATGAACCCCAGTGAGAAATGACCCGGGTCCAGGGAGGTGGCACCGGGTGGGAGCGGTAGGTGTGGTGACGTGTCGGTTAGGATCGGTAGATATCGGTCCCCAGATGATGCGCGGGACGTTCTATTTTTATAGAGCTCGATTTTCTAGAATCGTTTTGAGAAATGGAATCTAAACTGACCAGATATGACCGCACCGTCTCCAGGCGTAAAAAAACACGAACCGAAAATTTTCAAGGTCCGTCGACACATTCAACGCGTCAACGACTCGTTTTGCAAAAACGCAAGGGCTTTTCATAAATTCCTGAACGTAATCTTTTCAAAACTTTCAAAACCCCGACTTTTTACTTAACAACAAACGCAAGGTTTTCATAAAGCTAAAGCATCCGCTCCTATCTTCTCTCACCTTGCCTCACACCACCGTACTCACACTGGGCTTCCAAGGACTCGTGCATTTTTACTTCAGCAATTGGACTCGCGCATCCACTCCTATCTTCTCTCACCTTGCCTCACACTGGGCTTCCAAGGACTCGTGCATCTTTACTTCAGCAATCGGACTCGCGCATCCGCTCCTATCGTCTCTCACCTTGCCTCACACCACCGTACTCACACCGGGCTTCCAAGGACTCGTGCATTTTTACTTCAGCCATCGGACTCGCACATCCGCTCCTATCTTCTCTCACCTTGCCTCACACCACCGTACTCACACTGGCCTTCCAAGGACTCGTGCATTTTTACTTCAGCAATTGGACTCGCGCATCCACTCCTATCTTCTCTCACCTTGCCTCACACTGGGCTTCCAAGGACTCGTGCATTTTTACTTCAGCAATCGGACTCGCGCATCCGCTCCTATCGTCTCTCACCTTGCCTCACACCACCGTACTCACACCGGGCTTCCAAGGACTCGTGCATTTTTACTTCAGCCATCGGACTCGCACATCCGCTCCTATCTTCTCTCACCTTGCCTCACACCACCGTACTCACACCGGGCTTCCAAGGACTCGTGCATTTTTACTTCAGCCATCGGACTCGCGTCGAAACACGAGTTTTCATAAAATAAAGTGCTCAAAAACCACTGGTGCGTCCGCTCCCTTCTCCTCCATCCTCCTCCTCTCACTTTGCTTGCTTGAACCGATTGCTCGAACCTATTGCTCGAACACTAGCGCCACCATGGCACGTAGGCGCGAGCTCCATCTCTGCACCTGCCAGCTGTATTGTCGCGGCGGGAGAATGGTCTCACACGCGACATACCATCGTCATGAGGATGCCCGACGGATGGATCTCCTCTCGTTCGACGGCGGCCAGCCCATCGAGGCCGAGCAAGAGGCAGACACTGACCGAAATATGGAAGTGATCGAGCCAGACATGCAAGATGTCGTGAATGGTTTTATTGTGGATGGACCAAGTGCATCTGTAAGTGTATCGTCTATTATCCTAGTGTTATTCTTGCCTGATACAACATGTCTTTGATCAAGTTGCCCCCGCATTCTATGGATGAAGATATCGCCGACTGGGGACGTTCCGATTATGAACCGTCCGGTGAGTCTTTTGTTATCATTACTATGAAGTTGGCTAACATAAACATATCTAGAACATTCGTCAGATGATCGAGCTGCGGATCCAGGGAGCTTGGTCGAACAGGAACGACTCCCATGAAATTTCTATGTTACAATCGAACATATTGCTCTGAACTGCTTCGAGGACGATTGTGACCCACTGTGACAATGCGTATTCAATAACTCTCTCTTAAAGACTTCGCGTCCACAACCACGCAATTATCACCATCAAATATCACAGTATAATGGACAACTACATGGACACGCTAACCACCACATCCAAAAACGATAAATCCTAGCATCCACGCCATATCACACCCTGTCAGCAGAAACAGTAGCACACAGCCGTACTGTACGCAGACAGAACGCTTCAGAAGGAAGAAGCGCAAAAATAATGACCACACCGGCGAACGCGGAGGGTCAGCCCACAGAGGCCGCGCACCTAGGGAGGACTAGGGCGGGGACGGCGCAACAGGGGGAGCAGATGAAGACAAGAGGTGAGTTGATAGACAGCGTGGGCTCAGCGGTACGGAGCAGGGAGCAGGCGAGAAACTTTTTAGATAGAAACCAGTACGTGGCGAAAGACGACCCGATTTCGCAAGAGAGCTTGAGCTACGCGCTCTTGTGCATGGCCCAGAGTACCACGCACAAGGCTCTAAAAGAGGGAGCGAGGGCCGTAGCGATCCTGATGATGGACGCATCGGCGAAAAGCTTTGGGGAGCAAGTTATGAAGTATGTGGAGAAGAGGATTGACCCTATAATGCGCAAAGCAGAAGCAACGACGGATGCGCTAAGAGAGGCAGCCTACGACACCATAAAGGCCACAGATCTAGCAGCGGACGCCCTCGAGGGAGGAGTGCGAGGGGGGGGACCGGCAGTGCAGGCCTCGGAGCTGACATACGCTGCGGCGCTCAAAGGCACGGTACCGCTCGCACACCTCAATACATTAGCCAGGGCGAAAGCGAGGAGCCGACAGATACTGATCGACAAAGATCCTGGAACAGAGCTCGACCCGTTCAAAGAGTTGACAGAGCAGGAGCTTGTAGCGAAAGCCAACGAGGCGGTCGAGTACATGGACACGCTGGAGGAAGGTGAAACACCGAGATTCGTAGGGGTGAAAAAGCTAGCGAATGGGGGGTTAGTGTTCGATCTGGAAACGCAACAAGCGGCGGGAGTCATCCAAGCCCGAAAGGAAGACTTCCTGCAGAAATTCAGTGCCTCAGCGATAGTCAAGGAACGCGCTGTCTCAGTCATCGTGGAGTACGTACCGGTCAGCCACGCCCCGGACGCGCTGGCAGAACACACGAGGATAGAGCACGACTCGGGGCTACCTGACGGCACGCTAGAGTCAACAAGGTGGATCAAGCCTGCGCAAAGACGCAGCCCAGGTCAGCGAACAGCGCACCTAATAGCGCAGTTCAGAACAACAGAGACAGCAAATATCGCGATCAGAGACGGGCTAATCATAGCGGGGAAAAGGACGTGGGCCAGGAGGATGAGAAGAGAACCGCGAAGATGCCTAAAGTGCCAGAAATTCGCCAGACACCTAGCAGCCGCGTGCGAGGAGCGAGAAGCGTGCGGCACCTGCGCAAAGGAACACAGGACCGCATCCTGCGAGGAGAGAGACCCGGACAAGTTCAGATGCGTAAATTGCAACACAGCCGGACACGCGTCATGGGATAGAACGTGCCCAAAATTCACTGGGGCAAGCGAGAGGATCGAAAGAGACGATCCGGAAAGCACATACAAATTCTTCCCAGACGAAAACCCTTGGACCTGGGAGCAAAGGCACGCCAGCGGGGACACGGCAACGGAATATCAGATGAAAGCAGCAACCAGGGGAGGCGGTGCACAGGCAATAACGGCGTACGGGCAACAGCAGACGACACAGGAGGGGGATGAGGCGAGGCAGAACCGACAGCAATACCAGCAGGAAGCAACGTCTCAAGCCCAACCAAGACGGGCAGCAGCGAACCCGCAAGTCGGCCACAGAGACGGTGGGTGGCAACAGCAACTGACGAGAACCAGGGCAGGACCACCCACGAGACCGGGCTCAAGGCAAACTACCATCAACGAACACTTCACCACCAGCACAAGCGGAGACAGGCCAGAATCGCGAGCAGACCACAACAGGGCCGTCGCAGAATGAGTAACAATCAAACACAAGCGGCAACACTAAGGATAAGACAGCAGAATGTGAATAAGTCTTTGCATGCCACTAACGATCTTCTAGGGAAATGCCCACCGGACAAATACGACATAGTGGCTATATAGGAGCCGTACATCGACTTCCTAGGAAACGCAAGAGCGAGTCACCACTGGTACACGATTTACCCAATGACGCACTACAAAGACAGAGAGGCAAGGACCAGATCGATGCTGCTAGTAAACAAGAGAATAAAAACAGACGCATGGGAGGCAGTGGACGTGGGACATCCGGACGTGACGGGATTAGAATAAGGACGCAAACCGGTGTAGTGATGATGCTCAATTTCTACTGCGACTGCACGCACTCAGGAAGCATACATAAAGCTGACGCATATCTACAGGCACAAGCGAACAGGAGCAGAACGAACAGGTGGAGGCATGATCTGGCTCGGGGATTTCAACCGGCACCACCCGCAATGGGATGAAGCGAGGAATGTGCACCTATTCACCCGCAGCAACCTAGACGCAGCACAAGACCTACTAGACACCACAGTAGAAAGGGACCTCTTGATGGCGCTGCCGAAGGGGCTGCCGACGCTCGTAGCTCAGTCAACAGGCAACTACACAAGGACGGACAATGTATTCATGTCGGCAACGATCCTGGATGCGGTCGTCCGATGCACCACAATCCCAGAGGACCAACCAGCATGCAGCGACCACATTCCAGTCGACACCACACTCGACATGACCGCAGCAGCGATGCAGGAACCTGCCAAGCGAAACTACCGTGAGGTAGACTGGGCTGAGTACAACGAGAGATTGGCAGAAAATTTAAGGGGAATAAGGCAGAGACTCCCACTTGCGAGAGGGAATTCGACAGGATGCTGGAAGCGGTCAATCGGGCAATAACACAAACGACGGAAGAGATAGTGCCCAGGACGAGGCCGTCACCATACATGAAGCGCTGGTGGACGAGGGAGCTCACCACAATGAGGCGAGCGACCAGGAAGCTGGCACGAAGGGCATACGACCGCCGCAATGACCTCACAGATGAGGCACACTCCATATACAAGAGAGCTAGAAACCGATACGCGGATGCAATAGAAAGATCCAAACAAGATCATTGGGAATCTTTCCTAGCAACAGTGGACAAACACAATGTATGGACAGCCAGCCGCTTCGTCACTGGGGACTCTAGCGATGGAGGCAAAGCGAGAATTCCAATGCTCACGTTGAGATGTGAGGACGGGTCGACCGGACAGCGGCGTCGAATGACGAGAAGGCAGATATGTTAATGGACACCTTCTTCCCACCGCCGCAAACCGACAGTGCACAGATTCCCCACGACTTCGAGTACCCCCCCCAGCTTTCACTTTCGAAGAGATAACGGACGAACAGATACTGAGGGCGATCAAGCACACTAACCCATTCAAGCTCTGGGCGCCAATGGGATCCCCAACGTGGTGCTGAAGCAATGCGCCCAACAGCTCTTACCGTACGTTAGACAACTTTTCAGAGCCACTTCACGCTACAGATGTACCCCGCGCTATGGCGCGACTCGGAAATACTGGTGCTGCGAAAACCGGGAAGAGGGACTACACGGTACCGGGCGCTTACCGGCCAATAGCATTGCTAGACACATTGGGAAAGGTTCTGTCATCGTGCGTGGCAGAAGACCTAGGCAAGATGGCAGAAAAACACAGACTGCTCCCAGACAATCATGACGGATGCAGACAGGGAAGGACGACAACGGATGCCATACACTACACGACAACGAAGGCGAAGGACGCGTGGCGTAAGGGTAACGTGATGGGGGCGCTATTCCTGGATATCAAGGGGCCATTTCCTAGCATCATACTAAGTCAGCTGATACACAACATGCGCTGTAGGGGAGTCCGCAAGAGTACACTGAATGGATCTGGAACAAGGTCGAAGGGAGAGTAGCGACACTTAAATTCGACGACCATTGCACGCCGCCCACACCATCCCGAGAGGCATGGATCAGGGATGCCCGCTCTCCGCCATAGCATACCAGTCCTACAACTCGGACTTGCTCGAGGTTGTGAATAAGGCAGACGGCGAAGATGCAGTAGTGTTCGTCGACGTCACAACGATTCTGGCAGAGGGAGCGGACATAGAGGAAGCATTTGGAAAACTAAAAGATATAGTCCATAGGAAAGACGGGGCCCTCGACTGGGCGCTAAGCATGATTGCCAGTTTGCTTTGGACAAGTTCGGGCTGATGGGATTTACCAGGAAACGCGAAAAAGACCCGACGGGCACAAGGAAGACAAGGCCGGTCACCAGACCGTCTATCAAGATTGGCAACCAGGAGATCGCGCCGACCGAGACACACAAGTACTTAGGAATTATGCTGGATCAGGAAATGAGATTCAAGCATCAGGTCAACTACGCGCTACAGAAAGGCACCAAGCTCATGGACCAATACCGCAGCATCGCGAGAAAGCAGGGACTGTGAGACGGATAGCAGCAGTGTAATCCAGGACGGCAACACCTTATGGGGAGGGGTACAAAGAGACAAGAAGGCGGAGGATGTCGAATGTGATGGGCAGCTTTGGCTTTCGATCCTTCTCCCCCATATATCTCTTGATCCCACAGACCATGCGTTGCAGCCAAGCGGATTCACAGGGAGTGAAGGGGAGATTGTTGTTGATGTGCACAGAACGAAGGTGAGTGATGTAGGATTTAATCGTTTTGGGCTGCAGGGAGCGGGACCCGAGCCACGTGACCCATTCAAGAAGTGTGCTACTGGTCACAGGGAGGATAGATCCCGAGGAGTGGCAATATTGGGGGTTGCTGAGGATGAACTTGAAGAATGAACACTGCCCGGTGGTGTAAGATGCACGAGTACTGGATGCGAGACCATGCCAGAGCCAGAGGGCGGCAAGTCGTGACATATGAGCATGTGTTTGATACCAATGGTCAGGGGGTGAGGCGAGGTGGGCTGCCGTTTTGGGGCAGCGGTGAGTTCAAAAAGACGAGTGTACATGAACCTGTTTTGAAGTGAGGATCATCCAGCATTTTTCCCGTTATTTCTACTATTTTTCCTAGCCTTCTAGGTAGTATTCTGCTGCTTGTTACACTTGTGTCACCTGTCACCATTGCTAACACCGGTGATTGCCATTCCAGTGTTCCATGACGTTCTACCGGTTTCCACCCATATGTCCGTCATATACAAGTACTAGATCATTAGTTACACACAATCCAATGGTTTTTAGCCCATCACTCCAATGAGGAGTCCAGTTGTTGAGCTCTGAGTTAACAGTGTCCTCATTGCTAGTGTTTCGGTTTGTTCTCATTGTCCTATGCCGTGAGATCAGCTATCCTTCCCTCACTCATGTTCGCATTAACTTGCGTTCTCTTATTCCGGCTTCGTTCGCCATAGTGACGCCAACCCTTCTCATATATCAATTACATCAATTACAGAACCGAGAAGCACAGTCAGCAAGTGTATTGTCAGAGGAGGAAAGCCAAGAAGAACAATAAGAAAACTCAAGCTGTGCTGCCAGCATGACTATTAAACAGAGAGTTGACATGACATGAAGAGACCGATTGGAGTCATTCTCGATAGCCCGGACATCCACCTGATTATCAACGTGAAATATCTGTGAAGGGAGTATCAGCTAAGCACATGAGACGGTTTTATATAGCGGTTGTAATACCGAAGGTGCTATACGCGGCTGACATGTTCCTAGTTCCAGAGTCCAAACGATCCAAAGGCACCAAGGAGCATATTACCAAGCTAGCGAGGGTACAGACACAAGCGGCACTCGCGATCACGGGAGCGATGCGGTCGACAGTGAGCGACACAGCTGAGGCGCACGCAAACTTGCTGCCGTTCCCACTACTAGTTTCCAAACTCATCCACCGAGCTGCAGTCAGGCTGACATGCTTGCCCTCACAGCATCCCCTAACAAAACAGGTGAAGAAAGCTGCGCGCAGATATGTTAAAAGGCACAGATCCTCGCTCCATGAAATAATACATGCCTTCGACCTGCAGCCACAGCGAATGGAGACGATAGAAATGGTAAGGCGAGGCCCCAAATGGAAGCCAGCCTTCGAGGCGAACATACCGGCGGACAAGAAGGAAGCAGCGGAGATAGAAGCGGAAGACAGAGCAGAGGTGAAGGTATACACGGATGGGTCGATGATCGATGGAGAAGTAGGCGCCGCGGCGGTGCTCTGCAGAGGGGGGACGGTCAAGAGGATCAGCAGGAAATATATGGGAAAGGCAGAAGAACACACTGTTTTCGAAGCCGAGTTACTCGGCGCGGCGATGGGGGCTTGGATGATTAGGGAAGAAGGATGCGGAGAGCACATGCTGGGGCTAGACAACCAAGCCGCGATACAGACGACCAGGGAAGAATGGGCAATATCTGGGCAATACCTGGTGCATGCAATACATGAGCAGATGGAGGCCATAAAGAGGGAAAGGGGAAGGAGGACAACTGTGAGGATGCGGTGGGTACCGGGACATGAGGGAGTAGAGGGGAACGAGTGGGCAGACGCGGAAGCCAAGAGAGCGGCGAGAGGCGAGCCCACAGAAAACACGAACGGCTTGAGGGTATGCAGGGAGGAGATGCCTATCAGCAAGACGGCAGAATTGCAAAGGTATCACAAGGTGCTGAAAGCACAGGCCAGGGAGGAGTTCGCCAAATCTCCGAGGGCCCAATACGCGTGCAGAATCGACTGATCGATGCCATCGGTGGCATACATGAAGCTGGTCAGCGGCATGACACGAAAGCACAGCTTGCTGCTGGTTCAACTTAGAACGGGTCACATACCGCTCGCGAAGCATTTGTTCAAAATAGGAAAAGCCGATTCACCCACCTGTGCAGCCTGCCTCAGCGACGATGAAACAGTGCACCACTTCCTATTACAATGCCCAGTGTACAGCGAACAGAGAAAGCCGTTGGAGAGGAAGCTGAGGAGAGGAGCTAGATCGCTTGGAGTGCTGCTGACCAAACCGAAGGCCATGGAACCACTATTCCGATACATAAACGCCACAGGGAGATTTCGACAAACGTTTGGGGACGTGTCGCTGCCGGAGGAAGGAAACTATAACGCGGCCCATCCTGTGTGCAGCACAGAGAACATTACCTCGCTTTCATAAAGGCACGGACAAGCTTGGGACAGAGTCCACAGAGCGCATGCGGAGATAGATAAAATAGATTAGACAGAACAATTATGTTGACGGAACCTTTGTATGCATCGTCTTACATAGGGCACGGCCCCAAAAGACATAATTGGAAAAAAAAAAAAAAAAAAAAAAAAAAAAAAACTACATGGACCAAATGAACATGCTCCCAGACTTCTCCAGGCTCTCGGACTTAGCTGTGTTGCCCTCACTCAAAACCACCGTTCCCGACACCCCTATACCTCCGCATGGTCTAACGATGTTTTTCATGGACACTAACCAAGCTATTTCAGATGCCAGTTCAAAAGTATCACATCCTGCAAGTGCTTCCGCCCTGCATAGCTTACCATTGGAGGCCAAGTCCGACTATATGCACTCGACGACCTGGGTGAGTCCATCAGATGTTGTCACATTAATTCGTCTCACCTTTACATCAGGATGATCAAATTCCACGAAACCGGCTCCTGCGTTTGGTTGGCAATGCAAGCCGCGACCTTCTTCTAGAATTGCGTAATCTGGCTTATATTGAGACAGAGAACCAAATCAAGGGAATTCGGTAATTGATCGACATCTACATTATGTCTTTGATTGACCATGATTTATTTAGAGAGTCATATGCTATGCTTCTCGAAAAGCTGTCTACTAGCACGCTCGCACAGGCGCCGACCACCACACCCTCAAAAGCAAAAGGCGAACTCACTGCAATGAACCGTCAGGAATATCCCAAGGTTCCTTTCTGGACACGTGGGGAATGGGCATCGTTCAAGGACAACGAAAAGAAAGCCGGCATACACTCAGACGCTAAGCCCCGTGGACGGCAGAAGGACCGCAGCCTTCCAAACAAGGCCCTTGCGTACATCACTGATGCGGAAGGCGTGGGCGTCGATGGGTATCAAGCTCATGCTATTCGGGACCGTGCTAGGCTGCTCTGGGCAGCCATCGCTGCCGCAGGATGTGCTCCTCCAACGTGGTCACAAGCGCACATCACGTCCGTCCAGTATTACCGCCGGGAAATGTATGATTCCCATCCGAACCTGCGCCTTTGTGAGGGTGATTGGAAGGTCGATATGCTTGCCATTGACGAGTACCCGGGCTGGTATCGACCCCGTAAGGAGAACATAAGTGATATCAAACCTGAACCCGATAACACAACTATTGGCACTCTGGCAGCCGCTCTTGCTCCTCCTATGATCAACCCGAAGAAGAGACACATCCAAGCCACTGATCTTGACAGCAATGCACAAACCTCTCAAATAAATAAGAAAATGAAACATGAATCATCGACTGACGAGCTCCCCTTGTCTGCTGCCATGGCTTCCACTAACGCTAAGTCTGTCACCGGCCCTATCCTTCCGACTGCAGCTTCTGATATGATTCCAACTTATGTCAACACCGCTTTGCATCAAAATGTTATTGATTGTGATTCGCTTGCTCAACAGTCCAATGACGGTACGTGTTTCAAGTATCTATACCGCTCAAATATATTTCAAACAGTGCCCAGCTATTCGATCATCTTCGATATCACAAATGTCGAGTGACGGTCCTACATTGGTAAGTCATATTCAAGAAACGATATTATGCATTGAGCGATGCTAACTCAGTAAGCTGTAGGTAATCGACTCTAGGTGTGTGCTCGGACTACTTATAATTTTATTGTTATTACACTTAACATCCGACGAAATACTTGTAGTTCTCCTCCTGCTCAATCATCGCCGAAACCTGCTATTTCTCATCCAATTCTTCTTTCTGCTCCTGCTCAATTGACACTTCACTCCGGCTCTGATCCTAGTGAAAGCTCGCTTCATGTTGGTTCTGCTCATAGCTCGCTTGCTTCCGTTCAAAGTGCGCTTCACTCTGCTCCCGCTGAACTATCTCCTCTTCCTGCCCCGATCATTGACTCCAAGTGCGTACTTGAGCGGCTTTGAGCATTATTCTAATAACAGTATTCACAGCTCCTCATCGACATCTGCTGAAACATCGCCCTGCGCAACTGCTTCAGTGGCAAAGCCCCCCGTTTCCGGGGTCTTGTTCCAGGCGCCTCCAAAGCCACACGCACCGGCCGTCACCAGTGGACCGACAGTGGAAGAGCCAGGTACGTTGCTTAGAATTGTACGACTGGTGCAGTGTTCTTACATATTCTGGTAACCGCAAGGTTCTGGTTCTTCTACCATCACCACTGTGGAACACAAAGCTATGCCATCCATGGTAAGTGCCGTCTCATGCGCGTGCATTTGGTCTTTCACGGGGCATTCACTGACATACTTTTCTATGATTTTGGCAGATCATAAACCCCTTGTAAGTAATTTGATGCTATATATATCATTTATACAACGTATATGACACCAAATTCAAGCGCAACTAGGAAGCCTAGCACATCCGCGCAGATCTCGAACCCGACTCAAGGATCAAGCTCTAACGCCGTTCCTCCCAATACCATTGAAACTAAGAAGAAGAACCCAATCAAGGCAAATGATACTGCGATTTACTACCCAAATAAAACGACGAACTCCCATAGGTTCGTCTCGGATGACTCTAATGCTTGAGAATCGTTACTGATACTGTAAACGTGGCCGCTAGGAACTTGTTCGGGATAGATTATTCTCGCGACCATCCCAAAACGACCAAGGCGGATTTCGAGATCGCGTGGAAGTTGGTTGAAGCAGATAAAGGGAAGAAGGCGGTGAGCCGCGTGTATTTTCTATATCACTGTTGTGCCGCTAACACTACTTTACAGTTTTATGTGAAGCTGGGACTCCACAACAAGGCCAACTCACTCAAGCCCGACATGAATGGCTCCGCATCGACGACTCTGACCTGAGGCCGAGGCTTGCTGTTTCGTTCACGCACGCTCGCAAGTTCACCTTCCTTCTACCCCACTCCATCCCGGCTCACTTTTGCTTTACCAGCTTTCTGTTATTATTCTTTCTTATGGGTAGTGGTTTGAGGACCAGGAGTGGTGGGTCGGGTGGGATCGGTTGAGAACGGTGCGCCTGTTGGGATCGGTCGAGGGCGGGGAACCTGAGGTGATCGGTTGGGATCGGTGAATCTGCTGGGATCGGTCCCAGCAGTATTACAATATTTGTAAATAAAGCCCAAACCGATGTCATCATATTTGAACCGTACAAGATGTGATCTTCCCGGAACCGATAGCAAAAGATATAAAAAAATCTATTCATCCGGCCAGAACATACATGAACCGATAAAAGTGGTATCACTTTTGTGATCCAGCATGATCAGACCGGGTCCGTGGTTTTCACCGACCTGAACCGCTGCGACCTCCCTGGATACGGGTCGATTCTCACTGGGTATGAACCTTGTTATACAAGTTATACACTTACTTGCCAGTGGCAGCGAATAGTCACTGGGAAGACTATACTACTGTACTAGAGGGCTCATTCAGTGATAGGCGGAAAAAGACGAGACCGGATGCCAATACAGGGCGCAGTGACCTCTGGTGGCTCGTGACCGTGACATTAGTCACATTACGCGGAATGGTTTTGATCGTGACTCGCTGTAAGTAGCGGCTTCGTACGCTCGGAGCAGCGCTCAGGCTGCTGGTCCTGCCTGTCTGAGAGGTGCCGCGGCTTGTTCTTCTTCGCTTTTCAAACCTTCCAACAATCGATGTTTGGAACAGCAACGCAAAGGCGCTGTCTAGCCCGCCCTTACCTCGATCCAGCCATTATACATATGAGGTCACACGTTCACACATAGTCGTGTCCCGCACATACATGCGTCTTGTGCAGTTTTGTCAACCTGTTCCGACATCCAGGGCCCAGGTACCATCCCGTATACGCGCTTGTTCAAAGCAGTCCGCTACTATTCTCTAAACGCGACTCCTGTCCCTCCAGCTCCATTTCCCCTCCCAACCTTTCAAGCTTGCTTAGACCCTCCAATGCTCGACATCGTATTCCGGCAGCAGTCCCTTAGAGAACAACGGCCATAAAGTGCCCACTGGCAGAGACTCCGACTCCAACTCCTGTCAAGCCTCGAGATTGCGCAAATGGCCTACTCTCGGTCCCGCGCCCGGAGCGCGTCCTCTTCCTCTCCTATGGCGGCGAATCGCAAGCCCTCTATCTTTACAGCCGTGTCACCAGCCCCGTCAGCAAAATAACTCAACTTCAGCCACCTCCAAGCCCCAGCACAAGCCCCAAACCTCCAAAGACTACAACTCCGCCCGGTCTCGCCCTCACAAACCCCAGTGCTACCCAATGGTAGGTCCAATCCTCACCCAATCACTCCGCAGCCCAGTCGCGTGCCTGCCGTGCCCAGAGATCGCGAGACAGCTCCAATGTCATGGGTCTCGGCCAACTTCCAGCCATTAATTGGTCATCTAAAGGCGCAGTCAGACGCCTCAACACAAAGCTTTTCATCGATTCGTCACCCAACTTCCTGCGCGCCACATCAGCAAAAAAACCGAATTACATGTAGCATTATATAGCGAGCACTGTAGACTTGTGCCAATTATGTGGTGCCCCATAGCTCCCCGCGACGGTTCCGTACCGTGCCATAGCGCCGTATAGCGTCATAGCTCATCGGCGGGCCTCTCCGTAGCGCTCGCGGGAGGTGCTCCATTTTTTATTTTTATTTTTATTTTTATCCATTTTTGTCTATTGGGGCCGTGCCCCATGTAAGACGAGGCGTACATATGTTCAGTCAACACGTTGTTTTGTCTCTACACCTGTGTCTATCTCCGCAAGGGCCCTTTGGACTGTGTCCCGGGCTGGTCCGTGCTTGTGTGAAAGCGAGGTGGTTGTCGCCGCGCGCTACGTGCGGGCGGGTCTTCCGTCTAACCCTCTCCCTCTATTCTCCTTCTCTGGCAGTGCAACGTCTCCGAATGTTTGTCTGAATCTTCCTGTTTCGTTCACGTACTGAAACAGCGGCACCATCGCTTTCGGTTTGGTCAACAGCGTGCTGACCGACCTTGCCTCTCGCCTCAATTTACCCTCCAGCCTCCTCCTTTGTTCGCTGTATGCTGGACACCGGATCAGAAAGTGGTGTACGGTTTCGTCCTCGCCGCGGCAGGCCACGCAGGTCGGTGAGTCGGCCTTGCCTATTTTGTACAGGTGTCTTGCAAGCGGCGCGTGACCTGTCCTCAGCTGTATTAGTAGCGAACTGTGTCTTCTCGCTAGCCCGCTGCTAAGCCTCATGTACGCCATGGACGGCATCGAAGGGTCGATTTTGTGCATGTGCCGCGCCCTTGGTGAGTTTGCGAATTCCTCTCTAGCTTGCGCTTTCAGGGCCTTGTGATGTCTCTGGAGCTCCGCCGACCTGCTTATCGGCATTTTTCCACGGCATACTTGTAGCTCGTGCCGTTCCCTGGTAGAGTCGCCCTTCGCTGCCTTCTTCGCTTCCCTGTCTGCCCGCTCGTTGCCTCTGATGCCCCTGTGCCCCGGTATCCACCTCATTATGACCGTTGCTGTCCCGCCCCACTCCTTTCTCATCTCTTCCACCTCCCGGTGCACCGCGTTGACCAGGTATTGCCCTAATATAGCTCTCTTCTCCCTGGTCGTTTGTATTGCGGCCTGGTTGTCTAGGCTCAATGCGTGCGTCCCTCGGCCTTCCTCCCTCAGCATCCTCACTCCCAGGGCCGCTCCCAGCAGCTCCGCCTCAAAGACTGTATGTTCATCTGCCGTCCCCATGTATTTCCTAACCACCTTCCGACCTCCCCTCCTCTATACAAAACCGCTGCTGCCCCTACCCCTCCATCCATCATCGATCCATCCGAGTAAACCGTGGCTTCGGCGGTGTCCTCCACTCCTACCTCCATTGCCGCGTCCTTGTCTTCTCGGATGCTGATCTCGAAAGCTGGGCTCCATTTAGGTCCGTGCTTCACCACTTCAATCTTCTCCATCTGTTGTGGCTGTAGGCCGAAGCCGTGCATCATTTCGTGTATTGGGGACCTGTGCCGTTTGACGTATCTGCCAGCTGCTCTCTTCAGGTGCTTCGACAGTGGATGCTGCGAAGGCAATGCACGTTAGTCTGACTGCAGCTCGATGTACTATTTTGGATACTAGTAATGGGAATGGCAATAAGTTCGCGTGTGCGTCGATCGCGTCGTTTGCCGTTGTCCGCATTGCTCCCGTAATTGCTAGAGCCGCCTGTCTTTGGACCCTTGCGAGCTTGCTGATGTATCCCTTCGTGCCCTTTGTGCGTTTGGTTTCTGGCACCAGAAACGTGTCAGGTGCATATAACATCTTTGGGATGACAACCGCTATGTAGAACTGTCTCATGTGCTTCGCTGAGACACCCTTAGCCGTTTTTGCGATTCTGAAATACTGGTCCATTATTCTGGTCCCTTTCTTCAGCGCGTAGTTGACCTGGCTTTTGAACCGTAGCTCTTGGTCTACCATAACTGTTACGTATCGAGATTTCCGCTAGGTCGGAACTGGAAAGGACAGCGGCTTCAACTTATGGTTGCGCCCCCGATGAACTATTGTCCTAAGTATTTCGGAAATGTGTCGGAAGGCGGAAAGTATTGAACTAAGGGTTGGTCGGAACCTGAGTCGGAACTGAGGCAGAAGGCGGAAGACGGAAGGCGGAGAGACAGAGGTTTTGCTAGACTCGCTGTACTAAGAACAGGAGATGGAGCGAAGGAAATCAAGTATCGAAGGTGTTTATCTGATTGCAGAAATGGAGACATACATGAGAGGGTTTTATACAAAGAGCAGAAGCAACAGGTAATGGTATGGTACTAAGCACATTCCGGGCGGAGCGGAAGTCGGGTAGACATACATGGGAACTAACTGATTGGGAACAATGGGACTGACTACAAGGGGGGTTCAGGGTAAGGTAAAACAATGGCAAAAGAACAAGGGGTCGGGAAAACATATCTGACAATGAACTACAAGGGTGACCGGACATATGGTCTTGATGAACGGTGAGGTGGGTCCGAGTAATAGGGTCGAAAGAACAAGGGAAATGTACAAGGGGCGGAATGTCGGAATTATCGGAGGGGCGGAATGTGTGCGGAACTGATGGTCGGAAATCAGAAATGGACGGTCGTAACAATAACTCCCAGGTACTTGTGTACTTTGGTTGGGACTATCTCCTGGGGAGGTGCTCCATAGCACTGTAAAGGTCTATGTGAGGGGATATGGAGTACTAGGAACCCTCGGCGTTTCCTATCATTGGTTTGCTAGTGCCAGTGCGTGTCACTGAAGAATGGGCAGGAGACCACGTCACGGTATGATTATCTTGAAAATCAAATAAAAAGTTTTTGGTAGTAAACTTGTAAACTTGTATAAACTCTTATTCCAACATCTCTTCCTCCCCTCTGGCAGTGGCCTCTCACATGGCGGCATCAAAAATGTCATGTGGGAGCTTCTGGATGGGAGGGAGAGTTGTCTGCAAGTCTCCTGCTCCAGAGAGTGTCCTACAAAGAATAACAGAGTGCTGTTAGAGGTTAGAGAAGTTTCATCCTTGGATTCATTAGCCTGTGAGTCATTCTCCAGTTCTCATTGTTCTATTTCGCGGTACCAGGCCTCCTTGTCGTTGACGTGGTCTTCGGCGTCACTATCCATGCCACCCGCTGACCTGTGAGAGCGGGGGCCTGTAAACAGCTCCTCAAGAACCTCTTCAGGCTCAGATGCGGTGTGTGGCACACGCACATGGCATTTGTGAGGATGATCTACAAACACACGCTCCTCCATACGGTGCTTGCATTTCTGGGTGTCGGCAGCCTTCTCCTGACGTGTCCTTGATTCCTCGAGCTCAATGACTGGTGTGATGAAATGGGATTATCAGTATCACTATCAGGTTCTTGCCATGTGTGAGCAAGAATGCATGGTGCTGCTGCATTTTCTCAGTCACATGGCGTTGAGAGTGCTGACCAGCCTGGGCGTCAGTGCCTTCGTGCACCAGCATGCCAGACAGCCTGGTCTTGGCAGCTGCAGGCTGTGAACTCACATCTAGCCCTTGGGACACGGTGTGTCCCATCCCCAGGCCCATGGGACATTAAATATGAAGCCCCTAAAGGGAGGACAGTGTGGGTAATAGTCAACAAGCAAGGAATCGGGTGACGCCCACCACCACCATCGATACCATAAAAAACCCAAATCCCACACACACACACACTCCTACGATAGATAGTGCATCCCAGACTGTCGATAATAGCAGCCTGAAATCCCGCACTAACAAAAGAACAAAAAAGGGCATGCCAGCCAGCGCGGAAGCCCAAACAGCCCCAGCGACAATGTTGCTGCGCACGAGGGCCAGCAGCCAGCAAACAGGCAGCAAAAGCAAAGCCGACCTACTAGCAGATCCTCACGCCTCAGTACGCACCAAAGACCAAGCCCGGACATTCCTCGACAAGCACGGATTCCTCGCAAGGGAGAACCCGGCCACCGCCAACCAGCTCAGCTACGTCCTCCTCTCCCTCGCCCACAGTTCCTCCGGCAAAACACTCAAGGAGGGAGCCAGAGCAGTAGCAATACTACTCACCGAAGAGGCGGCCAGAGAAGCGAGCAGCGTGCTACTTCAACACGTTGAAAAGACCTTAGCGCCCGTCTTCACAAAAGTCGATGAGGTCATCGACGCCGTACGCGGCATCGCAGACACCGCGAGGACCGCAGCGGACGAGGCAAACATGGCGGTGGAGGACATCTGCAGCGTACACAGAGCCAGAGCAGAGCTAAGAGAGGAAGTCAGAGAGGGGGCGACAGCAGAAGGCGCTACATACGCGGCAGCCCTCAAAGGTAACGTCCCTTTATCACATCCGAGTAACCTGGCAAGAGCCAGGGCCAGAGAGCGCCAGTTGCTGATAGACAGAGACCCGAGAGCCGAGCACAACGCGCTGGGGGAGCCCACCGAAAGAGAGCTGGTCGCTAAGGCCAATGAAGCGCTAGAACAGCTAGGAGAGCCGAACACGCTCAAGGACATCAGCTTCGTAGGGGCCAAGATCCTGGCCAACGGAGGGATAGTCTACGAATTAAACAAACCGGCGGCAGCCAAATGGGTCCAGACCAACAAGGCGTGCTTCGTAGACAAGCTAGGCGGGACATCCGTGGTCAAAGACAGAGCAGTATCAGTTCTAGTAGAATACGTCCCACTAACGCACTCACCAGAAGCGATGGGAGAACTCAAGAAAATTGAAAGAGACTCCAGGCTACCCAGCGATACCTTGCTGTCGACCAGATGGATAAAACCAGCGAACAGGAGAACCCAGGGCTAGCGCTCAGCGCACCTAATAGCTAAGTTCTCCACAATCGAGGCTGCAAATCAGAGTATACGGGACGGGCTGATAATAGCAGGAAAACGCACCTGGGTGAGATGAATGAAAAGAGAACCCAGGAGGTGCCTAAAATGCCAAAGACAAAACGCATGACACATGGCGGCGGAATGCGGGAGTGAGGAAGTATGCGGGACTTGCGGAAAGGGGCACAAAACGGCAGAGTGCGAGGAAACAGACCCGAACCGATACCGATGCGTAAACTGCGACCAAAATGGACACGCGTCATGGGATCGCACGTGCCCAGCGTTCACAGCCGCGTGCCAAGCAATCGAGAGAACAGACCCAGAGGGAACGTATAAATATTTCCCCAACGACACACCGTGGACATGGGAGCAGCGGGGTCAACAGGGTACGACGGTGGATGCGGCGGAGCTGTTGCAGAGGGAAGCGGAGCACATCAGCAGAATGAACCACCCAGATCAGACACACCAAACGACCAGAAGAGATAGCCAACGCGAACCAACGAGAACCGGACCAACAGGGGAAGGACGTGGATGACACAACACCAACCCAGAAGTAGGCCACAGAGACCCAGGATGGCAGAACCGTAACGAAAGACAAAGGACGCTAGACGAGTTCGGGACAGCAGACGGACAACAGACAGAGACGACCAACAACGAGACACGGCAAGGATGAGTGACACAACCGAGACGATACAACAGTTGCGGATCAGACAACAAAATGCCAACAAATCACTAACGGCCACCGCAGACATACTCGCCAAAGCCACACCCGACAAATACGATATAATCGCCATACAAGAACCGTACATCGATTTCCTAGGAAATGCAAGAGCGACCCCTAACTGGTACACCATTTACCCCAAGACCCACTACCTAGACAAGGAGAAAAGAACGAGGTCGATGATACTAGTCAACAAGAGGATAGCGATGAGATCATGGGAAGCCCTCGATGTCGGCTCCCCAGACATAACAGCAATGAGAATAGAGACGCAAGCTGGCAGCATCATAATCCTAAACATCTACTGCGACTGCACACATTCCGACACGCTGCGAGACATCGACGTATTCATACAAAAACAAACGGATGACAGGGAAGATAGGGAATGCGACGCGGGAATGATATGGGTCGGAGACTTCAACAGACATCACCCACAATGGGATGAAGAACCCAACAACCATCTATTCACCAGGAACAACCTCAACAAGGCGCAACTGCTTATAGACGTGGTAGTGGAAAGGGACATGCAAATGATACTGCCTAGGGACATGCCAACACTACAAGCCATGTCCACAGGAAACCTGACGAGAACGGATAATGTATTTTTATCCTCATCGCTACTAGAGTGCTTACTACGATGTCACACAGAGCCGGAGGACCAGCCGACGAGGAGCGACCACTTCCCAGTGGACACTATTCTGGAAACCACGCTCGAGACAACGCCCGTGGAACCGTGCTACAACTACAGACAAGTCGACTGGGAGGCATTCAGAGGAAAACTAAGAGAGAGGCTACAGAGTCAGATAGAACAACCGGTCCCCACAGACAAGCAGCAGTTTCACAATAACCTGAAAAGGATTACTGACACTATCATAGACACCACAAGAGACCACGTGCCGCGAACGAGACCCTCCCCGTTCATGAAGCGCTGGTGGTCCCTAAACCTGACCAAACTCAGAACAGAGACGAGGAAAACAGGGAGACAGGCATACAAGCACAGAGTGGACCGAGCACACGAATCACACGCGAAGTACAAAGAGGTCAGGAACAAGTACGCGGAGGCGATAGAGAGCTCCAAAAGAGAGCACTGGGAAGATTTCTTAGAGCATGTCAACCAAAAGACGGTATGGACAGTCCACAAGTACGCATCGAGCGACCCAATGGACGGGGGACGAACGCGAATCCCAAAGCTCATATCCAAGCACGGCAACGGCGAGCAATGAATAGCAGAGTCCAACGAAGACAAAGCCTCAATGCTCTTCAAGAATTTCTTCCCAGACACGACAACTCGCTCTGGAGCAGCCGCAGACGAAGATTACCTGACCCCCGCGTTCGACTATGAGGAGATCACGGACGAGCAGATACGCAGAGCGATAGAAAAGCTGAACGCATTCAAGGCGCCAGGAGCCAACGGTATCCCTAACTCAGTGATCAAACAGAATGCTGACGTGCTCCTACCCTATATAGGACCACTATTCCGCGCGACGTTCAGCCTAGAGATATACCCCAGCGAATGGCGGGACTCCATCACCAAGGTACTCCGCAAACCAGGGAAAAAGGATTACACCGTCCCAGGCACATACAGACCAATCGCGTTACTAGACACCTTGGGAAAAGTTCTATCGGCATGCGTCGCGGAAGACTTAGTCAAAAACATGGAGAGGTACAACCTCCTGCCGAGCAACCACTATGGATGTAGAGCAGGCCGCACAACAACCAACGCGATCCACCATGTGATAGCGACTGCAAAAGACGCATGGAGGAAAGGGAATACATTGGGTGTGCTATTTCTCGATATCAAAGGAGCATTCCCAAGCGTTATACTAACCACGCTTGTACACGACATGCGCATGCGAGGCATCCCCAAGGAATATACCGAATGGATAAAAAGGAAAGTCCAGGGGCGCAGAACCACCGTACAGCTAGACGACTACAGCACCGCATCGATGACCATAGGGCGCGGCATGGACCAGGGGTGCCCCCTATCGGCCATAGCATACCAATACTATAATGCGGGCCTGATCGAAGTAGTCCAAAAGAAGAACGGCGAGGACTGCATAGGCTTCGTAGACGACACAACCGTACTAGCGGAGGGGAGAGACATGGCAAACGCCTTCGGGAAGCTGGAGAGAATAATGACCAGAGCGGGAGGGGCGTTGGAATGGGCGCGAACACATGAGTGCACATTCGCTATAGAAAAGTTTGGGCTAATGGGACTGACCAGAAGGAGGGAACCTGACCCCACAAAGGAAAGGAAGACCAAACCGGCACAGAGGCCCCCAATAAGCCTGGGACAGCACGCGGTCAAACCGGCCCAGTCACACAAGTTCCTCGGGATCATCATTGACCAGGAACTGCGATTCAAGGAACAAGTCAATCACGCTCTCCAAAAAGGCAGCAGATTCATCGAACAATACAAGAGACTGGCGAAGCCCACAAAAGGCATCCCAGCCAAACAGATGAGACTATACTACCTCACAGTCGCAGTCCCGAAGCTTCTATACGCAGCTGACGCCTTCCTCTTACCAGACTCCGCACGTGGTAGAGGAACGAAAGGACACATCAATAAGCTAGCTCGAGTCCAGAGACAAGCGGCACTCGCAATAACGGGAGCGATGCGCACCACGGCGAGTGATATCCTCGATGCCTACGCTAACCTACTGCCATTTCAGCTCCTGGTGGACAAGACAGTACACAGAGCGGCCGTGCGCCTAGCTTGCCTCCCAGGCAATCACCCACTGGCCACCAGAGTGCAGAGAGCGGCGGCGAGATATGTCAAAAGACACAGAACGCCTTTCCACGAGAGTCGCAGGCTTCCCCTGCCCCCGCCCTCCGTCGCCTCCACGGCGTCGTCTGCACTGCGGTATGCACCCGCGTCCCGCCGGCCCCGCCCCGGCCATTGTCTCCACCTCCATCTCCAGCGTCGCCTCTCAGTGCCGCGTCGTCCCACGAGGGAGAGGCCCTCCCTGCAGCCCTGGTGTGTGCGGCATCCCCAAGGTCTGACAACGGTACGTGCCCGTCCTTGGGTGTTGCGTGTCGTGCTCATGCCGTCGTTGCGCACGCTCCCGTTGGTCTACATTACTTTTGATATCCCGCTGTGGCTGTTGTCGGTCATCATCCCACTCCACGCGAGCCTGCCGGCGCTACCCCCGCCCAGCATGTCGACCATGGCCATCTGGTTGACGTCCCGACCCGCGTCCCCAGCGCCACTCCCTGTCCGCGAGCTACCAGGGGCATCTTGCTGGGAAAATACTGTAGTTATCCTCATGCATCAATTCTCAATAAAAAGATGTGCCAAGGGCTCATCATGATACCAGTACTCCTCGTCCCCACATTCAACACTCTGGACTGCTTCAGTTTTTCCATGTTTTGCGCTTGGGTTGTCTAGTTGTGGCAGTGTGTCTGATATTAGCACTTCGATTTCTTCTTCGTTGGTCAATTCCCAGAGGCGAGTTTGTTTATTCCCATAACTCTGGCTTGGCGTTGGCCTAATGCTGCTGTGGAGCTTTACGCCTCCCACAGGTCCTCCAAGGAGGTTCCTCCTAGGGAATGTTTTGGACGTGGACCAATGGTCGAGCCTCGTCGACGCCAGGGAAGTGCTGACGCCTCAGAGCGCCACCCTGCGGCTCTCAATCACGGGCCCATTCCCTGTGGTGGGCCGAGCCGGCCCTGACATCCCACTTGCGGAGATCGCGAGATGGTTGGCCCGCTACACGGGAGTCACTCGCGAGCGAGCGGCGCGCATTGAACGTTATGTTCAGCGCAGCATCACCGGCGCGGCATTCAGCGCCGCCGCCCGTGAGGGCCAACAAAAGGCCATCGAGACCAGCCATGTGAGGGCCGCGGTACCGCGACCCCTCACTCACGCTCAGCTCGACCAAGAGCTGGCACGCTTCCGGCCCCCTCCTCAAACGGAGGACCCGGCCATTGAGGCCATGCTCCGCGAGGACACGGGCCCCAGCGCCCAAGCGGAGACCGCCGCTAGTGGTGAGGCCGACCAGCCTCACCCAATCACCACCGATGACGTGGAGGTGCCCCCGGAGGAGTCACGTGCTCCTCCGGCCCCGTATGACGACGACGACGTCGTATCGGCCACTCTAGAGGACTCCCTCATGGACGACCTCTATGAGTAGTAGTTAACCCCTATAGTTGTCTATAGAGGGGGAGGGTGTAAATAACCCGTGTATCTACATGTACATTAGTTATTACATAATCCCAGTGGGCCCCTTAGGGACCCACTGTATAGTTTATGCATGGGAACCGGCCAGCGGTCCCCATTGCATCTTACCCTTACACTGTCACTACGTAGCATCAGAATACCACACATTGGTCAAGTTCTGTCATGCTCTTGTGACCTGAGGCTTAAGATAGATATCTTTACAATCACGGAGGAGCATATTGCTAAATGGAACTATCTGCTCTTTTTTAGGAATTTCCTTCAAATGTTCATCAAGCATCCCTTGCTCCAATCTCACAACAGCGTCTTCAGCCTGCACTCGCTTAGCCTTCATACCTTGGGGAGCTTTGAATCGAAGTTGTGAGTACATGCCCACTTGTTATCCTGTATGGTCAATTCAATTACTGGGAGTTGTCCACCGACTGAGACCGAACCTGACCTTATGGTTGTCTAGCGACTGAATATGTCGACGCAGGGTTGTTGTATCACTGACGGGTCTCAATCTGGACATATTATTGTCTCAACCATGACATCAATCGGACCCACATACCCGCAGATTTTACACGCACGACATTTCCGAGCTTTTCCGTCCTTGCCAGTCACAGCCGCTGGTTCTTCGAAAAATTCATCAAGGTCGCGATTTGCATGCTTCCGAATAATCTTTGTTGATGGTGCAGAGATATCAACAATCTCAATGTCAGCGAGCACATCATCAGCGTCGACGTCGATGGGATCGGTTGCCGACTTGTGTCGGTGCATAGCTGGGAACAATCCAAGGTATAGTCTACTAAATGATCTGAACCGAGGAAATCCCACTTACCATGCTTTTTCTTCTTCTTACGGTGGGTTTTAGTGCTGCCAGTGGAATCACTCGTCGAATTTTCTCCCCGGTCCGCTGCAAATTCTGAATCGGTGAGTTCAACAGTGTCGAGAGTCTTCCGTTTATTCACGCGGGAAGAACTGTTGCCTGCGGCAAACTTCTTGGACACGTCTCCACTGAACGCATTCTCTGTGTGGTCAGTGGTTTCACCGGTATGAGCGGTATTTACAGATCCCTCCTCCACACCCCATCCACCAATGCACTCCGGCGATCGAGCGGAGGGCAGCTTTGCCGCAGCGAGACGTTTTGCTGCGGCAGCTGTAGCTGCTGCCTGATGTGAAGCAAGTGCCGGAGTGGAGGCATTGCTGGGGTCAACGACTTTCTCCGTTGCGGTAATTTTGCGCTTCGGTCGACTGTTGTTGGTGATCCCCGACATATGGCTTCGGGCAGGAGGCAGAATGAGAGAAATAACCTTGTTTTATGTATGTACAGTTGCCGTCCAAATCAAGGCAAAGTTGTACTATATAAGTGCAGCAAAGCCCAGGCTCAAGCCCAGGGCTTGGGCTTCCGCAAGTTAGAAGCCCGGCCCACTTGGTGGGCTCACTGCGGGCTGGGCCCGGGCTCGGCTGGGCTCGGCTTCGGGCTTGAGCCCGAGCCCCGTGCATCATTATCCGACACGCGTCTCAAGTACCGCGCCAGCGGAGTTTGAGACGCGTATAGGTCACGCTTGAACTCCAACAGAGCGTGCACACCTGGGCACGACATATATTGGCAGTGTGTGTCCGTGTGGGTGCTGCCGGGTGATGTCTATTTATATACACCACCAGTTGATGTGCCACAATTGTGGATCATACCCGCCACTTCTTCCCCATCCCCCATCTCCGCCAGTCCGATGTCCTCCAACCCGCCCGCGCCGCGCAGATCGCATCCATCACCGTCGCACGTCCCTCGCTAGCGTCGCCTCCGCCCCCTCTACTTCTCCAGCTTCCCGTCATCCAGAGCAGCCAGTGAAGCCAAGCTACAAAGGATGCTTGACTGCCGTGATCTCGACATCGCATGGTCTTCAAAGTGGTCCGTCAGCTCTGAGGACCTCACACCAGCGGAGAGTCAGGCGCCCACTCGCCCTGCACTCGCATTCCTCAGACCCCGACACAGACGAGAGAACACGTACTACGTCGGTGACCCTGTCTTCCTCAACGATGGAACCCCCCCTTGTGGAACTCCCTACACTTTCGAAGGCTGGGTGGGGCGGCGTTTTCGTAACATGGCAGGAGAGCGAATACGTCGAGCAAGGTTCCGAGGGCCGCACTTGCCCATGGGCCCCAATCCCCCTGAGCTCATCATCGACCTGCGTTACCAGGAAGGGAAGGGCCAGGAGAGATGGTGGTCCCGCCTGTGGCATACTTGGAAACGATGTCTCGGTGGATGTTGAGGGCTAGGTGGCAGCTGTGCTTGTCGGGACAACAAGCATTGAGAGGGGGGTGATGTCAGGGTTCACGCATTTCCTTCCAGAAGTTTCTATTTCCTTCCATGAGTTTCCGTTACCTTCCGTCAGTTTCCATAACCTTCCGTCACATTCTGTCACATGTCACATTCTGTCACCTTCTGTCACATGTCACATTCTGTCACCTTCCGTAACCTTCTACAAGTTTCCGTCTCCCCTATTATGTAAGCCTTGCCAGCGCTATAAGACTGTAGCCCGTGTGGTGGCGTTTCCTCAGCTTGATCTCTGAGGATACCCACTACACAGGCAAGTCCCCATGTATCTATCGTTGGTAGAGTTATAAACTGAGGATACCCACTACACAGTTGGTCATTGTCCTAGTATCGGCTCTTATCTCCTTGAGTATCTTTGGTTGTGGCTTCGTCATTAGTGTTGCCCTCACAGAAGATGAGAATGTCGTCCATGAACACCACCACAACCCCTTCATCGATGAGACTCTTGAATATGTCATTCATCATCATCTGGAAGGTTGCTGGGCTGTTCGTGAGTCCAAAGAACATGACTAGAGGTTCATACAGGCCCTATTTGTCCGAAAGGCTGCCTTCCACTCATTTCCCTCTTTTATGCGTACATTATTATATCCCCAGCGAATGTCAAGCTTTGTGAAGTATTTAGCCCTTCCAGCAGCAATCTTATTCATGATGTCTGGACAAGGGGCAAAGGATAGGCATTCTTGATTGTTATATCATTGAGCTTCCGGTAGTCTTGCACAAATCTAAGACTGCCGTCCTTTTTCTTCACAAAGAAGACTGGAGATGCCATAGGTGACTTGGAAGGACGGATACGATGGCTCTTCAGGTTCTCCTCAAGGAAGTTATCCAGTTCCCTTTGCTCAACCGGTGACATTGGGTAAACCTTTGTGCTGAAGGGTTGTGCACCTGGAGTGAGCTCAATTGCATGGTCCCAGGGCTTTCGAGGAGGCAGTTGGTCAAATGACTCCTTAGAAAACACATCCTTGAACTCCTGGTATGGTTTGGGGACAAGGTCCTCCACGGATCTGACTGGTGCAGACTTGCTGGCCCGTTCAGCAAGCTGTTGGGAGACAGTCCAGCCTGCGCCAATCATTTCAGGACTCTCATTCACAAAGATGACAAAGGTCCTGTCTCCTTCCTCGAGTAGGGAGCGGGTGTGCTGTATGGGAACCTCCTCTTGATCTACACTCTCTTCTGGAACAGTTTCGACTGTGGGCCCTCTGACAACAGGTCTGCCCCCACCTGACTTGGGACAGCGTGTCATCTTCACATCTCCTGTACGCCAGTCAACTTCTGGGTTGTGTTCAACAAGCCATGTGTGACCAAGAATGATGGCAAGTCGTCCAAGGCTCGTGACAGAGAATGTGGCACATTCCGTATGATCCCCAAAGGTGCAAATAAGGTCGACTTCTTCCTTGATTGAGCCAGCCTCATTTGGGGTACCATCAATATTGTAGACGGGGATGGCACGGGATAGGGGACGGGTCCGAAGTCTGTGTTCCCTTACAAACTCCACATTGATGAACATCCCTGTAGCACCACTGTCGAGGAGGGAGTCAATTGCAAGTGGATGCCCTGTGTCAACGGAGTGGACCTTGAGAGGTACTTTGGTGCATCGGCGGAGGTCAGCAGTACGGACATATAGAGGGACTGGAAGGTTTGCATTAGCAACTGGAGCAATGGGTTGGGTTTTTGGCATGGCTGGTTTGGTTTCAGTTCGATCAGGGGTAGGAGAAGGATGCATCATATCGCCTGTGATCCCTATTGTACATGTTTCGAGAACTGAAAACCGATTCGTCGAGCGGGGCATGTCTTTCACCACTGACTGGTCTAAAAACCCTTTCCTTCCTCTTGGACAAGGGCTTCCACCTTCTGTTTGCGTTCCTCCATCGCCGCTGCTACAGATTTAGAGACAATTGCTGCAATGTCTGCCTCTGTGAGGTTTGCATGGATTCGTGGCTTGCGAGGTTCAGGACAGTCTGGTGAAATGTGACCAGGTCTCTTACAGTTGTAGCAGGTCCGTGTTTCGGTGCGGCGGCGGGATGAGTCAATGTCCATAGGTGTCGCATTACTGGGTGGTGCTGTGACAACAGGAGCCGTAGCAGGAGCGTGGAGTGGTCGGGCAGGAGGAGGGCGATTCGGGACATGAGGTGTCTGTGCCTTCCTGACCTCTAACAGACGGCGATGATTGCGGTCAATCTGACAGGCTGCTTCCTTCCAGGCTTTGAGGTTGGATGGAAGAAAGGGCTGGGCGTGGATCTTGTCAAGGATACCTGCTGGAAGGCCACGAGCATAGGCATCCTCAAGTGCCTCCTCATTAAAGCCTGTCCTGCCTGCCAGGATCTCAAATTGAGCCGTGTATTCATCTGCCGACATTCCTGACGCCATCCTAAGGTCATGCAGCTTAGTGCGAGCCGTTCTGGCACGATCTGGGTCCCCAAAGGCCTCCTCCACACGTTTAATGAACCCCTCCAGAGTGGATATAGAGGAGGTGCCATCAATGACAGCCTGTGTCTCGTTGTGTGCCCATATCTCCGCAGAGCCTCCCGTCATGAAGGAAAGAGCATATAGGATCTTTGTGCGCTCATCTGGGAAGGATGCTGGCTGGACAGCGATGGACAACTTGATAGACCTGATAAACCCTTCAGTCTCTGCACGGTCTCCATTGAACTTCTCTGGTTCTGCTGCTTTGATAGAGCGAGTAGATGGAGGGACACTGTGAGGTACTGAGGGCGCAAGGGCTTGAGCAGCAGCAACAGCAGCGTTGGTGGCAGCATTGGCTAAGTGGTCGTGAACGTTAACAATCTGATTGTGCAGTTCCTGATTCTGCAGTTGAAGTTGCTGCAGCTGCTGTGCTTGGCTGGAAAGGAGGCCTCGAAGAAATGGCCCATGTTCACCCAGGGAGTCCCAGTATGCGTCTGGGAGTTGGTTTGCCATAGGCTAAGATGAAGGCTGGTTAAGAAAAGTGTGTGGGGTCGTCCTATGAGCTTGATCTTCTGTGAGGGCAACACTAATGACGAAGCCACAACCAAAAGATACTCAAGGAGATAAGAGCCGATACTAGGACAATGACCAACTGTGTAGTGGGTATCCTCAGTTTATAACTCTACCAATGATAGATACATGGGGACTTGCCTGTGTAGTGGGTATCCTCAGAGATCAAGCTGAGGAAACGCCACCACATGGGCTACAGTCTTATAGCGCTGGCAAGGCTTACATAATAGGGAAGACGGAAACTTGTAGAAGGTTATGGAATGTGACATAATGTGACAGAAGGTGACGGAATGTGACGGAAGGTTATGGAAACTGACGGAAGGTTATGGAAACTGACGGAAGGAAACACGTGAACCCTGACAGGCAGCCCTCTTACCTTCTGAACATTTGTTGGTTCACCTTATTCGCCGAATGGCATATCTCTTCGCACACGTTATTCGGGCATTCGCTGTGTTCACTAATACACGATATTAATGCCTAAAAACCAATCTTGACAGGCGGTTCCCCATCAAACCTTTACCTTACACTGTCATTATGTAGCACCAGAATACCACACGCTTGGTCGAGTTCTGTTGCCCTTGTGACACAAGGTAGTAATATCAGTATCTTTACACCTTTTTGAACATCCTGCAGCTGTTCACCAACTGAACAGCTGAATTGTGGAATCTGCCCGATCTTCCCACACAGTCAAAGATGGACATGAGCTTCTAGCTCATGGCTTGTTCCACCCAAACCTGATCAGCTCTGAAGCTGGGTATTCCCCTCCATCCCATTTGTGGGAGATTGGACCTCCAAGCTGGAGATTAGAGCTCTGACATTTATCTATGAATATCCAAAGCAAATAATCTTTCCATTAGTTCAACCTTTTAATATATAAATCCTCACAAGATATATATCTAAAATTTAATCATTATTCCATCATTCCTCCCTTACATTATTTTGAAATAACTTTCTATTTTATACTCAGTCATATTTTGATAGTTTCTATGTGCCAGCAATATAATACATTCTTTATTTATCATCCAAGGAAACAATATCTATAATCTTATAGTTATTACTGTGGGTCAGAGTCTGTTATTGTGAATGTATTCATTATCTTGTCACCCTTTCATGCCCAATGAATTTTGGATTTTTTTTTTCCCCGTTTGTTGTGGATGGTAATTGTATTATTTACCTGATTTTAATTTGCTTACTTGGACTAGGTTTCTCTGAAATTATATGTCTTCACATTTTCTTCCCATACTTTCTGTCAATGGTATTAATTTAAATTTCTTCATTTACCTCAGAAGGATACTCTAAAAACATGCCAATTTATTGCATTATTTCCCCTTGCATCTTATGAAGGGAGTATTATTTGTTTTTTCACAATTTATTGTGGTTATTTTTTTTTTATAAATATTCATCTGTCTTTATTCAGAGTTTCTTTATGTCTTACATTGTAAACAAAGAAGAAGAAGTTTTCACAGTTTCCCATAGTTTCAAATTATTACTTGATTTGCTCTTTTTTTTTTTTCACTATTTGTTGCTGTGGTTATGGCAAAAAAACAGTGACTTCCACCTAGTGCTCAGTGCATCAGCTGATAACAAAACACAGCAAAACATAGGCAAACATATGCAAACATTCACATGTAGTTTGCTTAATGAAAGAGTCACTGAATAGAATTTGTGCTTCATGCTCACATAAAATTACAATACAATTATATTAAGGTTATGTGCAGTTATGATTAATTCATGAGATCAAGGCAGCCATAACTGTTATAATTATAATATATTATGTTCTAAAAAATAATCTAATCTTAATTGGACAACCCTAGTCAGACACCACTCACTTACTATCTCATTGTGGTAGTGAAGCATATCTCAAGCACATCTTGAGTGCATGTTGCTCCATATGCCCTGTAAGTCAGACCTCTCACTTACCATCTCATTATGGTAGATTAGAATTCACTTCACAGGCCAATGCACATACTCATGGATCACACCGTGAGCACAATGCAACTAATCTAGGTGAGAGGAGAGCATAGATTGTACCCTACATAGCAAAGCCTGGCACTCATCTATGATGACCTTGTGTGAATTGGTAGCTTACACAGTAGATGTGCTGCAAGACAGACTATGTCCAAGACAGACTATCAAAGGGTTAAAAGTACAATATGGCAAGTCAAATCACTATGATACCAGGGGGTGCAATATTGGGACACTCATGCAGCGCCTCTGCATTGCATCCATGAAGTGCCATGATCAAACTGGCTGAGATCAAGCTTTGTGGACCCCTGCGCTATAACAGCAGTATTTGCTGGCCACCACAAACCTACCTGAGACCAGGGTGGAACCCAGAATAAATGCTCTGAGGGCAAGTTGAACAACCAGCCATTTTCTAGCCGTGAGTCTTGTCGAAACCCAGGCCCTCTACCTGTGAGAAGGATATCAGTAGATTTCATAATGTTAATTCAAGGTAACAGCTTCTGACTAGGTGTGTGACCTGCGAATCGTGTTGAATTGAGCTCCCCAGTGTCTGCATTCCACACACGGATCGTCCTGTCATGAGACCCGGAGACGATGCGCTTGTCGTCGTGCGAGAAAGCCACCGAGTTGACCGTGTGGGTGTGGCCATTGAATGGTGCTGAAATGAGCTCCCCGGTGTCTGCATTCCACACACGGATCGTCTTGTCATGAGAACCGGAGATGATGCGCTTGCCATCGTGGGAGAAGGCCACCGACATGACCCAGGAGGTGTGGCCTCTGAATGGTGCTGAAATGAGCTCCCCGGTGCCTGCATTCCACACACGGATCGTCTTGTCTTCAGTGCCGGAGACGATGCGCTTGCTGTCGTGCGAGAATGCCACCGACGTGACACAGGCGGTATGGCTTTCGAATGGTGCCAAAATGAGCTCCCCGGTATCTGCATTCCACACACGGATCGTCATGTCATGAGACCCGGAGACGATGCGCTTGCTGTCGTGCGAGAATGCCACCGACATGACCCAGGAGGCATGGCTTTCGAATGGTGCCAAAATGAGCGCCCCGGTGTCTGCATTCCACACACGGATCGTCTTGTCATGAGACCCGGAGACGATGCGCTTGTCGTCGTGCGAGAAAGCGACCGAGTTGACCCACTGGGTGTGGCCATTGAATGGTGCTGAATAAGCTCCCCGGTATCTGCATTCCACACACGGATCGTCATGTCATGAGACCCTGAGACGATGTGCTTGCTGTCGTGTGAGAACGCCACTGACGTGACCAAGTCGGTGTGGCCTTTGAATGGTGCTGAAACGAGCTCCCCGGTGCCTGCATTCCACACACGGATCATCTTGTCTTCAGACCCGGAGACGATGCGCTTGCTATCGTGGGAGAAGGCCACCGACATGACCCGGGCGTTGTGGCTTTCGACTGGTGCTGGAATGAGCTCCCCGGTGTCTGCATTCCACACACGGATCGTGACGTCAGCAGACCCGGAGATGATGCGCTTGCTGTCGTGCGAGAATGCCACCGACGTGACAGGGGAGGTATGACTTTCGAATGGTGCCAAAGTGAGCGCCCCGGTGTCTGCATTCCACACACGGATCGTCCTGTCACCAGACCCGGAGACGATGCGCTTGCTGTCGTGCGAGAACGCCACTGAAGTGACCCAGTTGGTGTGGCCATTGAATGGTGCTGAAATGAGCTCCCCGGTATCCGTATTCCACACACGGATCGTCTTGTCATGAGACCCGGAGACGATGCTCTTGTCGTCGTGCGAGAAAGCCACCGAGTTGACGGCGTGGGTGTGGCCATTGAATGGTGCTGAAATGAGCTCCCCGGTGTCTGCATCCCACACACGGATCGTCTCGTCAAGAGACCCGGAGACGATGCGCTTGCCATCGTGGGAGAAGGCCACCGACATGACCCAGGAGGCGTGGCCTCTGAATGGTGCTGAAATGAGCTCCCCAGTGTCTACATTCCACACACGGATCGTCTTGTCATGAGACCCGGAGACGATGCGCTTGTCGTCGTGCGAGAAAGCCACCGAGCTGACCCTCTGGGTGTGGCCATTGAATGGTGCTGAAATGAGCTCCCCGGTGTCTGCATTCCACACACGGATCGTCTTGTCATAAGACCCGGAGACGATGCGCTTGCCATCGTGGGAGAAGGCCACCGACATGACCATGGAGGTGTGGCCTTTGAATGGTGCTGAAATGAGCTCCCCGGTGTCTGCATTCCACACACGTATCGTCCAGTCACTAGACCCGGAGATGATGCGTTTGCCGTCAGGCGAAAACGCCACCGAATAGACGACGCCGGTGTGACCTACCAGAACGGTTTGAATAGGTAGCCACGTCGTCGCTTTCCCGGTCTCGATGCGGAGCAGTCGCGGAAATCGTGGGAGGTAAGTCTCAGATAGTTTCGACCTTTCAGGTGCAAACGGGAGTGCCGACAAATAGAGGTGGGGAGTACTCTGAGAGATTACACCCCCAAATGCAGCTACAAAATTGCGGGTATCCGTTACAAATGCTAGAGTATCATTATCCTGAAGTTCATTAGACTCGCGTCAGAACTCGTCTATCAAAGCCATAGCACTTGGGCGTGGCGCTTACCTGGCTCCACCCACCTATTGATGAGAGGGCTGCCAGTGCAACGGATACCTTGTTGAGCAAACTCAAAACTTCCAGCCAGTAGAGTAGCGTAGTCTCGAAAAACTCCTTGACCTTTGTGCCTATATCAGCTTTTGTACCTATGTCAGGCATAAAAGTCGTGCCAGAAACATGGTCCGCCCAGAAACGGCAAGAGTAGGAAAGTTGTGATGATATGGACTTCTCGATCCGTGCCGGCAAGTCAACGACATCGTTGTTGCACAGGTGGGAAGTTTCAAGATGACAAATGTTGAAACAAAGTTCATCCTTCATCACGCGCAAGCATGAGAGTGCGATGTCGTCATGGTGTGAAGATGTATCGATGTAGTATGGTCCACTCCGGCTGCGATCTGTCAAGAAGTCACGAAAAGACGTGTGCAGCAGACTGATTGTGCCAGATTCTCGAGAAGGAAGGCTCAGCAGAGCGCCCATGGGTCTAACTATATCATGAACCTCGGTGCCCGAGTCGTCTTCCTTGCACAATTTCTGCAGGGCAGACATCGAGAGCGGTTCTCTCGCAGCCAGGATGCAGCCCATCACCAAGCGAAAGTGACACTTGACGTTGTCCATAAAGTCATCGCCATCCCCGAATATCTGCTTGAGGATACCGAGATACAGGTTATCCATTCCACGGAGGTTCTTGACTAAAAGTTCCTCCAGTTGCTGAACAGGATCCCGACCACGCTTCCCCTCTCCTTTGACAAAACGACAAGCCGTGGATGCCCATTGAAAGTGACCTTCAGATTTCTCGACTAATAATCGACACCAGCCATTATTGGGCCATTTGTGCTCGAGGGTGGTGAGGTGACCTAGCTGGACTGTCACAAAGCGAGAGACGTCATCGGCAGAGTCGAGGTCAAGATCCTTTATGGACCTGGACAGCACATGCTTCTTCCCAAGAAGAGCATCCTGGATGTCTTGTTCGGCCCGCGAGGTGATAAGAAGACGGAGATTAGACGGCAGTTTTGCAGCTTCATCGCCAAGGACGGACAAGAGACCCTGGCGAGATTCCTCGTCTCCGCTCTCATCCAATGCATCAATAACCACCACCGTCGGTCCAACGGTGGTTAGGTCTTGAGCGGGACCTAGAATAAACTGCTCGAACTGCACCCTAGGCACGAATGTGGTCCGAAGTTCGCGCTGGTCCCGAACCACTTTCAATAACGATACCTTGCGTTCTGGATCTGATCGAGTTGCTGCTTGTAGAAGGAGCAACTAGAGGTCAGTCCTTTTTCTCATCGACGGAATGCACGTGTAAACATCGAACACAGCAGCCATTGCTCAGAAACTGCGAAAATCAGACAAGACAGGGAAGATGCATGATGTTCAGACTGTCCTGGAGTTTACCGTCACGTCTTTCGGGACGTCCGACGAGGCGCGGGACATCCAGTTGAACGAAGCAGTTAGGGGAACGGAAGAGGTTGATAATATGAACCCGGTGCCGTCCCCATTTGTTGTTGGAGGGCATGGGGTCGATGCCGCCACTTCCACTCTCGATACCCTCAAAACAATATCGGCGGCTTGGGATCCACTCCTGGACAAGATCAAGCTGTTTACCGAGATCGTAGATGGGATCTCCGAGGTATGTTTCAAGCGTCGGCGGTCTCCTACGTCATCCCATGTACACGCTTTGCTTGATTCTAGGTCCATCCTTACGCCAAAATGGCATGTTCAATCCTGTCTATTACGCACAAGGTAGATCTATCACATGCACCAGCTTGATAGACATATCTGACGTCTGGGCAGACGATCATTGCTCAGAAGGACCGGGACGATAGCATCAATGAGCTGGCGAAGACCATCGGAGACGCCTATGCGTTCGTCCACTTGGCAGGGCCGTTGAAGAAAATTGAATCGCATAAGCCAATTATCATATCCTTGACGAATCAGACAGTAGAGTGTAGTTACTTCATCCGCGACTACGCCAAAAACAAGAACTTCTGTATGTTGGACCCATTGTGTCGGGTGGCCGTGGCTGATGGTCTTTGTTTAGGGAAAAGAACGGCGAAGAATATAGTGTCGGATGTCGACAGCAAGGTCAAACAATACCAGGACACGTTCAACAAACTCAAGTCGGCGCTACAGGGACACGCCGTCATCCATACTGAAATCACTGTACTACGTGTTCTGGATGTCGTCGGTGACCTCTGTGAGCTTTTCTGATTTGGGGGTTTTCCCGAGGCTAATACATCTTGCAACCAGCTGAGGAAGCTCGTCTTAATGACATGCCCTACGCAGCGGGAGCTGGATGCGATCCTACAAAAGGCTGTTTGCCGGGTACTCGCGAGAAAGTTGTTGGGGAGATCTGCGATTGGGCCAACCAGGATAGCGACGATACTCCCCGGATATTTTTCTTGAACGATGTTGCAGGTGCCGGCAAATCTGCGGTTGCTCACGAGGTTGCTCGACGATTTGCCAGGCTCAAACGTCTCGGATCGTCCTACTGTTTTGACCGCGCTCATCAGGCACAACGCTCCCCAGAAAATGTCTTCAGCACAATTGCTCGTGGTCTGGCTGAGGTCGGAAAATACGTCATTCATGAATCGCTGAAAAGCGGCGGGAGCATTGGTTAGACCAAAAGGCATGACAACCCAACTCAAAAGCACCATAACGGGTGCGGAAAGTGGTTTTCCACTCGTCACCTTCCCGGATGCGGACAAGGTGATAAGCGTGCCGGAGGTCAATTTTGGTGTAGATCTTCGCCCTGCGGGGAGTGTCAAGTAAGTCGGAAATGCGCGGAAGCGGATATTTGTCCTTCTTAGTGAGGGCGTTGAGTCCGTGGAAATCGACGCAGAGGCGGAGAGATCCATCCTTCTTCTTGACGAAAAGGACCGGAGCGCCGTGCGGAGACAGCGAAGGGCGGATGAAGCCCATGTTGAGATGTTCATCGACGAACTCGCAGAGAGTTAGGAGTTCACTTTGCGAAAGGGAGTAGATCGGTCCAAGGGGCGGAGATGCTCCTTCTTCCAAATCTATCTTCAAATCGTAAGGTCGGTGTTCAGCTGGTTTATCGGCTTTGGCCTTGTTGAACACGTCCGGGAAGTCACGATATTCTTCCGGAACTGAGCTCATGTCGACCGGAGCGGAAGTCGAGGCGGAACAAGCCTTGACTGAAGCCGAGCTGGAAAGGTGAAGCTGGAAAACGGTCGTATCTTCTTGCCGTTGCAATATGTGGAAAGCGGTGGCAGAAACGAGCGCAATTCGAGGAGCTTCGAGGGACGGAGGTGCTAAAGCGGGATCGGAGTGCGGAACTGAATCCACGAGCGGAGTTGCAGAAGAGGCCTGAACCATCTTTGCGGACGACGTCGGAATAGACGGAAGTTGATCCGGGGTATGGAACTGTATTTGACCCAATGCCCAGTTAATTGACAGATTATATCGGGTGAGCCAATTGTGTCCTAGTACAACGGAACAGCTAGCATCTAGCGGAGTAACGTAAAACGTAACTTCATGGTTGTCCCCAGTAGCGAAACGAATAGACAGGTCCACAACTTGGGAAATTCCCGTGTTGGAAGACCCGTCGAAAAGGCGGAGCGGAATTGTCGGAATGTTGCGGGTCGGAAGTTTATGTTTCAGAACAAAGTCAGAATCGAGGAAACAATGAGTCGAACCGGAGTCGATCAATGCGGTAAACGGGGGTGCAGAAATTGTGTCGGAAGTGAGCGGAACAGAGATGGAGTCGGAGGACGAAAGAGCGGATGCGTTGAGTTTAACCTCATTTGTCGCACAAATGGGGTCAACACAGCCCTCAGCTCGTGCGGAGGCCGGAGGACTGCTGACTATTTTTTTGAATCCGCAGCAGGAGCCGCTTCAAATTTCTCTTCCGTCTTTGCTGCGCGGCCCTTGGCCTTAGCAGCGGAGGCGGAAGCGCGAGTGCAGTCGCGAGCGACGTGACCGCCTTTGCCGCAGAAAAGGCAAAGGTTGTTGTCCATGCGACGTTGGCGTTCTACAGGGGTTAGTTTTCCGTCCTTCCCAAGTTTGTCGGAAAGGTCCGGAGTGCTCTTCTGGGCATTGGTGTTGGAACCAGAGGCCTGGTTGTTGCGAGGGGTGTTGTTGTTGTTCCAGTTGCCGGAGTTGGATCCGGAACTGCTGTTGCTGTTGTTGTGTCCGGAGTTGTTGTTTCCAGAATTGGTCTTCTTCTTGTCTTTATCAGACTTCTTGTCGGAAGACTTATCGTTCTTGCTCTGGGCGGAAGTTTCGCGAGCAATTTCGGAATGTCTTTCCCAGTAGCGCGAATCAATGGATTGGGCGAGGTTGTGGAGGTCGGTAAGGGTGGCGGGTTTTCCGACGCAGGCAATTTCATCCTTGATGCGGGATGGCAAGCCCATGTAAAACTGGCGTTGGAGTGCGGCTTCTCCCCATTGGACTCGAGGAGCGAGCTGCTGGAACGTGACAATATATTTAGCTATCTTATGAGTGTCTTTCATACGAAGCTTATCGAGTTCATTTTCTGCATCGGCTTCCATGTCAAATGGTCCGAAGTTGCTGCGGAGTTCGGAAACGAAGTTTGGTAGGCGTCGGCCCAGTTGACGAGAGCGAACGGGTCCATGAGGGTGGGTTCGAAGTAGTCGAGAGCCGTGCCTCGGAGATAGGAAAGGGCGTAATTGACCTTTCGTTCGTCGTCAGGACGATCACGGAAATTGAGTTGAAGCTGGACCAGAAATGGCTGGAGCTTCTTGGGGTCGGAACCGTCGAACTGATCTGGTTCGCGGACCTTTGTCTTGGGGCGTGGTGGTGCTTGGGCCGGGCGCTGAAGTTGTCTGGCTAGCATGGCGATGGCTTGTGCAAGATCCGGAACTGGTGCGGGCGGGAATCTGAGGTGGAATTGGAGGTGGAGGCCCGCTGGGTGGGCCGCCATGAGGGCCGCGTGGAGGGCTGCCTGGAGGTGGTCCTGGTGGAGGTGGTGGTGGTGGAGCTGGGCGTCGGAATGACGCTGCTGTTTGTTCGCCGCTGCTACTCGTCGAGTTTCCGTCATAGTCGGGATTGTCGTCGGGATTAGCATCAGGAACTTCTTCGAATCGTTGCGGAATAGCATTGGAGAGCTCATCGTCAGCACGAGAGCTGCCGGAGGGTTCCGCGTGCCTTGGTGCTGCGGATCTGAGACTGCCAAAATAAGAGAGATTTGACAGCTCCTGCTCGAGCTGAAGTAGCTGTGGTACGAGGAGGCATAGTGATAGTTATCGGGTGGGAATCAGATAATACTGTTACGTATCGAGATTTCCGCTAAGTTGGAACTGGAAAGGACAGCGGCTTCAACTTTATAGGTTGCGCCCCCAATGAACTATCGTCCTAGGTATTTCGGAACTGAGTCGGAAGTCAGAAAGTACTGAACCAAAGGTTGGTCGGAACCTGAGTCGGAACTGAGGCGGAAGGCGGAAGACGGAAGGCGGAGAGGGACTGAGATCTTGCTAGACTCGCTGTACTAAGAACAGGAGATGGAGCGAAGGAAATCAAGTATCGCAGGCGATTATCTGATTGCAGAATAAGAGACATACATGACAGGCTTTTATACAAAGAGCTGAGGCAACAGGTAATGATATGGTACTAAGCAAAATTCTGGGGGAAACGGAAGTCAAGTAAACAATGCGTGGGAACTAACTATTGGGAACAATGGGACTACAAGGGGGGTTCAGGGTAAGGTAGAACAATGGCAAAGAACAAGGGGTCGGGAAAACATATCTGACAATGAACTACAAGGGTGACCGGACATATGGTCTTGATGAACGGTGAGGTGGGTCCGAGTAATAGGGTCGAAAGAACAAGGGAAATGTACAAGGGGCGGAATGTCGGAAATATCGGAGGGGTGGAAGGTGTTGCAGAAATATCGGAGGGGCGGAAGGTTGTGCGGAACTGAGGGTCGGAAGTCGGAAATGAACGGTCGTAACAAATACACCCAAGGCACATCCATCTGCCCCAAGGCAATGGCCTGGATGTATGTCAATACTTACTCAACCAGTGTCGTCCACAGTGTCAATACTTACTCATACACCTTGCGGCAGTTACAACTGTTAGCAACTCGGGGTTATGGCAGGGAAGGTTCGGTAGAGCTCTTAGAAAGCTAGAATCAAATTCACTCTCTCAGTGAATTTATTGTCACTGTTATATTAATACAATACCTAGAATCAAATTCACTACATGATTTTCAGTCAACATGCTATGAAAATATAAAGAATGTTACTCGCCTCTCTCAGTGAATTTATTGTCACTGAGAGAGGCGCACTATCCTGGCTCAGAAGGCATATACGTGCACCTGGCCCTTTAGCGCTCAAGAGCTCGCACGTCGAAGTCATTTCAAACTCCGCTGGGTGCAGCCGCCTGTGAAAATAGAGATAACAAAGTGAAATGGAGAGATAGGGAGTGACTGGAAATTTTCGAAAATAATCAGAGAAGTGAATGCATGGTACAAGAACAATGTGAGAAGAGATTGAAACACCATACAATAAATCGAATACATTATGCTTGATTTTGGTGCAGGAGCATAAATGCACCCAACACACCCCCTCAAGCTTAATATATTTCGATTCTCTCGTTGAGGATTCTCACTCTAGGACTAGGAAGTCCTTTAGTGAGAAGATCGGCTAGCATGTGTTCCGTTGGTAGGTACACAAGCTTAATTTCTCCATCTTCGACTATATCTCCAATGAAATATAATCTAATGTCGAAATGCTTGGTCCTCATGTGTTGTTGAGTGCCATAAACGATGGCAATGGCTGATTGATTGTCGGAATAAAGTTTGATGGGATAGTTCAGCTGTTGGAATACTTCAGAAATAAAGTGGCGCATCCATAAGGCTTCTTTGCTCGCATGAGTCAGGGCAACGAATTCGGCTTCAGTTGATGATAGGGCTACTATGGATTGTTTTTGATAACTCCATGATACTGTCCCTCTATCAATCTGAAAAATATAAGCCGAGTATGAGTGCCTGTGCTCTTGTGAAGCCCAATCCGCATCTGAATACCCAATGAGGCCATCTCGATTCTTCCCAAGTGTCAATTTGTAGTCCATCGTGCCTTTTAGATATTTAAAGACACGTTTGACTGCATTCCAATGAGTTGGACCTGGGTTTTCGAGAAATTGAGAAAGTAATGACACTGCGAATGCAATGTCTGGTCGAGTGGCTACAGCTGCCCACATCAATGATCCTATCGCTTGTCTGTATGGAACTCTTGACATCTTCTGTTTGTCTTTGTCTGTGGAAGGGCATTGGTCCCTGGATAATTTAACGGCTGGGTCGAGAGGCGTGGAAAATGTTTTGGCATCATCCAGATTGAATTTTTTGATGATTTTCTGGATGTACGCGCTTTGGGATATTGCAATCGATTTGTTATTCCAATCTCTTTCGATTTTGAGGTTCAAAAGCCAGTGGATCTCGCCTAGGTCTTTCATGCTGAAGATCTGGGTAAGGTCATGCTTTACCCCATCGAGGATTGGTTGACTCTCAGCTGTGATAGTGAGGTCATCTACTGCCGTTGCAATAATCGCATGCCCTCTCGGTCCACGTCTGCAAAATACAGCTCCATCTGAAGCTGATTTAGTGAATCCTAACTTGAGAAATTCACCACTCAGATGTTTGTACCATTCCCTTCCAGACTGTTTGAGGCCGTAAAGTGCTTTCTTCAGCAGGAGGACATCATCTTTGTCTCTGGTCTCATATCCATACGGCTGTCTCATTTAAATAGGTTCTGGCAGTGTAGCATTGAAATACGCACTGTCCACATCCATTTGGTGAATAGGCCAATTGTTCCTGGCAGCAATGGCACATATAATCTGTAAGGAAGTCATCCGAGTAACGGGTGCATAGGTTTCATTGTAGTCGACTCCAAAGCTTTGTGTAAAGCCTTGGGTGACCCTCCTCGATCTAGGTGTAATGGGTTCGCCTTCTGGATTGCATTTCCAGAGGAATACCCATCTATTTCCGACAATATTTGCCCCAGGAGGTGGTTTAACCACTTCCCATACACCTTTGTCGAGTAGCACCTTGTACTCTTTATCCATCGATGCTTTCCACATAGGATCATTTAAGGCTTCATCTGCATTGCTAGGCTCGGTCTGATTCAAATCCGGCAGCACCTTATCTTTGTTTTGATCGGAGGTCGAAAGTGTACTGATGGCAAGGTTATAATCACTGATGCCGTCAGTTTAAGAGGATAAATCTTGTTCGAATAATTTGTCTTGATGGTCCTCAATGTCCTCGTAAGCTAGTGTAGTGATGTCTGCACCAGCATGTCTCTTAGCTTGAGATCTTGTTACAGGACCACTTGGGGCCGGCCGCTCCTGCTGCTGATGGATCCTCTCGCTTCTCCTTGTTGGAGCAGCTTCTTTAGGTCTGATATCAACAGTCTGACTGGGTTGCAGCTCTTCAAGATGTTCCTCTGGTTCATTATCGTCAATTTCCTCGATCTTTGCCTCCTCACTGACTAAGCGACTAGGCATAGGTGCTGGTGCCGAAATGGCCTGTATCACTTTTCTGGAAGGTAGCTGTGACTCTTCAATAGAAATGATTGGAGCTTTGCCCCCCTTCATCTCTGAGTCAAATATAACATTCTGCTCGACAGAAACCTTCTGAGAGTCAGGCCAGTAGATGCAGTGACCATGGCTCTGTCCAGAGATTCCTATCCACCGAGCTCTTTTGGCACGGGCTGCTAGTTTGTTTCCCTCTTTGACTTTAACGTAGACTTTGATTCCCCACATGTGTATGTCCTTCAGGTTCGGTTTCTCGTGATGGATCATTTCAAAAGGGGTTTTGTCTGGAAAAGCTCTTGTATGCGTACTATTCCTAAGATAGTTGGCGTGCAAAATTGCATGCCCCCATAGGGTCTTAGGAAGACTTGATTCCAATAGCATGGCATGAGCTCTTTCAACTAGAGTTCGGTTTAGACGTTCAGCAACACCATTTGACTCTGGGGTGTCGTGTATGGTTAACCGATGCTTCATGCCCTGCTTGGCTAAATGCTGTTCAAATTCCGAGCTTGTGTATTCGCCCCCTCTGTCGGAAGCAAGTGCTTTGATATGCACTTTCCTCTGTTGAAGCATCAAGGCCTCGTAGAGTTTGTATTTTGAAAATGCTTCCGATTTGTTTGCCATCAAATAGATAACCGATTCCCTTGAGTAGTCGTCGATGAAAGACACATAATAGGATTTCTTGTCAATTGTGGAGTGTCTCGCTGGTCCCCAGACATCAGAATAAATTCTGTCACCGAATTTTGAAGATCGGCTTCTGGGTTCCTGAGGAAGTGATTTACGTGCAATCTTCGCTTGAATGCACACATCGCAAACAACCTTGTCACCTTTTGAGCTCAATTCAATGCCTAATATCATGCCACGGTTAAGCAAATGCTGTAGGGACTTTTGTGAAATATACCCCATTTTCTGATGTATCTCCATGGCTGATGCGCACATATGCGCTTTGGCACTTGTGTGTTGCAAGTCAAATCGATATAAGCCATTCAGCTTCGGTGCTTGCATCAATATCCTGCCTTTACGATTGGATATTGTGCATTTCTGATTGGCTATTTGTGTGTTATAGCCTGCATCATCGCACCGGCCGATTGAGATCAGGGTAACAGCCATTTTGGGCACGTAGAACATATCCTTCAATGTGATCTTCACAGTCTTATCTCCAATTATATTAGATAGCATGAGTGAGCCTGAACCGAAGGCATCAAAAGTGCCTTTGTTGGCTGCACGAATTGTGCGTGGCTGTGAGAATGGACTATAATCCCTCAATAAATTCTTGTGAGGGGTCATATGCGCGGTCGTTCCAGTGTCGAGGATAACAACAGTGTCCAAGGATAAACTACTCAAATTGGAGCAGTCGAAATTGGCGAAAGCGGCTGGACTACCACTCTCATCCTCCTCAGAAGACACTTCTTCGGCAACATTCGCCTTGGCTTTGCCCTTCTTCTTTTTGGCTTTAACTTTCTTTTTCTGACGTGGCCCCTGGCCTTCTTTACCACCTCCTTTAGCCCAGCAACTCTCGATAGCATGTCCAGGCTTGTGGCAATTAGTGCATGTAGGCACCTTCGGGTCTTTCCGGCCCTTCTGCCCCTTCGTAGATGAACCAATAAATGCCTGCTCTTCTTGTGAAATATTAAGGGTCTTTCTCCTGTAATATTGAGCCTTTAGTACTCTGATAATATCATCAGGCACTAAGGGCATTCCACATTCTTCGAGCGACGTGGTAAGGGCATTCATAACTGCCTCATAGGAGGGTGGAAGTGATGCAAGGATGATATCCATGAACTCTCCTTCAGAAATTCTGGCTTCCATCTCATTAAGACGAGCATAGAGGTCTTGGTCCTTGTCCAAGTGATCTCTCAAGTCTCCATCCTCAGGACACCTCATACTGCGAAGCTGTCTCTGTAGGTTGGTGAGGACCATCTTGGGCTTTTTGGTCATCTCATTGACCAATGCATCCCAGACTTCTTTTGCTGTATGCTTCTTCTGTAGCATCAGAGCTAGTGACTCTGACACTGAGACGATTATTTGGGTCTTTGCCTGTCCTTCTCTGGCAAGATACTTCTCCAGCTTCTCCTCAGCCTTCTCTATCTGAGTTTCCTCAGCTTCTGTAAGAATATGGCCTGGGGGCATAACTGGAGGATCAGGAGGTCGAATGGCTCTCCCTTCTATATGCCTGAGTAGATTTTTGGACTCAAAATAACTTGTGAGAGTAGCTCGCCACAGAGGCCAATTACTTCCATCTGTTGCAAGCTTCTCCACACCCAAAAGCTTCTGTGAAGTGTCTGCAGGGCCCATAACCCTTGTTAGCAACTCGGGGTTATGGCAGGGAAGGTTCGGTAGAGCTCTTAGAAAGCTAGAATCAAATTCACTCTCTCAGTGAATTTATTGTCACTGTTATATTAATACAATACCTAGAATCAAATTCACTACATGATTTTCAGTCAACATGCTATGAACATATAAAGAATGTTACTCGCCTCTCTCAGTGAATTTATTGTCACTGAGAGAGGAGCACTATCCTGTCTCAGAAGGCATATACGTGCACCCGGCCCTTTAGCGCTCAAGAGTTCGCGCGTTGAAGTCATTTCAAACTCCGATGGGCACAGCCGCCTGTGAAAATAGAGATAACAAAGTGAAATGGAGAGATAGGGAGTGACTGGAAATTTTCGAAAATAATCAGAGAAGTGAATGCATGGTACAAGAACAATGTGAGAAGAGATGGAAACACCATACAATAAATCGAATACATTATGCTTGATTTTGGTGCAGGAGCATAAATGCACCCAACAACAACCGACCCAGCTGTCACTCCGAGTCGTGGCAGACCCTCACATATGCAAGCTTTGCAGCCTTGGTGGAGGCACCCAGGACGCAAGAAGTTTCGAGCTCTGATGGTTCATGTTCCACACTTCAGCTATAAACGAGGGCATAAGAATGGCCACCGACTCAGTCACAAGAGTGTCTTCCCAGCATCTGTGCGCCACCACCGAAATAATACTCAGGCACATGGGAAGATCAAGTCATCCAAGGCAGTCATAACACGCGTGACCCAAGGTCACCAGGTGAGTGGGATCTATTATATATGGGGACCGCTGTTCATGAAGGAATAGGGAGACCCGGGCCATGCCCAGGCTTCCTTGACACACGAAGATCTCTCCATAGGTATGACAGACCTGTCACGCTGGCAGGATCGACCATATTGGCTGCGCTACGAAGAGGTTGAGCTCTTCATCGAGATTCTGAATGGGATCAGCTGCACATGTGACCTTCATATCTGGTATGCAATCTCCCCCATGATATCCAGCCATGTGGCAAGGGCATTAGAAACGCCTGAGGGCCTTAAGGTATGACAAACTGACTGGTGCGGTGTATACATTCGATACACTGACACTTTGTACACCCAGCAATCTGTTGTGGCTTCAGACCTCTGTGCCGTCCATGCACAGCACCCCATCGAACAGCTCGTGTTCTTAGATCTGCGGGACTCCCATTGGATGGTATTTCACCATGACCTCAGGACACCTTGCCAAGAGAGGTGCACCACATACAACTCGCTTTCGTACACGTCTGAGATCATGGACATCATGGACCAGTGGTGCATTCACCACTACCTGCTCCCAGAGTCACCACACACGCCCAAACCCTCCTTTCATTGTGTCTCCCTTGGAATTCAGAAGGATTCCAGCACATGTGGTTTTTGGGCAGTTTACGTGGCATTTGCACTGACGCTCCAACTACTGATCAGTGAACAGGTCCTGGGGAGTTTGACTCCGTGTGAGCTCAAAGAAATCATCGGTTCCATTTACATCGAATACATGTCCCATGAGGAAGGCTTATTGTCGCAGGCTCTGGCACCCATATTTGCCCGATTCAACCCCAGTAACTTGCTCAACACCCCTCAGATCGTGAGTACTCTCACGGCCATATATTCTCACTGACACCATCCTCTCGGTGCACTCCTACTGCTTCTAGGTTGCCCTGTGTCCTCAGACACGAGCTCGGGCCATGGGTGCTGCAGACAGGAATTCCCCTCCACCTCCTAATTGCGACCGTGCCTTCCACTCCCTCATTTGCAAAGCCCTCAACCTCAAGTTCCATATAGACCACAAGTACACTATCACTTCACAGAAAGTTGCTCAAGTGAAAGATCCCAATGGCCTCATCTGCGAGACTGTCCTCAATGGATTCTTGCACCTAATGAGTGCCGATGTAGCACGTGAAATGACCCCTGCAGCGGCAACCTTCAAAATATTTGATACCCTTCTGGCCGATAGATTGCGGGACACACCCATCAAATCCGAGTTTAAGCCCCCCGGACGTGCCCAGAAAGGGTCGACCATGCGTAAGCGATGGGTCCCTGAAGTAAGTCGGGTCTTAGTGATATTTGTTCTGATACAATCTGATTACTCATGCCTAGTATGATATATTCCAATATGAGACATTACTCCTACCATGGCACATCCCCAAGAAGCCACATTGGATCCTGGTGTGTGTAGATACCCAGTTGCACACAATTCAAATCTATGACAGCTTGTCCCAACATCCTACCTCTCACAAACACATTTGCGAGGTAAGCCGGCTGCGTACTGCTTGTGGCCTGGGGATTGGAGATTGACCGAGCTCCTGGCAGCGAGTTCTGCGCTTCCTGACTTGGGAGTATACAAGCCTTTATTCCAGAGAAATATCTCCTGAATGGAAAACTAACCTTGAACAATCCCTCTTAGGACAAGTAAGTGTACATGTCCAACCTGACCACCTTGACTGATTGGGCATAGGTATCACATTCCGTCCCTCAACAGCAAAATGGCACTGACTGCGGCTATATATGTGATCTCGTTTGCTGAGCAACTCTGTGGACAGGTGAAAGTAGCCACCGCAGGAGCTATGGTGATACATCCAGATACGAAAGCCCTGCGCTTCCGAATTCTTGTGCGACTGAGTCAAGAATGGGTCCTGCAGCAAGCACATGCACACAAACTACTCCCCGAGCCGCCTAGCCCGACAGTGATATCGAACCCGCCAATGTTCACTAAGAGCTCGCCAGCCCCCTTTCCCCTCTCCGTTAGCCCGCCTCTTGAAGCGCAGGGAGTTCCTGATATTTCACGCGGCAGTCTGCAATTGAAGAGCCCATCTGTCCAACGCGAGCTTTCTGATTGCCCTCCGTTTGTAGGTGCATGGGGACTGTGGAAACTGCCTAATGTGTTATATTACCCAGCCGAAGTTATTGACGTCAAGCTCAATGATGGGATGGCGACTGTCCAGTGGTTAGAACCTGCATACAGGGACTTCATGAACATGGCCACCTTCGATATACCATTTGCACAGTGCTCGGAAGCCATAGATCCTGAACTTCCTCACGAGTTGGAAGCCCACGAGGTATCTAAAGTCCCTCACTTTCGAGCAGATGAATGCTAATGTCAACAAGCTCTTACCTATACATTGGCCGTGGGCTCGTGACACACGCGCCCTGGAAGCCCAGCAGCTACAGCTCGACCAATCTATGAGTGTGGATGTTGAGATTCATCTTGATTTACCGAGCCACAAAGACGGCTTGTTGGATCACTTACACTTACAGTTTAACGAGTTGGCCGCCATGTTCACAGGCACGTCATGCAAGTATTCCGCAATCATGACCGAATGGCAAGAGCTGGAGCGTGATCGGGGCCCTCATCCTAACCTTCGAAATCCATTTGAACCAAGTTACCTTTTTTTTTCTGGTCACAGCTACCTACTCGATGATATTTACAAGTATCTTATCGAGTCTCAGTGCGGCTCCTCACTGGCTTCCTTGCTACATCAGAGCATGGTCTCCTCCAGCGCTGTGAATGAAGCCAATCTCACATTTGGGCCTGGCTGCGCTATCTTAAGCTACTGTGCCATCGGGTATGCTATGGGAATTTCTGGAGAGGAAGCGTTTGAGCTCGCAGCCCAGGGGCTATTATTTCGCGATCAATCGTCTTACAAACTAGCTTGGCAAGCTATACGCCAACGTTTGACACTGACACCCATAGAGGATGCTCAATTTGTGCGTTCACACAGGATTCCGGACACGAGTATTGAATTGCCAGCGGTTCAAATACTCATTGGTCCATTACGACAACTACATACAAGTGCAGCCGAAGCACCAAATACTATGAGGGGGACAGCCGACAGAGCTCCTACACGTGGTGGAACAAGCTCAGTATCGTCTGCACCCAGGGGCATACCCAAGTTATTGATTAGAAAGGGTGAGAATGGGTATAGCGTGGAAAGCTTACCTAGACCGGGGATTATAGTAGAGACAGGAGATCGGAAGATACGCAAGAGAAAGGAAGTCGATGGGAGCGAACAGGTTGAATGGGGTCGGCGGCTTCGACCTAGGAAATGAACAGAAATACATAATACTGTCTTACTATACATATAGCGTGGAAAGCTTACCTAGACCGGGGATTATCGTAGAGACAGGAGATCGGAAGATACGCAAGAGAAAGGAAGTCGATGGGAGCGAACAGGTTGAATAGGGTCGGCGGCTTCGACCTAGGAAATGAACAGAAATACATAATACTGTCTTACTATACGATCCTGCAGAACCATGGTATATTGACTGTCGGACACAGAGGAATAGAATATCCAGAAAGATATACACTGGAAGGATGTGTGCCACTTGGGCTAAGGCCTATAGGGTTAAACTAAGCATAATAGGATAAAACGGGGGAGATACTCTAACCCGACAATTTTACTAGGATGTACTGACCCGTAGCTTGAAAACTAAGTTTGGTTGACAGAATTCGGATATGTATTGGAGTGGTGGCTAAAAGTTGTGAGGGGTCGCTGATGACGCTGGGCAGATGCGGGATGTCGGGGACCGAAATGTAACGTGGGAGGACATTATTCATTTTAGCATCTGAATCATCTCCATCAACATGCATGACGCATGTGTGGCGGACACAAAGCGTCAGCCTCAGGATGTACAGTGCCATATGCACAGACCGAAAAACATAGTGGGCAAACCCAACCTACTATACTCCACAGCACGTACTGAATAACTCATGCCTCAGCCAGCCATGGCAGTTTTACCGCTGTCACTGTAACTTATACCAAGCCCCGTCAATCAATACACTCCGTCGTCCCCCTCCACCCGCGACTCGACGTCGACCGCGCCTGTCCGGGACACCGCAGCCGCACCGTCGACAACTTGAAGGAGGTCCGCGTCATGGCCCCTCCGGCGGCACTGATACCCCACAACGCTACACCATTTCTCGTTTATCTAACGGCAGGTCCATCACTGTCCGTGTTGACTCGACGATGTCAAGGACCCCCTGCTTACCGATAGAGAATACGCTTACTATCGATGGTCACGCTCACGACGCGCTCTCTCCGGCCCCTGCCAATATCTGCCCACCAATATCCACCGCCTCGCTCGTCAACATTTCCAAGTCTAGAAGGACGGCAACGCACTTAGGTTTGCTTGCTGTCCCCACCGCACGATCTTAGTGCTGGTGCGCCACGCCCGGCACGCGAGCGCCTTGTCCGCACCGGCCGAGTCGAGGTATGTTGACGAAAGCGCGACGGCGCGGATGCTTTAAGATTGCATAGTTTGGTAATGGATATTATTGAGCGTACAGATGACTGTGCGGAAGTGTTAGCGTCCGCGGGGGGGAATTTTAGAATCGGGTCGTTCACTCTTGTAGTTGCTGCAGTGGATTGCACGTGACGGAGGAGAACAGGTGGACATGGCTGAGAGGCAAGCGTGTGGATGAATGAGGGTGTGCAAGCTGAGAGGGGCGCGTATCCAACGTCGTGAAAACCGACGACGATTACCTCTGGAATATAAGATAAGTACAGGCTACGACTGAGAGGCAAGGCACCCACCCTCCTCACTCAACAGATTGATGCAGCTGACGGGTTTCTTTACCCGGAGGCATTTTTTCTCGTCCCCCGTGGTGATATCCCAGAACCGAATCGTCTCGTCGTACGAACCGCTGATAAGCCATTGCCTAGATCGTGTCCCACTATCAGCAACGCAGCACATCTAGTCGATCCCGATGTACCTTTGAGCAGCAGCGTCGTACAGAAATTCGGGTGCCTGTCAGGAAGCGGACGCTCTGCGGCTGCGTCTCGCTGAAGTGCCGCTCGCAGTGGAACAGGCTTTTGTAGAGCACCTTCCACTCGTCGGGCTGCGGGCGGAGTGGGACGGGGTCCCTGCCGGTGACCGAGAGGCAGTGCGCAGACTAGAGCGCGGGATCGTGGACCAGCATCTGCCATTTGTGCGATATGAGCTCTGCGCTCACGGCAGGTGCTGGAGACATCGCACGCCCAGCTCCGGCGGGAGCGTCCCGACGACGTCGAACACGCTCTTTGCGTATTTTTCGAGCAGAGGATCTGCCGGGATATCGTCCGTCACGATGAGCACGAGCGTCCGTGGCGCCTGAGCACACGCGTGTGTGGGGCCGATGACGCTGGAGTCTATGCGTACCCACCCACGCGCGTTGTGGAATCACCCGCGCCGGTCCATGGTCACCCAGTAATCCGGTGGCCTTGCCAGTAGGTTGATTTCTCAGAATCCCGATTTATTCATGGTATTATTCATGGTATGAGGGTCTAGGTACGAAATATATCTAACTCGAAGGGTCAGTTGCGAAAGGGAAAGGATGGATTGCTTTGTGAGATACAGGATGAAGTCTAACTCTGATTCTAGCTCCGTAGTATGGACCCACTACCCGCACGGGAGCCCTGCTCCAACGTGCATTCGGCGGACGGTGCACGTGAACCGTACGTGCAGAGGGTGTGCGGTTCCTGTGCACCGCACCGTACGTGCATACGGCGGACGGTGCACGTGAACCGTAGGTGCAGACGGCGTACGGTGCGCGTGAACCGTATGTGCAGAGGGCGTACGGTTCATGCGCAACGTACGTGCATACGGCGGGCGGCGCACGTGAGCCGTACGTGCAGGCCGTAGTTGGAGACGGTGCCTGTGCACCTTTAGTTGCAGAAAGCTTGCGGTGCACGCAAACCGTACGTGCAGAGGGCGTGCGGTGCATGTGTTCCGTCCGTTGAGGATGGGAGGGGAGGCGGGGTTGGACAGTGCCTGAGCACTGTATGGACGGAGAGGCGAACGGTGCCACTGCACCGTGGGGCGACGGTGTCAGTGCACTGTACGGGCGCCATTATTGGAAACTAAAGGAATGGTGGCTGATCCCCGTAAGCTAAGCCAAACAAGGGGCAGATAGTGTATTTACAACATGCAGTGGATGTATATACAGCGGGCTGTACACGCTTGATTACCACGGGCGTCTGGCGGCTATCCGAAACAGTTGGTTCCCGGGTTGGACAGTTGAAGCGATGATGAGCTCAGCGAATCTGAGCGCTACAACCGGGCTAATTAAGGATGCTTAAGTAACTGCCACTTTAAATAGCGTGAGAACATTTCACTCGGACTCACCTTTTGCTTTGCCTCCATCTACCCACCCAGCGTAGATATAGGCAAATTTTCATCCCCTCCCTCCACTCCCTATTCGACCCCAGCGCTTTGGGTGGTAGTGTGGCCTGCCACGTCCTCGCGCTCGAGGCTTGCCGGCCTCAGACACGTTCCGGCACAGTCACGTCACGGTATGGACGTGCTGTGGGTTGCGCGCCCTCAGGGACCCGCAACCGGGAGTTGCCGCTTTCCGGCAGACTCCCGCGGTTCGGTCTTTGGCCGACAATTCCCTCTCCCCCCAAACTCGGCGAAAACATTAACCTCGCGGTTGGTTAACTGTCTGTCGCCCCACCTCCTGCTCCTACGACTCAGCATTCCTATTAATTAGCTCCCGCACGATACCTACTCAGTTACAGCGCTTTGCAGGGGCGCTTGCTTTGCTTCCATTATTCGGCGGCCAAAATTAAAACAGCTGTAGAATAGCTAGTTCTCCATGGATTCAATCCAAATTTGAAATACAAGGTTATATGACCCTATATGAGGGCACAGTATCCTAACATTGACGTAAATCAACTGGTAAAAAATTCGCATTTTTGGCCAGCACCTGGACTAGAATGTCAATTGCAAGCTGAATACATGCCAGAACCAATAACTTGTTGACAGATCATGTACTCAGGACATATGTTGAGGGATTAAACTGCATTTAAGCTTTATATATGTCACAGACTAATTATATTCACAAAATAAATGAGTCGGAGCGGCAGGCACAACAGCAGCAAGGGGGAGACTTGATGAGCGATGCGCACATCGCGCTCCCACTCGTCCTGCGCACGCGAGAGAAGGTGCTGCAGTCCCCTTGAGCGCAGAGTGTCATGCACCCACTAGGAGTGTGGGGCAACGTGGACCAGGAGCGCGAGGCGAGCTTGAAAAGGAGCGCGGGGTGACGTGGACCACCATGGGCACAGGGCGATATCGAGAAAGGGCGCGGGTGATGTCGAGAAGGAGCAGGGTGATGTGGACCCATGCTCCTGGTGGGTCCATGTCACTCTGCGCTCCTGGCGGGTCCACATCGCCCCGCGCGCCCTCCGTCGTTTCATGTTCGCACCCCTCCCTCACTCTATTGTATGTTTATTCCATCTCCTTAGTATCATGACTGCGCACCCCTATCCAACCCTGACTCGTGACAGCCTCTTTCCTATTCGCTGATACCGTATGAGCATTAGATATAAGTAGTTTACATTCGCATGTATATTCCCCAGTTCAATTATCATACGTCGTCCATCTTGTGCAAACTTGACCTCACTGTGATCATCGTCATTGAGCCTCCCTTTGAAGATTTCTATCTTCAACCGGCCAAGGACTTAGGCATCACTGGTGAGTTCTCATACTTCATCTTCGTTACCTTAGCCTTCGAACCATTTTCTGTGCTGTTGGCAAAGGGCTCCGAAGGAGCACCTTCGCCAGTGAAGGGATTGTCGAGACTTAGACAGCCCTTCCGTGAGACCTTGCACGTTACATCGTCAAGAGTCATGGGCTATTTCGCTACGACTGTAGATAGGACGAGCCCTGTTTAGGCAAACCCTCTTACCTTGTGAACATTCATTGGTTCACCTATTCACCGAACGGCATACTTATTCGCACAAGTTATTCGGGCATTCGCTGTGTTCACTAATACACGATATTAACGCTTGAAAACCAATCTTGACAACTACCACATATTTTATCAACTCTGCGCAGGTGCTCCCCGCAAGGAACGGAAAGACTTGGGTCTAGAAACTGACATTACCAAGTTTTTCTACCTGAAGCAAGCTGGTCCTAGTTCGACACCAATTCCCAACTTCGATGCTGCTGCTCCTGCCGCTCCGACTCGTCCCGCACTCCTGGTCCACGTCGCCTCATGCTCCTGGTGGGTCCACGTCACCTGTGGATCCCCCGCACCGAGCTCGAGCTCCTGCAGCTTCACCATGCATCCCTGCGACAGATCCGCCCCAGGGCCGATGTACCAGCCAGCTCACGATGCTCCCGCGCTGTGAGCCCAGGGGTGGCGACTTGGGCCTGCATCATGGAGCGGGCACGTGAGGATATGATGTCAATGGTGAGCCGCCTTGGGAGGAGCAACACTCTGCGATGAGGTCACATAACGTCCATCGAAACTGTCTTGCAGATCACACAGCCTGGGGAGGGCTGGGTCACCGAGGAGGTGCGGAAGATTGGGGTGGGAAGTGCATACTCTGCCCTCATCGCATGTGGCGACGGCTGCGCGTGCTGCGCCTGTGCGTGTATGTTGTTAAGTTTCATTCATTAGATATACGTCTCACCTGATGGATGGGTCTCCATCCAGTGCCTTCCCGCGTGTCTCGCTTCGAGTCTCCCTATCGCTGCTACTGCGCCTGCCATTCCGACTCGTCCCCGCGCTCCTGGTCCACGTTGGGAGCAGCTAAGGATGTGTGGCGCAAGGGCAAGGTACTGGGGGTACTGTTTCTGGACATAAAGGGCACCTTCCCGAGCATCATACTCAGGCGGCTTGTACATGACATGCGCACAAGAGGGGTGCCACAAGAATACGCGAAATGGATACAAAGGAAGGTGGAAGGGAGACTCACATCACTGCAGCTAGACGACTATGGCACACCGATGATCGAGATAGGGTGAGGCATGGACCAAGGGTGCCCCCTATCCGCCATAGCCTACCAGTTCTACAGTGCCGGCCTGGCCGAAACCACGCATGGGAAGAAGGGCGAGGATTGCATCAGCTTCATCGATGACACAACGATAATAGCGGAAGGAATCAACCTCAAAGAGGCGTTCAACAAATTTGTGGACATCATGACTAGGCCAGGGGGAGCACTCGACTGGGCAAAATCACACAACTGCACTTTCGCGGTTGAAAGGTTCGCACTTATGGGACTAACCAGATGGTGTGAAGCAGACCCAACTAGACCAAGAAAAACCAAACCGCTCACCAGACCATCGATAATGATCGGTCACCATGTCATCCAACCGGTGTCGTCGCACAAGTTCCTCGGAGTTATAGTCGACCAAGAGTTGTGCTTCAAAGAGCACGTAAACTATGCACTCCAGAAGGGCAGCAAATTCGGAGAACAGTATTGTAGGCTGGCAAGGCCGTCGAAAGGGAGCTAAGCACATGCGCCAATATTATCTCTCGGTAGCGGTTCCAAGGCTACTTTACATGGCTGACGTGTTTTTAATACCAGGCACTGCATGGAAAAAAGGAACAAAAGGGTATATAAACAAACTAGCAAGGGTTCACAGGCAAGCAGCGATAGCCATAACTGGGGCCATGAGAACTACGGCGAGTGACCTGCTCGACGCACATGTGAACCTGCTGCCCTTTCATCTGCTGGTTGACAAAATAATACACAGAGCCGCAATGCGACTAGCATGCCTTCCCAACAAACACCCCCTTCCGCGAAGATACAGCGAGCTGCCTCAAGGTATGTGAAGAAACACAGAGTGCCACTGCATGAAGTCATGCACGCATACGGGCTACAACCACGCAGAATGGAAAAAATAAAAACAGTGTCCAAAGGGCCGAAATGGGTCCCAGCATTCCAGATTGAGATACCACTGGATGAAAAGAAGGCGATAGCAGAGATGGAAGCTGACACACCGCGAGCAAGTATTCTCAGACAGGTCCTGCATAGATGGCGGAGTAGGCGCAGCAGCCATCCTATACAGGGACGGCAAGGAGGAGAAGGTGGTAAGACTCTATTTAGGCACCGACAAAGAACACACAGTATTCGAGGCCGAGTTGCTAGGAGCGGCGATGGGAGCAAAACTGCTGAACAGCGAGCGCAGTGCGAGATACGTCATCGGCATAGATAATCAGGCAGCCATACTGACAATGAGGAAAGACAAATAGATGTCGGCGCAGTATTTGGTTGAGGCCCTGCATAGGCAAATGGAAGGAATCAAAAACATGCAATGGAACACCACAATAGAGATGAGATGGATGCCAGGGCACAAAGGGATCAAGGGGAACGAGAGGGCAGATGCAGAGGCAAAGAGAGCAGCGAAGGGGGAGAGCAGCAAGGAGATATTCGTCCCAATCGAGTGCAGGGGCAAGCTGCCACTGAGAAAAGCGGCTGAGCTACAGAGATTCAAGGTCGAGCTCAGGGGGAGGGTCAGAGACATATTCACCAGGTCCCTGAGGTCAGATTACGTGCACTGAATCGACAAGACCATGCCATCCCCAGCTTTTGCAAGATTGACAGCGGGCATGGCGCGCAGACAGGCGGCGATCCTAATCCAGATCAGAATGGGTCACACAGCGCTCAACAAGCACCTTTACAAGATAGGGAAAGCAGACTCTCCCATGTGCGCAGCGTGCAAACAAGCAGACAAAACGGTGCATCATTTCTTGTTTCGATGTCCCACCTACAAGGAGCAGAGAAAACAGCTCGAGCACTCATTGCGGAGGAGCGCGAAGGAACTCAATGCGCTGCTAGCCAAGCCGAAGGCGATGAAACTGCTGTTAAAGTACATAAGCGGCACAAAGAGATTCGAGCACACATACGGGAACCTGGAGATGAGGGAAGGCGACGGGCAATGAAGAAGGGAGAAGCCAAGAGACTGTAGCAGACCGCGCAAAAAGCGCGACCACACCTCACTGCCGGAGGCATGGAAACGCCCAGGGCTTCGCCCACGGAGCACTAGCGGAGACTGAGAAAGAGAGGTTAGATAGAAACCATGTCGAACGGGCACAGATAGTCACATCTTACATAGGGCTGCGCCCCAAAAGACAATAAATTGGATTTAAAAAAAAAAATTTTTTATCGACAGAGAACCAGAATACGAAATCTTGGAAATACTCAACTCCAAGCTCAACAAATGATACGGATGCCAACTCCTGTACCTAGTTAAGTGGGAAGGCTACCAAACCACCGATGAAGAGACTTCCTGGATTTCTGCCATGGAACCAGACCACACCTCCGAACTCATCTCTGATTTCCACAAGGCATACCCTGCCAAGCCTGGACCCCTTCCCACGCAATAAGTCATTTCCAACATGATTCAGAAGCCCTTGAGAGGTTTCATCTTGGCAAATGGGGGCTCAATGAAGGTGATGGCACCTTTTATGGGCAAAGATTGACATAAAAATTTGGGATGCTCTTTGATGCCCATTCCAATGCGCAACGATTCAGTTGGATTTCCAGCTTTTTTGGGAAAGTGGTGGGTGTCCTACACCTAGGTGTGGAAGTACGATGTTATTTTTGTGCTGTGCCCTGCTACACCATTTTCTTGAAGCTATTTCAAGCTCCGATGTTTCAAGGCTGCACGTGACCTGAAGCATTGTTTTGGTATACAACAAACACTAGATGTAGGGCCCCGGTGCCGGCAGTACCCTTGCTTGCCCTTGCACGCTAGCCTGTTCAAGCAAGGAGGCATCGTAATTTGGTAGTGTATATGCATGTACAATTGGTAGTGCTACTTAGGTGCAATAGACAAGCGTGGTTTCTTTGGTGTCATAGATGACAGCCCACCCATTAAACTCCTTTTAGTTGGACTCTGGGGCAGTCCCTGAGGCACACACAGAACTATCATCTCCCACAGATAGTGATGGGCACGGCCCGGCCCAGGCCGCGGCTTAGCCCGAGCCGAGCCCCCGAAAGCCCGAGCCGGGCCAGGCCCAAGCCGTTGACCCGCCGGGCTTCCGGGCCTGGCTCGAGTTTTGACAAGCCCGAGCCGGGCCCTGAAGCCGCGGCCTCGTAGGCGCCCACCGGCACCGCTGCCGCCCGGCGCTTCTCCTCCTTCCGCCCCACCATCCCGCACAGTGCCTTGAAAATCCCGCCCCCACCCCCGCCATCTCCTTCCTTCACCTGTACCCTGCAGCGAGAGCAGCGCGGTACGGGCCTTGCTCCTCCACGTGGGTGTGCGGGTGCGTGTGGGCGTCTGCGTGGGGGTGGGCATGCACATGTGGCTGCGTGTGCACGTGCGTATGGGGCTGCAGGTGCGTGGAGGGGGGGTGGGGGGATGGGCATGCTTGTTTGGCCGTGCCAGCGGCGGGTGGTGGTGCTGTTGTTGGAGGTGCAACACATGTCTAGTTCCCCACCAACAGGCCGCGGCCCAAGCCGGGCTTAGCCCGAGCCGAGCCGGGCCTGCTGGTGAGGGCCTGGCTCAGGATTTGGGAAGCCCGAGCCCGAGCAGGCCAGGCCCAAGCCCAGGCTTTGGGGCCGAGCCGGGCCCTGCCCATCACTACCCACAGATCAGCTACTAATGTAGATCCTTTCCTTCCAATTAGGTAGTGAATCAGTGTCAGGTGCACTTCTACAATCACACCGAGCAGACAATGTTTGTAGTCTTTTGGCGCAATCATAGAGTAGTCGACGTTATAAGCAGGGAGCAGATTGATGTTATGTGTGCCTTTGACATTGTCAAGCTCATCACGCCACAGATGCATGACTGGCCAACCGTCAAACAATAGTTGCATCATTTTGGCTTTGGCCAATGTACTCAGCAAGGTAAGTGAATGCCTTAACAATGAGCACCCACCATTGTCTTGTTCGGAGAGATCATCACCATCGTTGCTCTCCGTTCTCTCCTGGACAACAGGGAGTCAGAGCTAGTACTAGTACATGCATGTAATTTATTTGACTCACAATAACAAGTGGATGTCTGATGGTGAGGCGAACATGTCCATGCTGCACAGGATCCTGGCGGTCAGAACATTGGCCTAAGGAGGAACATGTACAGGCAGGTTGCGATGAGAAGATGGAAGACCAGAAGATATTCAAAGGTGACATTTATACTGTTGAAGGTGGCCAATGCACAGGCGATGAATAAGAACACCAAGGCCATGTGACATGAAGGAAACACATTAAAGAAAGACCAACTGACCACTAACAGACTTATTAAGGAAAGGCATTGAAGAACAACCCTGAGCACCAATGACTATGACAAGCTTGGAAAGACACAGACAGGATATGCGAAAGCAGGTGGCAGGTGGTCAAAGACAAAAGCTGTAATCTTGGTAAGGAATTGTGGGAGAGGGCACAGAGGGCAAGTGTCATTAAGGAAAGACAATGAAGAAAAAGACATTGATCACTAATGACAGTGACTAATCATGAAAGACATGGACAGGATAAGGGAAAGCAGGCGGTAGGCGCACACAGTGCAAACAAAGACAAATGCTGCAAGGAATAGCATGAGAGTGCACTAATTGCATAATATGCAGAGAAACCTCAGCAAAAGGTGTCAGATTTCCACGGTATTCTCACATCCCAGTGCTCTTGACAAGCAAGGGGACAACCTTCCATCCATACTGTCATAAAAAATATCCGTAAGCTATCACTGCCATCACAATATGCCGAACCGCCGCATATACACCGTCCCGTGTCTCACACATACCTTCGCCCACATCACCCACATCTACCCGAGTCCACACACACGTCCGCACGACATATCATGTTATTCCCACCATTCTACTGATCCGACCCTGACCCAATGCCCACGGATCCACTCAACCCGAGTCAGAGCCCGAGCCCGAGGGGCGCTGATCCACGGAGGAGCTAGTCGTTGAGCCACACGTCTACATATCTTCCATGTTATTTCCCTCATTAATTCACAACCCATCTTTCTGATGCATATGACTACCTACACCCCTTCCCATTCGATACATCAATTCCCTAGCTACCGCTGTCCCCGGACCACCGTACTCCCGAGTCCAGATGCATCAGTCGACCCATGCATTCCCACTCTACTCTTCGCGCCGCAGCACACCTAGTAGCTAGTTAAATAGTTCAGCATGTACACACATATTCTTCAGTCAATTAGAACTCACATTCTTGAAGTAACTTGGTACCTTGCGATGCATATACCTGCGTAGTTGTCACTGAAGAGCATACACACCTTGTGTTTACTCTATCTATCTGTTTTTACGACTCCACTCGATTCGACTTCAAACCGAAGTCTGAATCTACATCTAATCCATCATCAGCTGCTCTTAATCTATCACACATACCACCACCAATGTGCCTTGGGTCCTCGAGCTGCAGACACACTGCATACTTTTCTGATAGTTCTTTATGACTCCCCATGGGTGCTAATACATTCTGGTAAAATTTTATATTCGCTCGGTCATTTCTTCCCCTGCACCGCATGCTTCATTTGAGCTCATCAGTACTTGACAAGTGTCAAACTTAGAATGGCATAAGCATTTGCAACTAAACTGCTCTGTGATTGTTGGACTGTCACCCATGGCTGATCCAATCTTACACTTGACCACACATTGTCATGGAGTGCCACAGTTGTCAGGAGGTGTCATACGATGCTTGTGATGCAGGTGGGGCTCCTACTCTCCACAGTGGCAGGTAATCCTTTGTGTAGGGATCTTTCCATGATGTGTATGTGCACCAGCTCAATGGCCATCTAGCCTGGCAATGCTTTAGCATGAAATCCACTCAGAGTCTCTCTCACCTCAAGAGAATCGGTATGGTAATGGCAGGTAACTCCCTGCAATATTTTTTAACTACAACACAATGTTGACATGTGCTGTCATGCACACCTTCTGATCATGCAAGATGACCGAAACCCAAACTTCAATCTGACAAAGTTGATGCTGGCCGCACCGCCCATTGAAGAATGAGGATTGAGAATGGCTTGAGGTCCCATTTGCTAATTTATTCACCTACAGATCATAGTAAGCATACAGTATAAATGAGAGATATTGATTCCAAATGAGCTTGAATTGAAGAAATACAGCAGACAGCCTACAGCGCAACTACCTCGTTACATCGACCTACAGCACTCAATGTACTCTTGTGTGTCCACTGCATAGGCCTACAAGGCAGCTACATGGGCCTACAGTACCACCATCAAAATATGGTATGCTACATAAACAGCCAATGTCCTACAGGCCTACAAGTCCTACATAGCCTACATAGGACTTCATAGGACTGTGTACCACCATGCCTTTTTCCTGATGCGGGCCATGTATAACACGACACATAGGCTGAGGTGAACTGAGTCAATGTCACAAGGCCAGAGCATAACTGCTGGGGGTCACCAGGTATTTTTCAAAATAATGTAAACCCATCATGTCTACTATGCACATCAGCTCTTTCTCCAACCTGCTCTACCTCAACAGCACCTGATGGCCATGCCTTGGCACTTCAACCTCACTCTGCAGGCAGAATCACTCCCGCTTATTTAACTTTCTCACCAATCGCCCCTGTGTGCTATCCGCTCGCAGCACTCCCCATTGCACAGGTAGCCCCACACTTGGCTCACTTGCCGTGCTCTTGCTAACATTCACACAGTTTTTCACAATTGTTTCACTTCATTTCTTATACACATTAACATCTAGCTTCTCATGGCTGGCAATGCTCAACCACTTGCTCCCTCCAGGTCCAACACAACTGGAATCGCCACAGAATGCCTCCGAATCGTTGAGTGCAGGCGTTCTGGGGAGATCACCACCGCCGATGCCTCTTTGCTCTTGTCTCCTTCCCAATGATGGACCGGGTGAATCCACGTACAAGCGATACCCCAACCTTTGTGCAGAAATTGACTGTGAGCATGCCGTCCCTGCCGCACGAGGTGGAACCAGGTCCTCGTTCACAATTAACACACGCCAATCAGAGCGACCCCGCAGCAGGAAGTGACCTGCAGAAAACATCATGGACAAATCATCTTCAGACACAGACTCCAACCATATGGGCTAAACACCGACATCCGGAGCCTGAAAGTGAAGATAATGCGGGAAGAGGGCAGAAGAAACTTGATATCTCCAAACTCACATGGAACCTGTTCCCTGAGTCCATGCTGCTCGTTGACCCATGCGTTGCGAAAACACTGTCTCTCAAGGCCAATCACCTCGTCAACCTGAAAGCAGAGAAAAATAATCTCCTCGCCTGACTTGATTGCTCAAACCTCCCTGAGTCCTTATGGCTCAACGTCCTTGCCAACCAATAGGTTGACTTGGACAAAATCTACTCAGGATACTACTCCCTCGAGTCCAATTACCAACTCACGGAGTCAGTGGGAAACGTCAACATCACGCTGTCATCAGGAAGCGGTGCATCCAAACCAACTAGGAGGGTCGAATCCCACAGAGATTGGTTGATCACTTTCGCAGTCGCCAAGAAAGCCATCCTCTACATCTATCCACACCGAGCAGACAAGTTCACACAATACAAAGAGTATAATCCTTGGGAAATTCCCCGCAATGCACCACCCCAGGGAGCAACACAAAGTACTCAACCTGGATAAGGCCATCCATGTTCAAGTCACCCGAGACAACAAACTGTCCCTCGCCTCCTTTAACAAATTTGCAGACCTCTCCACCAAGTATTTCGTCTTGCAGCAAAGCACCTATTCAGGAGAGGTCAAACACTTCCAACCCACCATTGGAGGTATCCTGCCTATTTGCAGGTGATTCAATGAAAAGTGGTGCATGAGTAAATCCTGCAAGTACCGACATATCTGCTCAACCTGCTCTGGAAAACACCCAGCCAGAGATTGCGCCAGCGTCCAGAAAGGAGAATCCACGAAGTGAAGCAAAGAACTCAAAATGGGAGCAACCTCAATGGACTCATGGTTTTGTGTGGTCCTCACAGCCTGTATCAGTCTGTCCCTCAGCTGCCTCCATGGAGCTTTGCCTTCCGTTCCCCCTTCAGTCCTGAATGACACTGCAGCTCAACAAACCATTTCTGACAATCCCAACCTTTTCAGAATCATCACTCCTATTCGTATTGATTGGTTCCAAGCTCTCCTTCATTCGCATCCCAAACGTCCCCTAGTTGATTCCATGTGTTGAAGTCTCAGGGAAGGAGTCTGGCCTTTTGCCTTTCCTGATGAGTCCGCCCCAGTTACCTTTGATTTTTCTCAGAGAGGGATCAGCAATGCCAGACTCGATTTCTTGCGAGAGCAACGAGACATCGAGATCCATGCCGACCGTTACTCCCCCTCTTTCAGAACTGATCTCTTACCTGGAATGTATAGCACCCCAGTCGGAGTGGTTCCAAAACCTCACTCTGACAAATTTAGACTCATCAACGACTTGAGCACAGGACCACATGCCCCCAATTCCTGGATAGCTCACAACGACTATTCTGTCTGTTTCGACAATTTACAGGATTTCAGCTCGATCTTGCCCAGCATCCGCAATCATTGCAAGAAGCCCCCCGCCTGGCTTTTCAAAGATGATGTGTCTGGCGCCTACCGCCACTGGCCCATCCGCCCATTGTGGCAAATCAAACAGATCATCACCATAGATGGACAGTGTCATGTTGACTGATGCATGGAATTTGGCACCCGCAGCGCCACTCACATCTGGTGCCTTTTCATGGGACTCGTCACATGGATTGCTATCCACATGAAAGGCATCACCGATCTTCTGCATTACATGGATGGTGCCTGGTCCCACGACCTTGACCCATCCCTCTACCTATACGAAGCTTACAGTGAACGCTATCCAGCTAAGCAAGTCCTCCTTCTCTGCTTGTGGGACGAATTGGCTTGCCACACAAGAAACCCAAGCAAACCTTTGGCAAATTCTTGCGCATCATCAGTTTCGACGTCGACCCCCATAACATGTCAATTTCTTTCCCTACCGACAGTAAAGAAGCACTAGTAGCGGTGATTCATTCCTTCACACATGCGTCAGTCTCTCATCCTGCCCTCTCGTCCACTGGCAATGACTCTTAAGATGGATCAACTGGTCCCTCAACATCTTCCCACTCTTGCATCCTGCCCTGCAATCTTCCTATGCCAAGATTGCAGGCAAATCCATCCCCAAAGCACCCTGCATCTCAACCGCGCCATCATCTCCCACTTGAATTGGCTCACCGACACCATTGCCACCTCGAGTGGCATATGCCTTCTTGACTCCATCGCCTGGAGCACATCCGAAGCAGATCTAACCATCTTCTGCGACGCTTCTCTCAACGGCCTGGGATTCTATGTTCCTCAGCTTAGCTTGGCCTTCTTTTCTCCTGTCCCTCATCTGCCCCCTTCGTTCCATATCTTCTTTTATGAGGAGTTATCTGTTGTGTCCACACTTGCTTACGCCGTCACGCTACATCCCCCGCCGACTCCTCATCTCCACCGACTCCATGAACACTGTCGACATTTTCCACTCTCTGAAAGCCCACAATGAATACAATCACCTCCTCATGTTCACCATCCGACTCCTCCCACACACAACCTCCCTCAGAATCTTCCACATTGCAGGTGCCGACAACACTGTCGCTGATGCCTTGTCCCACGGACCTTTCCACATCGTGTCAGCCATTCACCCTGACCTGCACATCCACCCTTTCAAACCCCCTTGGGATGCGATGGGGGCAGTCAAGTGATGCTACAACCAATAACATGGAACCAGCAACCCTTTCATGTTGCCTCGTCTGGGGAGAAACTCTTTCACAAGCGTGCCATCGCACTTGGCCACTCCATAGAGCTCTCCACTGTCCACACCTATAGTTCCCATTTGCAGTCCTATCTCAGCTTTTGTAAACTTCACGATTTCCCTGTCGAACCTACTTCCGACACCCTCAGCTATTTTGTCATGTTCTTGTCCCACCATATCAAGCCTTCCTCCGTCGCTGCCTACCTCTCCGGTATCTGCAACTGTCTTCAACCTCACTTCCCTGACTTCTGCGCCGCTCGCAACTCTGCTATTGTCGCACACTGCCTAGCTGGCTTGAAAAAACGATGCGCTTCTCCCCCTCCACACCAAAAACGCACTCTATCTTCTGAAGACCTTTCCACTCTCCTTCGCACTTACCAATCTGACTCACACGACAACCTCTTATTTCTATCCATGCTTCTCCACCCTTCTTCACCTCGGCGAAATGATCGTGTAGAACTCCCCCGCCAAATGCTCATCGAAAAAGATTACTGCCCGCCACACCCTCTCTCTCCAGCACAAGCAGTTCTCTTTTCAACTCCCCTATCACAAAGCCGACAGATTCTACCAGGGCAGCACAATCATCGTCCTAGCCAAACTTACTTCTCCTCTCAATCCCCTGCCCCTCATGTCCCACTACCTATCGTCCCGCGACTCCCTCTTTCCTTTCCACCCCAAGTTGTGGCTCACCTCTGCCGGTTTCTCTCCCACCTCGTCCTGGTTCACTTCCCGGCTTCGCCCCATCCTTGGTCCTGACTTCGGCGGCCACTCCCTGCGTTCCGGCGGTGCCACTGCCCTCGCCCTCGACGGGGTGCCTGACAACATCATTCAAGGTATGGGCCGTTGGTCCTCCGACACCTTCAAAGTGTATATTCGCAAGCACCCCGTCGTTCTTCACACTCTCATCCACGGCCCGCCCTCCATCAATCCTTCCTAAACCTCTACATCATCATCATTTTCTACCTCAATACGTATCTTAAATCTATGTCTCCCTTGCGGTGCCTCGCTCGGCACCGGCATCCGTAGTCTGAGCCGCTTCCAGGGCATACCGGAATTCGGGACTCTATAATACGCGCCCCGAGGGTTCTGAGACTGGGTGGTGCAGGAGACGTGTTGGCCACATGGCCGCTTGTCAGCGCCTACATATTAAAAAGAGACCGAATTCACCTGTATAAGTAGAACGAGACTTTTAGCACCCATGTTAAAAACATTGATTCAGACTGGCTATCTCGAGGACTTCCTCAAAAGAAACATTTCACTTTACTCAGAATCTATCGCTTAGCTTAAAGCTTCGATTATAACTTCGTTACAACGCCCCACCGGATAGCGCAAAGGCTCCGCAAGCCACTGATTAGATATGGAGCCACTTGCCGGGATAAAAGAGAAGGGTCACGGCCACAGTACCACTGTCACAAGGCAAGATCCAGGGACTGGGCCAGGAAGAAAAATTGCTGGTGCCCGGTGACCGAGCCACTGATTAGATATGGAGCCACTTGCCAGGGTAAATGAGAAGAGTCACGGATACAGTACCACTGGCATCACAAGACAAGACCCAGGGACTGGCCCGGGGCCAGGAAGGAAAATTAACCGTGGAGCCAATTAGAGCCACGTGCCTTACTGTAAGTTGTAGCTTTCGCTTTGCTCACTTTTTTTCAGTTTACCTAAACCCAGTTCATTGGACTCGAAACGCCGCGGCAGTTACCAGTGCATATTCTTCCTCCAAGTAATGTCAAGCAACCCACGCGATCGTCGACGGCTATCCACTCCCGAATCAGCCATCAAATTCTCCGGCAAGTAGTTCGCTCTCTGTTCCGCACCAGCGTGTATATCTATGAATCCGCTTCACGTTCATTTCCACCGAAGACGAGCCGGAGGGCTCAGGGTCTCAATAATATGAATCTTAAGACGCTCACCCAGGTCAAATGCGGTTATGGGCGGCGATTAAGCCGACTGAAATGTGAGTGGTTATGGCTTTCATAGGCTCAAACAGACTCCTTTCGTGGCTACATGCTGCACTTGACGTGCTGCCTCTGGAAGCACCAACCGATTGACAGGTCCAAAGAAGTTGCTTAAACAGACGGGTTGACGGCAGTTACACTGCCCATCTGGTGAGTCTAGATCTATTTTGATATTCGGCTGCATAGAACCTTGGTTATCGACAGTGTAGTCGATTTCGATTTCGATGACTCTAACGAGCAGGCGTCCACGTCGATCCCCGCTCAGCAGCGTCAACAGGGAGTTGCTTAGTCTTAAGGCGGCGGCGTCCGGGGAGGTATCGCGACTGAACTAAATTGATGCCGGAATAGAAAGAAAGACAAATCTTCAGGAGAGAGTAAAAAGGGAGGATAGATAGAAGCAGCCTAAGAAGGTAAATACTTGGGACGGTTCACGTACAAGAATCCCCATGACACCCACATGATCTCAAAGCTGATCCATGACGCGTTTGCAACTGCAGATGTACGTAGCCTGCCTTTGCATGCCAACACCAGTTACTAGCTGTTCAGCGTCCAGTGGAGGCTATTTCATGGTCACTCAATCCTGCCCTCTCCTGGTTGTCAATGCTTCTGCTTCGGGTTATGGCCTTGTCTTCGCGTTCCAAAAAGCTATAGACAATTTTTCTATAGCGTTCTGGAACGCGACTTCTTCACACCCCTACACGATGCACGTTTAAAAAAACTTACCGCTACGCTCCCGTTCTGGATGCCATCGAGGTAGAATCACAACCAAATGTCTACCTACCTATGCGAGCAGGCTTTACGTGGGAAGATTACACCTGGTTGCGCTTACGGTCTTTCGTTGTATAGAGCCGAGCTGAAGATCCACATGAGATAATGATAGATATGCATCTCCGATCAGCTGTCCAGTTACTTCTCGTGAACTCTCACTTTAATTTCACCGCTCATTTTCTTGGTAGCAATAAACGCCACGACAGGTTTCTACATTTTACACTTTGAGATCTGGAACACCTCCGTCCCCTATCCTATGATCCCGCTTACTGGTTAAGAAACTCCACTACCTATTTTTTGTATTTTTACGCAACTGACCGCGCTTGTGTGTAACAGGCTTTAATCATGCTGACCGGTCGTGTATTTCTGAAGCAACTCCCATATGGTGGCAATGACCCTCGGGCCACGGGGCAGATCCGTCGCCATGTCAAGGCGGATATTTCTGGGTCTTCATATAGTGGGTGATTGAAGATATGCTCTTTGACACATGGAAGGAAGGGTTTCGGGCCCGGAGAGAGAAGATGGTGTAGTTGATAGTTGATGACGGGACTGCTGTACTCACGACACTTCCGCGGACTGCGAGAAGGGTGCTTGCTTATTGTTATGAGCACGATGCTTTGAATTCAGTCTGTACCATGACGTTAAGTTAGGCGGGCAACCTCCTTCCCATTGAATTTTTTCACCCGGGAGGCAAGCCACCCCGTTAAATTCAAAGCGCAGAGATCGCCCTAGCGGTACATCCTGTTATGCATGGGGAAATACTCCTCGTTACAGAAACATGTCCGTGACCTTAAAATCGGGTTCTCACTCGGCTAGGCGCTTGACCGCTGATTCACAATGCGATTGGTGCGAATCGGATTGATCAACGTGATCCTCAATCGCCCATCAGGCCCTTCTAATGCTCCATACTGTACTGTAATGCAACCTGTATTCTTTCATGGACAGCTCTACACTGCGTCTATATAGCACGTTAAACCCTTTAAATACAAGGCAAATGATATATTATTACTTATAACAACCATATAATAGCAACTAGGCCTTCGTGGTGCGCTTTGTGAAGATGATATTTAAATCGTAAGGCTGGTTGATGTTCGTGCCGAACGCGAACCCGTTGTGAATGCGGTCACGATGAATCGAGTCTTTCGGGAGCGTCCACTCGTACTCCTTGAGTAGGATTGTCACGATGGTTCGCAGCTCCCACATCGCAAAGTTCTTCGCCGGGCACTGCCTCGGGCCCAGACTGAACGAGGACGCGACGAGGGTATGTAGGACCTGACCCGTCATGAACCGCTCTGGGTCATAGTGCTCGTTGTCCGCCCAAGTGGCCTCCACATGGTGCGACGCGTATATATTGAAGGCGACGAGTGTGTTAGGAGGGATGGGGAACTTGCCGAGCTGAGTTGGTATCCCGGCAGCACGCGGTAACGTCGCGTTTGAGGGGTCGTTCATGCGCATCGCCTCCTTAACACACGCGACTACGAAGGGCATGCGTACGATCGACTCCGAGTCGGGCTCTTTGTTGTCGCCGAGGACCGAGAGAACCTCAGCGCGGGCTGTTGCCTGGTGCTGAGGATACTTCGCAAGGTAATAAATCGAAGATGCGAGAGCGCTCGAAGTAGTGTCCTAGAACACTCTTGATTAATGAGGACGAGCGCGAATGTTAAGGAAACTCACATGGCCCGCGATGAACAAAACGACCATGTTATCCAGAAAGTCCGTTTCTGTGAATGCCGGCTCTTGAAGCATGGCCGAGATCACGTCGTCACCAGAGCTCTTACGCTTGTGCTGTAAAACCTCGCTGAAGAAGGAACGGAGCTTCTTCATCTCGGACTCTACTTCATGACGAGGCCAGATCTTCTCGAGAAAAGGCATAAACATATACGCTGGTTGCGTGAGTGCATGTACCACACGCGTGTATCCATTAACGAAGGGCGAATCGGGATTCTTGATGGCCTCGAAGTCGTAGCCGAGAATTGTCGCGCCCAGGACTTCAAGGGTGACACGCTGTGCCATTTCGTCCCATTTGATACTCTTCGTCCCATCGCCAATCGTCGCCACGAGACGCTGCGCGACGGCGGCGAAATCAGAGAACGGCGGGGGGCGCTGTAAAGCCGCATGAACGGACTTGGCGTGCAACTTCCATTCTTCGCCTTCAGTAAATAGCACATTATGGCGGCCTACGAAGCGCCAGAATAACGAGTCCTGCGACGGGAGCTGCCTGGTGTACGCCGGATCTTTCCAGGTCTTCTGTGCCACCTGTATGACCAAAATATTCAGTAGGGTTACCAGGGAGAGGATTCCGACCTCCCTTGTGGTCTATAATGTGAACGACCCAGAGACCAAATGCCCAGACCAGGACGATAGGGTGGCCGTGCTTGTTCGCAAAGGGAACAACAATCCTTTGCGTGCGTCGATCCTCTGACTCTCCGGCAAGATAGCTTCTCAAAAGAGGAATTAATGGTGCTCTAGGCAGATGAGAGAGATTTCTGGGGACGATGAAAGGCCGAACAATCAAGAAGAGGAAGGCAGCAGCAACTACATAAAGTGCAATGGATGACGTTTTGAGGTTGGTAGCGCCAATGAATGGTTTTGTCCAGTCTGCGCTGGCTGGCGTCAAATGTAAAGTGCTGAAGTTATGAGCGAAAGCCCAGTATTGGCGAAGGTCGGGCATCTTGTACTCCATTTCTAAGTGTGGATGGAGAAAGGTGTATAGGGGGTTCTAATCTCCCCATGGGTCTTTATACAACTAGTGAGCCGAGAATGCTTTTTTCGGTGGAATTGGACAGCGGCTGTTGCCGAATGACGGACGAGCATCAATTGCGGTCAGGGAGGAGGCCTCAATATCGTACCAGACGCTCCGGGGATACGGACTAGATAGTACCTGAGGGTGGCGGGTACCGGCATGATATATGTTGCTCACTACTATAGTTAGTAAGTGCCCCGGTAGGCTACCGCAGTCCTCGACCCTTAACCAGTAACGCTGCCTAAAGCTGCCGGTGATAAGCACAACCGACGCTCAGGTGAAATTGACGAGTCAACGTCGGCGCCTGACAGACTATATATATCCAGATGCTTTATGGCCAGTACCAGAGTCCGCGCGCGGACACATGTTTTGATTGATACGGTAGTCTGGCTTGATAAGGGGGAAAACCTTAGAAACATTGTCAGCGTATATGCGAGCATAATTTTTGCTTGCTTGTAAGTCCTGGCCACAAGTGAAACAGCAGTACTATCATACCAATCACATTGCGCTGCACATAAGTTTTCGGCGCATGCACACAAGGATGTACAGGCTGGCGTACTTCGCAGCATTTGTGCGCACGCCTACACTTACACTTCTGCACGAATGTACATAGCGTCATTCCGAATTAGCAAAGTGTGTAATCGTCAAGTGGTGTGTAATGCCACTGCGAACCTAGCCGGGGAAGAGGTCAGGGCTATGAGGTAATTAAAAAGCAATTCTTGTGATAAATCTGAGGTGAGAATCAGTGCACACGTTGTTTCCGTCAGATAGCCTAGTAGGTAAGTTAATCCCAACGCTGATTGATCGGCTAGAAGGACGGGCGGAGTCAAATTGAGGCGGCGCCAAACCAGCTGCGGTCACATTGTATGGGCTTGCCGACGGCTAGTATCCAAGTAAGCCGTGTTGACTACTCGGGGCGAAGTTAGTAATGTAGGATTTTCAGGTGCGAGTGCGTCATAGTACTTAAGCACCCGATTGGGGTCCGATTTTCTTAGCCCTGCTTGGCTTGTTCCAGCTGTATATCAATCTCAGATTACCAGTGAAACTTGGTCCAGTCGTCCGTATAACGATACCTCACAGGTCGTACCTGAACAATCATGTCTGTCATCCCCACCGCCAGAGCTCCAAGGACTCCCCTAGGCATCCACCGTATTCTTAGCTCTCGGTGTGGCCTCCGCGTTTCGCCACTATGCTTCGGTGCCATGGCCATCGGAAACGCGCACGGTGCCTTCATGGGCAAAATTACCAAAGACGAGGCATTTAAGCTGCTCGACACGTACTACCAGTCCGGGGGTAACTTTATCGATACGGCCAACAACTACCAAGACGGAGAGAGTGAGGAATGGATTGGCGAGTGGATGGAGTCGCGGGGTATCAGGGACGAAATTGTCATCGCCACCAAGTATACCATGAGCCACAGGCAGTTCGAGATTGCCAAGAGTGAGCATGGAATCGGTTCTAATTATGGGGGCAATCATACCAAGTCCCTCCATCTTTCTCTCCGCGACTCTCTCAAAAAGCTCCGCACCGATTATGTCGATATTCTCTACGTCCATTGGTGGGACTATACTACCAGCATGGAGGAGATGATGCAGGCGCTCCATACCGTCGTCAAAACGGGGAAGGTATTTTACCTTGGCATCTCTGACGCGCCAGCCTGGGTCGTGTCAAAGGCGAACCAGTATGCCCGAGACCACACTCTCACTCCATTCGTCATTTATCAGGGCCTCTGGAATGTTATGGTCCGTGATTTCGAGCGCGACATCATTCCCATGTGTATCGATGAAGGGCTCGCCATCGCACCCTGGGGGCCTGCAGGACAGGGCAGGTTCAAGAGTAAGGCTGAGGTCGCCGAGCGCGAACGGAACAACGAGCGCATCCGTTCCTACACCGCCGAGGCCCAATCGCCGCTCGAAGAGACTATATCTGCTGCCCTCGAGAAAATTGGTAATGAGGTTGGCGCATCGATCACTGCCGTGGCCATTGCCTACTGCCTACAACGCTGCCCATACGTCTTTCCCATCGTCGGTGGGCGCAAGATCCCGCACCTGCTTGACAATATTAAGGCACTCGATATAACGCTCTCCGAGGAACAGGTCAAGTATCTGGAATCGCAATCGCCCTTTGATCCAGGCTTCCCGTACAGCATCTGCGGCACGGATCCCCGTCGCTTTGGACAGTCGCAGTTCGTCATGCAGTCCGTTTACCTTAACCTTGACTGGGTTAAACATACCCCTGCGGTGTCCAACTCGCCGTTGGGCAAGAAGTGAGTGAGGGGCGGGAAGGAGGTGTAGCAAACGAATCTAATGAGGGATGGTAGTTGGACCGATGAAGTCTCAAAGGTGTCTCGAAGGCCAAATCGTACTAGACCGTCTCCATGGAAAGCTTTACTGTCGGGCTTGCTATGCGGAAAGTGTTTTCTGTAGATACTTTTTAGACAGCTTGGTTGGTGTGGATGTATATGGACAACAACCAGTGGCCGCCCTATGCTTGTCGTGGTCCAGGGCCGAATGGTCCAGGTGTTACATCATTCGCATGGGCCCAAGTATTACTGTAACCCGCAGCGAAACTATGTCTGAATTACATGCGCATCGAAACCGCACTGATGTGGGATAAAATAACAAATCGCTGTCCTTCAATTCAAGAGCAAAATCTGAATGGGAATGATTAAGAACTGTACGAGTGGAATGTCCACAAGCTTGAAGCTTCTGATACGGAACAAATATACTTATGGTAAGCCCGTCGACTACTGTGATTTGAAACGACTCCCAAATTCGGAAATAGATAGTATAACTCGGTGGTTTGATCTTGAGCCATAAGTTCACCCTGGCCATCCTAATACGGTTATAGTTGCGGCAGTGCGGATAAGGCTGATGCTATATAAGTTACTGGTGAAACGGTTTAGTATTAAATTGTGTGAAAGTTAATATTTCTCACAAGCCAGGGTTGTTCTGCCCCGATCTGGTTCAATCACCGTCACTAAATGTATCACTGCCTTTCAACTTAAAGGGGGAGAAGAACGGTGAGGTACGTAGCGAGCACTCCCTGAATCACCCATATGATGCAAATCATTCATTAAACTGAGCCCTTGGACTCTCCAATTGGAAGGGGATGTTGGGATTTAGGCGATAAGCCTTGAGCGGAGGCGGGACGATCTAGTAATAGTGTCTTTGTAATCTCGGTCATGCATGACTGAGAGTCTCAGATGTATCTATCGACAACCTGAAGTAGTTAGTAGTGCCTCAGTGAATTGTCCATTCATCTAGATACCAAGACAGATGGAGACTCACTGTATTCTGTCGCTCCTTCATGTCTAGGTAGGCCCCAGTGAATTGTCCATTTCACTGAGCTCCTCCGTCTCTAGCTACTGCGCCGGCCGTATCTACCAGGGGAAAACAACGAGGGTCGGGCTGCGAGTTCGGGATGAGGAGCGATATTACATAATTATTAATGACTTCTCGCTAGTCGGACGGAAGTCAGCCCTCCTTTGTTCTGTCAATTTGTCGTCCTACAAGAGGCCTACAGATCCTCTCTCCAAGTTGCAGAAACATGGACGCAAATGTACTTAGGCAGCGTTCTAACTAGACGGCATTTCGCCGATCCTGATTGCTGACTTGAGCGGAAAAGCATGTGGCCACTTGCACGTGGCGATCATTCCGAGGGCGGAGCAGCATCCGAACCCGCATTCGCATGGCCCTGGTGCCGGGCCGAGAAGCGTCGGAGTTTGTGGTCCCCCTGAATTGTCATCAATTATCGATCATCACTCTCGATCGATCAATAAGACCCTTCTGGGATGTGAGAATACCGTGGAAAATCTGACACCTTTTGCCGAGGTTTCTCCGCATATTATGCAACCGCGTATTATTGTCCCTCTGCGTCGTGGTCGTTAGTGGTCAGGGTCTTTCTTCAAGGTCTTTCATTAATCCCTCTTAGTGGTCTCCGGTCTTTCTTCTATATCTCTCCTTAATGACACGCCCTCGCTTTTTATTCGTAGCCTTGTGCGTCGGCCATCCATCTTCTGTTCGCAATTCCACCTGTACATGTCGTAGTTGTTAATGGTCAGGGTCTTGCTTTAATGGTACAGCATGCCTGTCTACTGCACCGATGTAGCCTTCAAGTCTGAGTATTCATGCCTGTAAAGTATGTACACAATGGCGAGACCTGCTCCCCGAGGCCGCGTTCACTGTTACATACTATTGCGAGCATGCAAGGGTTCTGCCGAGTGCAAGCCGGCCTTTCCTCTAGTTGTCGAAGTCAGTCCCAAATAATGACGTCTACTTATACACATGGCTGCCAAAGAGCATAGCGATGCATCCTGGTTCTGGATAATGAGCAACTCCAGGTAACTAAGCATAGCGCGTAACAGTTACATAACCACAACCCAGGTTACCCCCGCTCACTCGCGCCACGCCTCCTCCCAAGTTTGTCACATTTCCTATCTTTCATTTGTGAATACGATGCTACGCGTCACTGTAGCATCAGGGAGGGAGAAGCAATCAGAGTGCTCGCTAGGTGGCGATGGTCCACTCTATCTATATGCCAGTCATGGAGGAATGTCGTACGCAGCCACCCCTGGCAGAGGAATAAAATCTTTTCAAATCGGTATTTTCTACTTTCTTTTCGCACAGCAGGATTTTACTTGATTCCATGCGATCTCCATTCCCCTCTTCACATCAGTGTTGAGTACATGATCCAGATGGGATTCCAAAGAAGTTAACACAGTATACAAGCATAGCTAAACTAAATCTATGCCTTTAGCAGTCTAAGCCTCAAGCAGCGACGGCAACCTGAGCGTTTGCCGGCCTCAAGAGAACCTTTCCGGTCTCCTTCACTGTCTCTATCTCATTTCCAAAGAACCGCTTGCTTCCGAAGCTCCACTCGTAGTTCGCAGTGACCCAGTTACCGAGTCCGTAGACATATTCCTTCAGCTGGTCCCGTGTCTTGATGTCGGGACACTCCGGCAGGTCGGTCATTGCTCTCATGAACTCATTGGCGCGATTGTGGTACCATCTGCAGACGTAGTCCATCCCCTCCTGAACCGAGAAATTATACTGGTTCATGACAACAATGACTGCATTGTGAATGTCCCCGCGGGCCTGCTCCGCGTTGAACGACACGATGTCCTATAGTGCACACCAGTCAGCGACGTAGGCCGTCCAACTGGCAAAATTTCTTACGTTTGCGACAGCCACCATATCGATTGACATGAACTCGAGGTCCACGATTCTCTGGTCGAGTAAAACGGAGTCTGGGATCTCCATCGGCATCAACATGAGGTCGTACGATGGCTTGATGGCCCCGGTGAAACGCCTCAGGGTCAGATAGTCGTCAATGTTCTTGCGAATAGTAGTATTATTTCGGTCCTCGGCTTCAGCAATGACGGCGGTGACATAAGCCTCGTAACTCTTTATGAATCGTCGAGCTACAGTTTTACTTGACACCTTTAGGGTGCGGGACCAGAAACTGTCGATAAATGAGTCAGTCGGTACCCAAGACCATCGATATGCTGCGCACCTCCTGTGGAGCTCGCCTATCGGGTGCTCCCCTTCGGGGCGTTTCTTTTCTGGGTTCCTAAGATCCCAAATTTCAGTCGCGATCCATTATTTGTACAAAATAAAGCGCACCTTAAAGCGTCAAGGGCAATTTCAGAAACAGAGCGTACTTCCTCGGGGCTGAGGACGTCTGTCACGTCGTCCATGGCAAAAAGAACATTCATCAGATCGCAGGCCTGTCGGAGCTGCTCCTTCGTGTGGTGAGGATACGCCAAGGAAGCAAGTAGTCCGACGTTGATTCCCCGGAATTTTCGAGCATGCGCAGGAGAGAAGATATTGAATGACTCGGTCCAGTCTGCGCTCACTGGCGTCACCTCAGAGTGCCAGGGGCTCATGATACGAGGGAAGGCCCAGTACTTGTGAAGGTCGGGGAGTTTGTATTCCATGGCGAGGTGATCGAGTGGAAGAAGCAAAAGTACACCGGAGGATGTAGTTATCTCAGGATCCCCATGAGTCCGACTCTTTATACTTCTCGCTGAGAATATTTTTTTTGATAAATCCGTGAGCGCCGGTTTGGCCGTGCAATCGCATTTTCCAAATTGCATTTTTGAGTTTTCAGCAGAACAGGCGGGAAACTTTGTGTGATTTGGCCATAACAGCAGGACCAACTTCGGGGATCCGATGCGATCTTGCAGGCATGATGAGTCACCCTAACAAGTGCCATCACGGTGACGTGCGCAGGGGTCCTCCCCTCCTGCTACTGAAGCCACAAGTCTTGGCCATTAAGCATTCTGTGTGGATCCTGTATATAGCGGCCATTACGCCAGAGACAACGGAGTGCGAAGGGCAATCCAATGATTGCGATTGCGAGCAGTTCCGGTGGCAGTATTGAAAAAAAAAACGGGAGTACTACGCGTTTGAGAGATCAGTGGTTTTCTCAGCGAATGGGTAAGCCGAACAGTCAGAAGATCTCACGCAACTTAGTCGATGACTTCATGCAATGTTGTGGGCAAGTACAGACGCCAGGCACGGCGGTGTAAAGCAAGGCGGGTCCGGGGTAGTACCGGGTAGACGGACTCAGTGAACGGTGTCAATTCATCCGCTGCGAAAATTAGCATTGATCAGCCATGAACATCTCGCAGATGGCACAGCTCGTGTCAGCGATTCACATCCCCGTTGACTCCTTTACAAAACGGACCCGCCTGACCTCCGCTACTGTTATTATCGGACATCAGGAGTTTGAAACCGCCTTCCCTAGCAGTCGCACCACGCCCGATATCAATCTCAGTAGCTATAATTGAAGGCTATAGACCCTTTAACAAGGTTATGAAAGCAAAATATCAGATCACGCTTGTGACAGGGAAGTAGGCATGTCAAGACTCAGTACTCAACAACCAAGTATACATCTTGATGAATTTTGTAGAGCTCAAATCTTTAGTATTCAACTGTTATGAACAATGGTTCATTTTGTAGCTAAACTGCTTGAGGTCAGATGCGAGCGTAGTTCCAAACAGACGATAACCGATACTTAGTATAGTAATTGGCGCGCTCCGTGCCACAGCGTCAGCGCTTTCAGAAGATCAAGGGGGAAATAATAGGTTTGAAAGGAAATGCTTCAAAGGGAGAACGTTGCAGGGGCAGAATTTGTACATGCTATTTAGACTTTGGATTGAGAATTCGGCAGGTCATTTGTAGCGACAAGAAAATCTATACTTATCTACGAGCATCCCCGCTATCAAGTCGCTTGCTTATCTGCGTTTGCTTATCTGCGGAGATCTATGGCAACTTTATTAGGCCAAAGAGTGCTAATTTGAAATGTGCTGCATCAATCATCCACAGCGGAGCAGCTCAGGCATCAATCAATCTGAGTGCAACAGGGATGAGTTATGCTTACTAGTACATATTGCTTGCGATCCAACGTTACAGTGATTGGCGACCATTTTCGTGGAGCGTCACTTCCCTGCGTGCGATATTTTGAGGGCGTAATGAAATCAGGGTTGTACCGTTAGGAGCAGGTTATTGTTTACAAACTAAGGTAAGTCCGCCCGGCGCCGCCTCACTGGCGCTGTGACGACGAATGACGTATGTTTTCTGGATTTGGCGCAAGCCCATTTAGATGCTCTACGTTGTCTTTCCCGTCAGGGGTGGATATCCCGCAGGCGTCGTGTGTAATATGACTGTAAGTACAATATCTAGTGTGATCATGGTGTCGTTTTCATTCCAGAGTTCTCACCCCCCAACAGTAATTTGGCATGTGGACTACTCTTTACGTCGTCCCCGTCCTCTTCGCGCTCCTGCTATACAAACTTTTCGTCGTGCCGCGGAGTCTCGCGCATATCCCCCGTGTCTCTGTCATTGCCCAGTTGAAAAGTTACATCGCTGGCGAATCAGAGGATCAGCGCATCAAACGACTCATCCTGCCTTTTGCTAATGAAAATGGGCACCCTATCGTTCTGGGCTGGATATTTGGCATCTGGATTGTCCATGTTATGGATTACAAGGTAGGTAGTTCATGCCTTTCGATTGCATTCATAGAATAATTTATTCTTGATCAGATTGGGCAAGCTGCATTGAAGGATCGAGCATGGGTACGGCAACTCCCACCACAAGACCTCATGCTTTGGAAATTCGTTGGTCAAGCCAACGTAGCCTTCACCATCGGCGATGTCTGGAGGAGACATTCAAGGATCGTTATCAAGGCTCTTTCCGGCTCTCCGCCTTTCGCTGACTTCTCGCTCATGGCACACAAACTATTCAGTGTTCTCGGAAGCGGCACGAAGACGGTCAAGTGGGACGAACTCTCTCAGCAGGTCACTTTGGACATCCTCGGCACGACTGTTCTTGGACACGACTTTGAGGCGATCAAGAACCCTGACTCACCATTCGCAAGGGGATACCGCCATGTGATGCATGCGCTTACCGAGCCTCCTTACGTGTTCTTGCCCTTCCTCGACAAATATTTTCCCCGTCGTGATGTAGAGCAGGAGGCGCAAAATCTACGGAAAATCTTCAGTCAAATCATCGAATATAAGCGTACGCACCTCGCGGACGATCTCATCTCGCACATGATTTCGAACCCCGAGTTTTCTGACTCTGAATTATTGGATAATGTGGTTGTGTTGTTCGTTGCCGGTCACGTTTGTTATTTCATTCATTATGTTTTAAAACCGATTTTAATCACGGCTGCCTCTCTAGGACACGACTTCAGGCGGGCTGGCGTCCGTTGTGTATTACTTAGCCCGGAATCCCGACTGCCAAGCAAAGGCACGCCAAGAGGTCCTGTCCGTGCTAACCGATGGCAAAGATCCCACCATGGACACCGTGACGCGCCTTCCATACGTCTTTGCTTGCATCAAAGAAGCGATGAGGATGAACAACCCCTCGAACGGGACGCTCCCACGGAGTGCTGCTGTGCCCACGCAGCTGGGCAGCTACGCGATCCCCCCAAACACGCTCATGATGTTCAACATCTCCGCTGTGCACCATCTCGAGTCTGAGTTCAAGGACCATGACCGCTTCGACCCTGAGCGGTTCATGGTTGCCGCAGACGACAACACGCCTGTCGCGTTCTTCGGCCTCGGGCTGAGGCAGTGCCCTGCGAGGAACTTCGCTATGTGGGAGCTCCGCACGGTTACGGCGCTACTTCTGAAGGAATACGAGTGGTATCTGCCGAAGGCGTCGCCCCACGAGCACCGCGTGCATAACGCGTTCTCGTTTTCTACCAATCTGAATCTTCCCCTTGACTTGGATATTGTGTTCACGAAACGGCAATAAGTTGGGGCTCATATGTTTACCTTCTGGAATTTGGGCTTGATAGAAGTACGATTCTTTCCAAACTCTTCTTCCCTCCCTCGTATAACATAGAATATGGTTGATGGGTTGATAGAATGGTGATGGAACGGGATGGAATGGGAATATCAGAGATAAATTGTGCTTTGGTCACGGTTTCAGTGAATGAACGATATGTAGAGCCTACTGAGGATAGTTTGGGGGTTTAAACGAATAAAGGCCCACCCGGGCCATACGGTGCAGGGCTGTGTTGTGATGAAGCCATACCGTTGGTCATCAGTTCTGATCAGGTGCGAGTGTGTTAGGAACCGGACCGCCGGCCGGTTACCTACTACAGTTAGAGTCGATAGTCTTGTTGCGACTCGGCCAGCGGGCACACGGCCGAGCTCCGACAAAGACACTAAAAATAGTGCTTCTGGCACTAGGACACCAGAGAGCACCGGAGCTGCCCCGTCACGTCCGCGCAGTCGAGCGCAGCCGTATATCCAACAATGCCGGGATATGATATGCGCTCACCATCATTGACGGTGGTGAGCATAGACCTGTAACTCCCATATATGGATTGACTTCCATGGAATGTTTTTTTATGTAACATTTCCTTTACTTGTTTTGTCTGGTGCGCAAAGAGGACCGACCGTTCGCAACCCTCCCCTCTCTCGTTGCACTTGCGGATTCCCCTGAGCTGGATTGTTCAAGTGGGCACGCTAAGCCTCGTTTGTGCATTCTAATAGGAAGCGCACCCGGCAGGAGTAAAGCCATTCTGTGAGGGGACACCCCCTTGTGCCAGTCCAACCCCGCTCAGAGTTCCGCTCGCTGCACTTCCATTTCTGCTCACTCCACCTGTTATGTATTGAGAATCCTGGGAATAGGATCTAAAAGGACAGCTAGTGTTTTCCAAGTCTCGGCTAAAGCCCCGAGCTGGGCCGCTAAAAGACCGAGCCCGGACGGGCCCAAGCTGTTATGGGGTCAGCATTGAGGTCCTGTCCCTGGATCCAGAGAGCCCGAGCTGGGCCCAAAAGCTGGGGCTTTTGGGCGCTTCTCAGGCGATGCTGGAGCCAGCTCTTTACCCAGAATAGACAGGTAGTTATCAGGGGACACCCTGTTTTCCATTTCCAGTTCTGACTCCACACCCAGTTCCGACTCCATTTCCGACTCTGGTTCTGGTTCCGGTTCCGATTCCATCTCCAACTCCACTTTCGGAAATGATTCCGCTTCTGGAAGAACTTCCACCAGTTCTGTTCGCCTTACCAATTCCACTCCAATTTCCGACTTCCGCTCTCAGAACAGTGTCGGAAGTCAAGCGACTTGCATAATAGGTGGCATCAAGGGTCGATCAAGGGTCAGGGAGGTCAAGGGAATGCATGGTAGATGGCGGGTGCCAAGTGTTGGCCCTGACTGCGCAGCATAGTATAATATGGGCTCGCTGACATTGGGGGTCCTTAGACTTTTCTCTTCGGATTTCCCCTTGTCAGGTGAGAATCCCCTCTCTTGTATACTCTGTTCATTTATACATACTTCGGATTTCCCCTTGTCAGTTGTGTGGTAGCGTGATCTCCACAGCCAGCTAGGGTTGCCATTACAAGTGTGATCTCAGTGACTAGCAAGGGCTGCCCTTACAGCGGAAAAGTTTCCATAGGGGACCGGCAGTCATACTGCATATTGCTTCTGCCATAGGTGCATTCAGACTTGAGTGATCCCAGTTCTGCAATCTCCAATGCTGAGTCTAAGCTGGTAAGCCAGTTGAGGACTTAATTGGAACGGATGCGTGTTCTGACCTAATTTTCTATCAACAACAGCAGCTCACTGATCCCTTGTAAGTCTATTGGTCAAATAATCTCAAAAGCTTCAGTTACTAATTTATTTACTCTAGTGCCATGTCCCACTTCTATTGACGCCATTGCAACGTGGCTCCAAATATCCTCTGAAATTGCAACGTAAGTCTCCATTGCATCCTATGCTCTTTGCTATTGACTTGTGCCGAGACAACCCCAAATCGACTCGAACTGCTGTCACCAAAGCATACAATGCAATGCCCTGTGATCCTGAGCAATTACAGGTGAGTTTGGTGTTTCTTATCTGAATTCTTTCCATTAACTTGGCCTCATAGTTCTACACTAGCCTGAGGATCAGCAACAAAACCAACTGCGTCAAACCAAACATGAATGGCACTGCTTGCAGCCAAACTAATGCCATTCCATCCTCTTCTTTTACACTTCCGGTATGTGCCTGCAGTTAAGTACTTGTTATTTTACTTGATGTCTATTTACAGGTAGTGTCTTTCTGAAGAACAACTGTAAGCAAGTGGGATTGGACAGGGACTGTCAGGGGACACCCTGTTTTCCATTTCCAGTTCCGACTCCATTTCCGACTCCGCTTCCGGTTCCAATTCCATCTCCGCCTCTGCTTTCGGAAATGATTCCGCTTCTGGGAGAACTTCCACCAGTTCTGTTCGCTTTTCCAGTTCCACTCCAATTTCCGACTTCCACTCTCGGAACAGTGTCGGAAATCAGGCGACTCACGTAATAGGTGGCATCAAGGGTCGATCAAGGGTCAGGGAGGTCAGGGGGATGCAGGGTTGATGGCGAGTGCCAAGTGCTGTCCCTGGCTGCGCAGCGTAGTATAATACGGGCTCGCTAACATTGGGGGTCCTTAGACTTTTCTCTTTGGATTTCCCCTTGTCAGTTGTGTGGTAGTGTGATCTCCACAACCAGCCAGGGTTGCCCTTACAGGGACACTGGGAGTCGATGTGGTTCAATCTGGATCGGACCACTAGGAAAAATTCAGAATTGTATTGTAATTAGGTCACAAAGAATGTACAATAGATGTGGTCTGATCTCATACTATCAGAGCACAAATTCTGTGTCATTTCAGTGGACCTGGTCGGGTGTGCTCATACTGATACTGCAGGTATGATTTGGCACAATGTCGTCTGAGCAGAGCAGTGTTGATTCTCACTGGGCATTAGCATTCCCTCTAGTAGTCAAATAATGATTGACTAATAATCACTCAGTATGATACAAATAGAGGTGCTCCTCGTAGGTTTGTTCTTAAGTAATCTGGAGAGAAAATTTTAAGGTGTTTGAGCTGTTTCTTAACAATGGTCACTGAATTCTTTTCATCTCTATTATCGAGGGCAATACCGTATTGTATGCCTCTAACACAGACACCAGAAAGTGTATGGTTACAGTTATGGGGTATGGTTGACTTCGAGAGTGCAAAAAGCTGGCTTGACTGAATGATACGTTGCAGAGCTGTGGGATCTTCTTGTGTCTGAATGTGTAATTATGTGCCTCAAGAAGGATCTGGACATCAATGTTAAGGGAAGAGCACACTCTTCAAGAAGTTTGCTAGGCTAATAGACGGGGATGGTCTATGTGGCACTCTGAACCTATCATTCTTGAAGTCCCCTTCCAAGGGGAACATCAATGTGTTGGTTCATAACATGAACGTCCCAGGAATCAAATAACATGGTGAAAATGTCTTTGCGCAGCTAAAGACAGGTTATCTCAGTAAACGGCAGTTTCACTGTGTGTGTATAATATAAGTACCTAAAGACAGGGTATCTATGGGGACATGGTAAGTAAACTGTCTGTCCAACGACAGGTAAGTCTCACCTCAGTGCACGGCAGTTTCACTGAGGTGTGACGATGTTCTAGCGAGATTATATAATGGCGTCATGGTCCGTGCATTCTCTGCTTACTAACACTAACACTCCCCCTTAAGCTGAACACACTCCAATGGATATTCGAAGGCAAGCGAGCTGCGGAGATGGCAGGGCCTTCGTGAGCATGTCTGCCGGCATGTCAGCGGTGGGGCAGTAGTCAATGGAAATCAGGCCGTGCTTGACCACATCATGGATGAAGTGGTACCGTACGTCAATATGCTTGGTGCATGCCTTGTACTGGTCATTCTTCGAAACTGATATTGCTGATTGGTTATCACAGTACATGGTGACGGGCTGTATGAGAGGACGGGTGATTTCGGCGATGAACATGCGAATCCACAGGCCTTCTTTCGCTGCGTGAGTGGCAGCTATATATTCTGCTTCCATCGTAGATAACGCGATGATGGACTGCTTCTTTGAGCTCCAGGAAACGGCACCTTCGTCTATGGTGAACACATAGCCGGATATCGAATAACGATGGTGCTGTGAAGCTCCATCGGCATCCGAAAACCCTTCGAGTCCGGTGTGTTCTTGTTTTCCTGGCTTCGCCCATGTCCATGGATTCTTGACACCGATAACTAACTTTTGGTCGATCGTCCCTTTCAGGTAATGAAAGACTCGCTTCACCTCTTCCCAATGAGGTCGCCCCGGGTTCTGCATGAATTGCGACAAGAAGGTGACGGCGAACATGATGTCTGGCCTCGTTCCGAGGGCTGCGTACATTAGGGATCGGATGGCCTCGCGGTACAGGACTCCCTGGACGGCTTCATAGTGGTGCGGCATGACAGGGCATTGAGCTAGGCTCAATTTGTGATGCAGGTCAAGTGGGGTCGATAGGCCCTTTGCATCTTGTAGTCCAAATCTTTCCAGTATTTTTGTTATATATGTGTGCTGCAAGAAAGATATAGTTCGCGCGTCCCTGTCTCTTGTGACTTCGATGCCTAGTATCCAGTGTAGGTCACCTAGGTCCTTGATTTTGACCTCCTGGCTAAGTTCCGACTTAAACTCGCAGATGACCTCTCTCGAGCTTCCAGCGATGGTCATGTCGTCAATGTCTGCAGCAACAAATAGACTGTTATTGTCCTCATGCTTACAAAAAATGGCGTGTTCAACCCGGCATCTCCTAAACCGGAGTTTGAACATGATTGCGCACAGGTGGTCGTACCACTCGTGTCCAGACTGTCTCAGTCCATAGATCTCTCTTTTTAGGAGGAATATGTGGTTCTCTTTGCCTTGAACCTCGTATCCTCTGGGCTGGCGCATGTAGATGGTCTCCCTCAGCCGTGCATTGAGGTAGGCTCCTTCCACATCTGTCTGCTCCAATTCCCAATCATTTCTGACCGCCAGAGCCGTCATGATCAGGATCGCTGAGAGCTTCGCTGTCGGCGCAAAGGTCTCATTGCAGTCTATGCCTTTGACTTGCGTGAACCCCTGGGCGACGACCCTGCTTTTGCGGCTGACAAGGTTGCCGCTCGCGTCGTGCTTATAGTGGAGAACAATCCAACTTCCAACGATGTTCACGTCCTTAGGTGGCTCTACCAGTTCCCAGGTACCCACCTCTTCGTGCTGTTTTAGCTCTTTTTTTATTGACGCGTCCCATTCTAGCCAATCGTCGAGTCTCTAGGCTTCCTCAATGTTCTTGGGGTCATTTCCCGCGCTTTGTGCTGCCATCATCGCATACTCCATATACTCCCCCTCGATTTCGACGTCGTCACAGTCTGAATCGACGGTGTACTCGGAATCATGGAGGGCTGCGATGGCAGCGGTCTCCCTGGAGTCCCTGCTCGAGTTCTGGATTGGGATCAGCATGCCTCGTGGATATAAAGGTGCGTTCGCACGTCCGGAGCTCATGCCTTGGCCCTGAGCCATATCGCGGACATACGCTGACAGTTTGCGTAGTCTATGTCCACGCCCTTGCTCGAGTCCCATTGCAGGTTCAGGCGGCTCAAAACCTTCGAGCGGGTCTACTTGCGGTGTTTGTGGATGCAGAGGTAGCTCTTCGCTGGTATCTTCTTGAGGTAAGTTGTGACTTTGGTTTGGAGCAACACGCTGACTGCGCTGTGTGCTCTCCCCCTCGTTCTCGGCCGATACATCACTCGGACCAACGGTGACATTATTGTCAAATGCAATATTGTGTTCGTCTGTCACACATTGTTTCCCCGGCCAATAAACTCGGTGAGCTTGACTTTGCCTGCTATATCCAACCCAGCGTCCTTCATCCGCCTTCGCGTCTAGTTTCCTGCAATCCTCCTTTAATACCCAGACCTTGGCGCCCCATTCCGGTAAGTTTGACAAATCCGTCTTTTTATTGAACATGAACTCATAGGGGGTTTTCCCATCCAATTGGTAAGTGGATGTGCGGTTTTTGAGCCAAACTGCGCGCTGAATTGACTCCGACCAAAGGAACTTGGGTAGATCAGCTGCATAGTGCATGGCACGTGCATGCTCTATCAATGTGCGGTTCAGGCGTTCTGCTATGCCGTTCTGTTCAGGCGTATCATGGACGGTAAGGGCTTCGGATTATACCTTTCAACTTCAGATGATGATCAAACTCCTCGGATAGATATTCTCCCCCTCGATCGCTTTGAAGTCGTTTGACTTTCCCGCCATGCTGTGTCTCTATCCAAGCCTCGTACTGCTTGTAGCAAGTAAGTACTTCGCTTTTTCTTTTCATTGGTTCGACGCGTGACCAATGAGTGAAATCGTCAGTAAAACTGATGAAGTATTCCCTCCCATCATAGCTCTGAGGTGTGGTAGGTCCCCATACATCGCTGTGTATCTTTTCGCTGAGCTTTGTAGCTCGCGGCCCTATTCTTTCCCTAGGGATGGGCTTGCGCATCATCTTCCCTTGCACACACGATGTGCAGAACGTAGGTACACTCTTCTTGTCTACTTCAATGCCAGTGATGACACCTCTAACTAAGAGGCTCTTTATGGCGCGTGGGGAGATGTGACCCATCCTGCGATGGAGCTTGTCGATGGTGAGGACCTTCTGCACGGCGTTGGCTGATTCCATAGATGATCCATGTTCCACCTTATACAGTCCATCTCTGAGTGGTATCCTGCCCACAGTCATACCTTTCACATCTTGGATCGTGCAATGCTGGTCGTGTAGTAGTACAACGAATCCAGCTTTATCACATCGCACTAGCAATATTAACGTGAATGCCAAGTCCTGGCAATAAAGTACGTCCTTCAGCATTATGTGAGTCATTGTTTTCCCTTTCAGGATGACAACACACATGTCTCCAACGCCGGTCGCAGTGAAGATCGTCTGTTCGGCCGTGGCAATTCTACGGGGTGGGATTTCCTTGAAGGTAGTGAAACGATGGCGATCCAGGGACATGTGAGTCGAGGCTCCCAAGTCGTAGACATCAACTTCGGTTCCTTTGTGCTTGCTACTCTCCCGAGAGAGTATGTGACCGGCAAATGTGGTGGTGAAGGCCCACTCGCTGTTCTCGGTCACAGCATTTACTGACTCGCTCCCCTTCTTTTTATCGCCGTCCTTCTCCTTTTTTCCTTTTGATCTACAATCAGCCTTTATATGCCCCTTTTTTCCGCATTTCCAGCAATCAATGTCTGACTTCCCGGCATTGCTAGAGCTGTCGGTATGTCTGCCTTTTCCATGACCCTTCGCAACTGTGAGTGCACTCTCGGTAGCCTTAAGCTGCCGTTCCTCTATCTTGAGCCGTTTGAACTCGTCGAGTAGACTCTGGACAACCATATCAGGTGTGAGTGTGAGTTGCGCGTGCGTAGCTGACAACAAGATAGCATTGATGAGTGGTCGGTACCCTTTTGGCAATGATCCTAGAATCATGGTGACGAGGTCGTCGTCGGTAAGGCCTGCATCCATCCCAGCTAACTGCTCTTGCATTTTCATGAGAGCTTCGAGGTGGGTGCGAACATTCGACTCATCCTCACACTTCATCTTGTACATCCTGTGCCGTATATCGACCTTGACCGTGAGAGCTCTACTCTCGTGCTTTGCACATATCGCCTCCCAGATTTCCTTCACTGAACTGAGCTTCCGAACCTCTATCAAGAGTGAGTCCGGTATTGTCGTGAAAATCTGTGCAGTAATTAAGGCCTCGCGTTGGTGATATTCATCCCAACGCTTCTCTGCCCTCTTGAGTGCCTCCTCCTCGTCCTCATCCAGGACCTGGTTCGGAGGGTACATCGGGATCGGGGCTGGTAACCGAGCTGTGCCATCGAGGTGTCATAGCACACCCTTGTTTGCCGTGAGGGTAGCCCTCGTCTGTATCTTCCACGTTACCCAGTTCGACCCATCCCGGGTGAGCTTGGGAACTGCGAAGGACTTTGCGCCGCTGGTAGGTACTATACTATCAATGGGGCCCATAACCTGAAAATGTCTTTGCGCAGCTAAAGACAGGTTATCTCAGTGAACGGCAGTTTCACTGTGTGTGTATAATATAAGTACCTAAAGACAGGTTATCTATGGGGACATGGTAAGTAAACTGTCTGTCCAATGACAGGTAAGTCTCACCTCAGTGAATGGCAGTTTCACTGAGGTGCGACAATGTTCTAGCGAGATTATATAATGGCATCATGGTCCATGCATTCTCTGCTTACTAACACTAACACATGGTGTCCCTGATATGATGAATTTAAAAAATTTAACTTTTGCCAATCCCTGAGGACTTTGTAGAACACATGATGGAAGTGACCATTTGGGTGTGTTCCCTTCCTCTTCTCTCCTTCCTCTCTCCTCATGTATAGTACACTAAAATTTAGTATAGAACAAGGTAATTTTATTGTGTCCTTCGCATCTCACCCTGTCCCTGTGTCTCTATTCCCCGCTTCCTTCAGATAATTCGATAAACATGCTACTCTAGTTACTCTATCAAATACATTAGGGCTGTGCATCAGCCTAGTAAATATGTCACCTATTGGCCGGGGCTAAAGCTGGGCCAGGACTGGGCTGGGCTGGGACTTTGGCATTGGTTCAGGCTGAGCCAGGACTGACCAAGCCAGGCCCTAGCCTGGAAAACACTAAGGACAGCAGCTTCAACATATGTGTTGCACCCCCAATGAACTATCATCCTAAGTATTTCAGAGGATGTTCAGATTGACAATTCTTCTAGGATATATTAGATATCTTTTAAAATATCAACCCTAACTGAATTCATAGTCCATCGTTTTGAGAAATGTGTATATTGTGGATATCCTAAAAATTTTTGAATGTTCTGATATTTTAAAAATGTATTTGTATGTGTTGAAGCATAATGTGTAAGGGCAACCTTACCTGCTCATGGAAAGTCACACAGAGCACTGATAAGGGGGATCCAAAGATATATAAGACACTACTCAGTAACTACATAGATGACCTACACACCTGATAAGGGGGATCCAAAGAGAACAGGGTGAGGATCCCTTACCTAATTGACTAACTATACAGCTACTGAGAAGGCCAAACTACTGGATGTGAACATGGGTGGGGGAGCATGGGACTCAAATTTAAGAGAAGGGAGAAACACGTGAGGACAACAGGTGAGGAAGGCAGAAGATAAAGGAAATAAGAGAAACTACTGGACTGTCCCCTGACAGAATTTGTACTGATATAACAGAGCAATTTCAGATAGGATTTGGATGACTATATGTTAAAAGTATATACAAAGTTTGTTAGATGTATGTGTTGGGTGCATACATGCTCCTGCACCAAAATTGAGCATAATGTATTCAATTTATTGTATGGTGTTCCCATTCTTTCTCACATTGTTCTTGTACCATGCATCCACTTCCCTGATTATTTTCGAAATTTTCTGGTCACTCCTTATCTTTCTATTTTGTTTTGTTTTCTTTATTTTCACAACTGGCTCCACCCAGCGGAGTTTGAAAGGACTTCGACGCGCGAGCTTGTGGGCACTAAAGGGCCAGGTGCATGTATATGCATTCTGAGACAGCATAATACTCCTCTCTCAGTGACAATAAATTCACTGAGAGAGTGAGTTTGATTCTAGCTTTCTAAGAATTCCGCGGAACCTTCTCTGCCATAACCCGAGTTGCTAACAGTATGATGATAGAATGTAGAGGCAAGTATGTACAATAACTCTACTATATGATTATATATGGTTGATAGATCTGATTAGAAGGTATGTTTAATTGGAGAAGCAACTCAGAGTCTGCAACTTGTCCCACACACACTGTATATGACAGCCCCTCGGCTTTTGTCAACGTAGCCGCTTAGACTAACCCTCTGACTGAAACTCTACAAAGTGACAAGTTCCTTCTCAATTAGCACTCCAATACATAAGATGTGCTATTCAGTTGATTTTCCTATTCAGTGAAGATCCTTTGTGAACCTCATCCAGTAGGGGAGATTGCTATACATGTATTCCCAAAATATGTTCTTCTCTTTCACATCCCAGATATCAATATTACCTTGGTGGATAAGTATCACACCTTGATGACACTCATTGGATGGCTGAAATGTATATATTCCAGGTTGCTTTGTGATATGCAGGGTCTGAGCCTTCACATACATCAATTAGCACATTGAATGTACTAATAATGAGTTGGTCATACACATGACATTTGATATTGGTGCCTTAAATGCCCTAGTTGCTTTAGAATTTGATCTCCTGAATGGCTCTGTATTATCTTATGCTCTGGGAAGATGCTCTCTAAAGCTGAGCTTCTTATATCCATCTAGTGGCCATTGTTATCGGCCTTACAACAGCCTTTAGACATGTCAAAGAAGTGTTTCCACTGACCACCTTCCTCATACCCAACTTCAGCTATGTTGACTGGACGGGGAAACCATGGTGCAAATCCATTGCCCTTCTAAAGTAAGTTCTTGTTGTAAGTCCCCTGTGGAAACATTGTAGGCAAACTGTAAGGACCCGGCCTTTGGCCAGTTACTTACCGGTACAACCCTTTTTCCGAGCCCGAGCCTTGTGATACTCATGCCCGAGTACTTGTGATGCTAATCCTGCACCCAAGCCCGAGCCCGAGCTTGAGCTCATATCCGACCTTGATCCCATGCCCAAATCCCCTTAGTTACTGATTCCGCTCCATCACGCATCATTCGTATATTACCTCGCCCTGACCTTCCCCTGCATTTGCTCGCCCCTGACTCGTACCCTCGCTTGTATATAAACCCCCTTGTATGCATTCCTACTCCTCAGTCTGAAAATCAACTATCGTACCTCTTGATCCTTAGTTAGTTTCTAAGCCTTCGCCTCTTGAGGCAAACCTCGCCTCTTATTTGTTTACCTCCGAAGTTGGGACTCGTGTGTAGGGTCGGCGCAGCACCTAAGCTGAAGCCAAGTCCCTCTCCGACCTCCCTATCAGAACCTCACCCTGTAACCTCAGACCTTACCTCGGGTTTCGCCCCCAAGCTCGGTCAACCTTACGAAGGATCGTATCGTAACACAAACAAGCAGAGGGTGAAGTTCAAGAGTTGAACCATATGCCAACAATGTGATGCACCTTCTGGAGATTCACTGGCAGAAATGGAAGGTGCTGATGAGTTGCTGCCCAGCCAAGTGTCACACATGCCATACAGTGTGGGAGGAATGGCAAGAGCTGCAGAAGATGGAATGCCTCATATGTACATGTTGCCCCAGCTGTCAGGGGAACCCCTTTCTAAGACCATTTCTATGCTCAGCCCCAGACACCATCTGAACACACCCTAAGTTACTGAGCCATGATTGTGTAATCTCCACAGTGCACGAGGGTTGCCCTTACAGTAATATACTACACTCAACCACAGCCAGGGCCATCACTTGGTACTTGCCAGCAGCTCATCCCTCCCCTGGCCTGCCCTGACCCTGGATGCTGTATACTAAGCAGCACCAGGTGCAAGTCACTGTTTGTTTACTGTAACCTACGGCAACAAATAGTGAAAAAAGAGGAAATCCATTAATAGTTTGAAACTATGGCAAATGGTCAAGAATCCCACTGGGTCAGGTGTGGTAATGGATGTGTCCCTGGCCAGGTCTGGTGTGCTAATGGCCATGCACTCAACCCAGGATGTGCACTCCCCACCTTGAGTTAGTTTGAGATCGGCATGTTGCTGCGATCTTTGATGCTGGCCCTTTTCAGGGGTCTAGATCACATCCTAATTCACCACAGGGTTAGCAGGGAAGTTAGGAGCACTTAAACAGTGAAATGAATGCCTTGACTTGTCTTTCAATGTCCAGGCCATATGATAGGGGACCCAGAAATTTGTGGAACAAACCAAATGAGTTTGGACCATGTGCACATGTTCCCACACATGTAGAAACCCTCTGGTAGGCAGTGACCCTGCTCAGGAGCTGCTACAGGAGTCATTGATTCAGGGAGCACATCCCTGTATCACTGTGGGAGGTGACGGTTAATGTGCCGCGGTCAAGTGTAAGAGACACCATCACTCGTGCTGTGATATTGTGTTGCACTTGCACACTCTTGCAAGCCATGATGGGTGTCTGCTACATCAACATCATCCAGATCATAGGCAAGTGCATTGGTCTCTATGTTAGTTTGCCCATCTCCACCGGTGCCTTGGTCAATAACCTGCCATTCATGTATTATGAACAATCATTAGCCCCGCCCACTGCCTGAAGTATGCATGCACCTCTGATGATGAGGCTCCGTAAGCTGGCCTGATGCCCCAACCAGGGGGGCTAGGTGGTGACTGGTCTGCTGGTCATCCCCACTCATACCCATGAAGCCCAGTTCATAACACTGCCCAACCCTCATCCATGTTCTCTAGGATGTTGGTGCTGTGCATCCTGCATTTATTCTGGTGCATGGTGAGGCACCTTTCTGATGTTGCATTGTACCCACAGTCACAAGCAAAGAGTGCCATAAGGAGCCAGAGCAGTCAAAGACACTGGCAAGGTCCCTGCAACATGAGGCCCAAGAGGTCCAAAAGTACGTCCCAGTCCCTGCCTTTTTTTTTTCTTTTTTTTTGAGTCTGGAATAATGTGTTTGTATGAAAGTGGTGCATACCTGGTGGTAAACCATTTGTTTTGACTTGTCATCTCTCTTGAGCATCGAGAAAAACTGGATGATGTTTGAATTCTGTAGATCGGAGGGTTTGTTTGGAATACTGCTTGATGATGTGGGCACATCAGCACATGACATACTTCATCATGCAGCTGAGTATCATCAGTCTGTTGTTAGCCCCTAGGGATTTGTGTAACAGCTCACCACCAGGAAAGCTCCACTCTGTTAATGGAATTATTATCCAATGACTTAAATGGGAATGCATGTAGAACAAACCATTGTGTTGCTGACCATTGCAAGTGGTGCTAAGGTGTTAATGGTCAATAATCAATGACTTAATTAAAGTACCTGTATGGACTGGGAAAGTTACACCAAGCACATCAACATCCAGTTCCATTCTATCCAATGGATTGTCGAACAGGGGATCCTTTGACTAGTGTATTGCCCCACAGATGATATGGTAGCTGACACACTTACCAAAGTGCTCCCCTCCATGAAAGTTAAGCATTTCATGGTTGAGCTCAGGCTATCTACAGTTTGAGGGGGAGTGTTGGAAAGGCAAAAATTTAAAATGACTGTTTTCATATACAGCTCCCCTCAGTTGTTTGACTGCACATACATGTGCAAACACTGAGGTGAGACATAGCTATATATTGCTTATTGTTTCTTATTCACCAGTATACTACAGTGTATTTGTATATTAGGTGAGTATACTTACAGCCATTTGACTTTGTATGCACATGCAAACACTGAGTGTATTTGTATTTGTTATCCCTACATTTCAGGGGATTGGGAGGGCAGGGCCACTGGTGAGTACTGAGTGATGGCCCATACTGCGGTCAAACATAGTATAATACAGGCTCACTGGCAGTGGGGATCCTTAGACCTTTCTCTTTGGATTTCCCCTCTGTCAGGTGAGATTCCCTCTTATTGTATATTTCCTCATTTGTATACACTTTGTATTTCCCCCCTGTCAGCTCACATGACTGTGTGATCTCCATGACTAGCAAGGTGTCAGAGGACACCCTGTTTTCCAGTTCTGACTCCATGCCAAGTTCTGACTCCACTTCCAGTTCCGCTTCAATTTCCGACTCCACTTTCAGAAATGGCTCTGCTTCTGGGGGAACTTCCACCAGTTCCATTCACCTTGCCAATTCCGCTCCACTCTCTGACTTCGGCTCTCAGAACAGTGTCGGGAGTCAAGCGACTCATGTAGCAAGTGGCATCAAGGGTCAATCAAGGGTCAGGGAGGTCAGGGGGATGCAGGGTTGATGGCAAGTGCCGAGTGTTGTCCCTGGCTGCAGACTAGCATAGTATAATACAGGCTCACTGACATTGGGGGTCCTTAGACTTTTCTCTTCGGATTTCCCCTTGTCAGGTGAGTATCCCCTCTCTTGTATACTCTGTTCATTTATACATACTTCAGATTTCCCCTTGTCAGCTGTGTGGTAGTGTGACCTCCACAGCCAACTAGGGTTGCCCTTACAGCTGACATACTTGACAGATGATGATAATCAGAACTGGGCTTCTAATACATTAGTATGGTATAGATTTTATCTTGACCATCTGACTCCCATCTCTGACCTTCCACATCTCCACACCTCCAAAATTCTGACTTCTGAAATACATACAATGAGTAGTTCATCTGTGCAATGGGCGGGCACTGCCAGCCAGTAATGCACAGGGGCAACTCAGCAAAGACACTAAATAAGCAGGAGTGATTCATCCGCTGAGACACTCATGACAGTCCATGACATGGCCACTGATGCGACTCGCAGGACTCAAGTCTATGCAGGAGGTGAAGTTCAGTGGAACTTCAGAGAAAGCGTAAAAAGCAAAAGAAGTGTACCATTGGTTTTACAGTATGAAGAAAAAGAGGAAGGACAAGAAAAGAGTTGGAACTCAGCGTGGCGCCACGAGGGAGCCGCAGGTGGGTGCGGAATTCGCCGTGTGTAAGAACGCTCCGCTACTTAAACCCTGAATCATGAAGCTCATTTGGAGTGGAAAACAGTGACAGCAACTGTAGCCGGCTGCACATAAATACCTGGATCTACGGCTTACGTAAATAGTGCGTGGTCTGCGTGACTGTGACTACACCGCGCCTCGTGTGCAGCAACGATGTCGAGTGCGCAGAGACCATCCCGGCTACGCGCACCCTCAAAGCAGTCCGCCCGTTCTCCGAACGCGACGCCTGTCCCTCCAGCCTCGTCCATCTCCCCGCCGTCCGCGCTACCCAACTTGTCAGGCTTGCCGAGACCCTCCAACGCTTCACGCCGCGTTTCCGCACCAGTACCCCAGAGGACATCGGCAGTAAAGTCCCCAGAGACACCTACTCCCAACCCTGTCAGGCCCCGGGACCGTCCGCGGCCGTCCACCCCTGAGTCGTCCAGCACCAATCCCCCTGCAAATGGCGCACTCTCCGTGCCACGCCAGCGTGTCCTCTCCATGACCCCGCCCCGCAAGCCCGCTGTCTTCACGGGCGCCTCCCCAGCGCCGTCGGGAAGAAAGCCAGCTCCAGCCACCGCGTCGTCCATCCCCAGCACAAGCCCCAAGCCTCCGAAGGCTGCAGCTCCGCCCAGCGGCGGCCTCGCTGCCACGACGCCCAATGGCAAGTCCAAAAAGTCCTCGCCCATTCAGTCCGCGGCGCAGTCCCCTGCCGGCCGCGTCCAGCGATCGCGCAACGGCTCCAACGTCTCCAGTCTTGGTCCGCTTCCGGCCGTGCCCTGGTCGTCCAATGGCGCACTGGGCCGCCTCAGTGCAAAGCTCTTCGCCGATTCGCCCCCCACATTCATGCGCACCAACGAGCAGGATGGAGACTACATCCCGCCACCCCCGGACAGCCGCCGCACCAGCACATTTGACATGTCCCGGGCGATACGCCCTGGGAGGGCAATGACGACATGGATCTCGAGATGCTCACAGAAGTCATGGACGGCGGCGAAGTCGACGAGGAGGTGTGTCCCCACCGCTCGTCTCTTGATCCTCCGCTAAAGACACCCCGTCATAGTTCCAAGCTGCACTCGATCAGCTGACGCGCGCACATACGAACCGCTTGACCGACCTCAAAAGGCTGCTGGAACAGACCCAGACCGCATCGGCCGCACAGCTCCATGCCCTCCAGGCCGAGCTGCGTCTCCTGCGTGCGACAGTGGAGCAGGAGCGCGCCGCTGCGCGCGAGAGCGAGCTCCGCAGGGATCGCGAGCGCCTCACCATCGCGACGCGTCGCGCCGACGACGACAGCGCCGACTGGGACGTCGCGCGCGCGTTGCGCGGGGACGGGCGTGGCAATTTCAACGACGCAGAAGTTCGGAAGGCGGTACGTGGACTGAGGATGGGCGACAGGATGCGTCTGTGCGCGTTTTCGCCTCGCTCGCCTTGCGCTCTACGCTCACAGCCCGCCACAGCATCGCCATCATTCTCGACTGTGCGTGTCCAGTTGCGCGTTCTTCCCCTGGGAATTGTCTATACTTAATTACACTCCTTAATTACACTCCACTATAGCGTGTCTTCCTGGCGACATATCCCGGCAGATCCTCCTGCTCGAAAAATACGCAAAAAGCGTGTTCGACCTCGTCGGCACGCTCCCGCCGGAACTGGGCGTGCGCTGTCTCCAGCACCTGCCTGTGCACGACCTGCTCCTGCACGCCGAGCTCGTCTCGCACAAGTGGCAGAAGCTTGTGCACGCCCCCGCGCTCTGGCGTGCACACTGCCTCGCGCTCACCCGCACGGACCCCGTCCCGCTCCCCCCGCCCGCCCAACCCGACGAGTGGAAGGTGCTGTACAAAAGCCTGTTCCACCGCGAGCGGAACTTCAGCGATGCGCTGCCGCAGAGCGTCCGCTTCCTGAACGGGCACACGAATTTCTGCACAACGCTGCTGCTCAAAGGTGCGTCGGGATTGACTGCATAATACATTTTGCTGATGGTACGGTCGCGATCTAGGCAAACGGCTTATCAGCGGTTCGTACGACGAGACGATCCGGTTCTGGGATATCACTACGGGAGAGGAGAAAAAATGCCTCCAGGTCAAGAAGCCCGTCAGCTGCATCGACTTTCTGAGTGAGGAGGGTGGGTGCCTTCCCCTCTCAGTCGTAGCCCTGTACTTATCTTATGTTGCAGAGGTATTCGTTGTCGGTTTTCACGACGTTGGGTGCGCACCCCTCTCAGCTTGCACACCCTCATTCATTCACACGCTTGCCTCTCAGCCGTGTCCACCTGTTCTCCTCCGTCACGTTCAATCCACTTCAACAACTACAAGGGTGAACGACCTCGATTCTAAAATACCCCCCAGCGGACGCTGACACTTCCGCATAGTCACCTGTACGGCATCCGCGCCGTCGCGCTCTCGTCAAAATACCTCGTCTCGGCGGGTGCGGACAAGGCGCTCGTGTGCTGGGCGTGGCGCACAGGCACAAAGATCGTGCGGTGGGGGCAGCAGACAAACCTAAGTGCGTTGTCGTCTTTCTGCTCGAATTGTTGACGACTGAAGCTGTGGACAGATATTGGCGTGCAGATATTGGCAGGGGCCGCAGAGGGTGGAGAGCGGGTCGTGAGCGTGACCATCGACGGTGCCGTACGCGTATTCTCTATCGGTAAGCAGGTGGCCCTTGACATTGTCAAGTCAACACGCTGAGTGACGGAGTTGCCGTCAGATAAACGAGAAATGGTGTCCCAGTTTAAATTATCTGAGTTAGGCGCCGGGGACCCAACATTATCCTCCAAGATATTCAACGTAGGCGCCGGCGCGAACAACATGCTGCAGTGCGTGTGAATTCCCGTTCACGTTGTATTGACGTTGACCTTCGACAAGATGGTTCGCTGCGCATGGTACCCAGATGACGGTACGTACTCCCCTACTAACTACCATAAGCGACGTTGACAGCCGGCTCTGCTTAGTGCGCGACCAAATCCGTCATCCTCCACCTCCAATGGTCCGAAACCGACGCCGCCGCCATGGAGCCCCACACCATCGTCGCCTCCCCAACCTCGCCCAACCCGCTCGGACTCACGCCCCCCGTCCCCCCCCCACACGCACGCGCACCACCTCCGCGCTCTCCCTCTCCCGCTCCGGCGCCAAAACGCCGCGCCGGCAATCGCTCAACGTCACCACCGCCGCGCCGCCAGGGTCGGGCGGCTCCCTATCCAAGCCCGGAAGCCGCCGGGCCACGACGCCGCTCACGCCGCTGTCCGCCTCGTCGCGCATGGGGACACCGGCGGTCTTCGCGACGCGGTTCGGGACCGCGCCGCCGCGTATCGTCGCTGTGATCGAGACGCCGGACGTCGCGGTGGGCGCGGTCGACCCAAGGAAGAGGCGCGTCGTGACGGCGACGCGGTTCAGCTCGCGCGCGGGCGCGGATAGGAGGGTGCGTCATGTCTCCCCTCCTTCTCTCCTTCCCTTGTGTGTGTTGTACGGAGTGCCAATGTGACTGGCGTGTGTATCTAGATATTCATGTCGACGCATGACGACAAGCGGGCAAGGGCCGCGGCGCATGACCTCCCCGAGGACGAAGAAGACGGCGCGGTGGCGACGGCGGCTGCCGACGAGGAGCCCGACGAGACTGGGACTGGAGGGGCTGCCGACTTCTCGACGTCCATCAATGCGTTGGCGGGTGCGTGGGCAGCGTTAGCGACACACGACGACAGCGGGAGCAGCGGAGGGGGCTCCCCCCGCGTCGATGGTCTCCTGGGCACCCTCCCCGCGAAATTCGCTGGGCTCGCCACGCCGAATCTGAACCCGATGGCTATGGCGTTAAGCCACGAGGAGGTGGTGGTCGGCTGTGCGGACGGCACGATATAGTGAGTGCTTACATCCATCATAATACGGTGAGGGTGTTGCGTGTCGTGCTGAGATGTGTTGCCGATATAGCGTGATGAGCTTTGTGGGGTATCAGTACCGCCGGAGGGGCCATGACGCGGACCTCCTTCAAGTTGTCGACGGTGCGGCTGCGGCGTCCCGGACAGGCGCGGTCGACGCCGAGTCGCGGGTGGAGGGGGACGACGGAGTGGATTGATTGACGGGGCTTTGTCTAAGTTACAGTGACAGCGGTAAAACTGCCATGGCTGGCTGAGGCATGAGTTATTCAGTACGTGCTGAGTATAGTAGATTGGGTTTGCCCACTATGTTTTTCGGTCTGTGCATATGGCACTGTATATCCTGACGCTGACGCTTTGTGTCCGCCACACGTGCGTCATGCATGCTGATGGAGATGATTCAGATTCCTGGCACGTGATCAACGCGAGCCTGAGTGCGCTCACGTGTTTACGACTCAGACAAAACCTCTGCGTGGGAACTTGGGATTCAAGGGGGAGTGTTATGAATTAGGTAATCGGGCTTGGCGGCACTTTGGTCGACAATACAGTTCGTGAGACAAGGTAGGTGGACGGGTGTGGACAAAGGATGTGGAGGAAACAAGGCATCGGGCAGACAATGAGAGATATTATTAGATAGGACTCCATGTATATAAGGCTGCGACCTCTGGTCGCTGCTCACTATCGAATCAACCCCGTACTCTACTTCGACCTATAGGTGGTGTGAAGACTACGATCGAGTCGCTTCATCAAATCGCAATTGCAGATAGAGAAACAGGAGGTCAGTCTTCACTCATGGATTGATGCACACGTCGTGACTCGTGCCGTCATCCCCGAGCACAGTCCACATAGTATGTTGAACACACTGAGCAAACGCTTTTCCGGGATGGTTGACAAGGCGCTGAAGGGTCAGTTGAACGAGATAGTCAGCGAAGCAAAAGATGTCACTAATATGAACCCCGCGCCGTCCCTAATCATTGATGCAGGGGATGTGCATGACGGCATCGCTGCCACCAGTGGCACCAGCACTGTCAAGCCGACAAAGGCGGCTTGGGATCCCCTCTTGCACAATATCGAGCTGTTTAAAAACGCTGTGGATGGCATACCAGAGGTAATCACGCCGTCAGCCTTCCCGCTCACTTGATAATGACGCATGACCTGTTTCTAGATCCGTATTGATGCAATAATGGCATCGTCCGTCTTGTCCAGTGCGCACGAGGTATATCTATCACTTGCACCGACTGGGTAGCCATATCTGATATCTGGGTCAATTATATGCAGAGGATAATTGCTCAGAAGGACGGGGTCGATGCTATCAACAGGCTTGCTGAGAGTATCGGAGACACGTACGCGTTCGTCCCCTTGGCAGAGCCGTTGAAGAGAATTGCATCGCAAAAGTCAATTTTACTATCCTTGACGATCCAAACGATAGAGTGCGCCTACTTTATCCATGACTACGTGAAAAACAAGGATCTATGTATGTTATCCCATTATGTCAGGCGGCGATAGTCCTTGTTGACCTTTGTTCAGGGAAGCAAACCGTGAAGAATCTAGCGTCGAATGTTGACAACAAAGTCAAGCAATATCAGGCTACGCTCAACAAACTCGGTTTGGCGATACAGAAGCAGGACGTTTTTACAGACATACCTCTAGTATGTTTTCCCCAAGTTGTGGATTTCTGTGTGTTTTCCGATTTGGGGCCCTTCCCGAGGCTAATACAGCTTGTAAACAGCCTGGGAAATTCAACCGAGTGGCATGGTCTACGAAAGAAGAAAGTTCCTTTTGTCGGCCGTTAGACAATTCCAGGACGAGTTCAATCAACACCAGTTAGTACTACAAGACTCAGATGCCGACACGCACACCATGCGTGTTGCGGATGCACTCCTGGATGCTGCCCATGACCTCCGTGTGTTTTCCGATTTTAATACCATTCTGAGACTAATATGCCTTGCAAACAGAAGTAGAACTTGCCCTCAATGACATGCCATATGCAGCAGCCCGGTTTGATGCGGATAAAGTGTGTCGGCAAGGTACTCGGGAACAGGCCCTTATTGAGATCTGTGATTGGGTTAACCAGTATAGCGATGACACCACCCCCTGTATATTTTTCTTGAATGACGTTGCGGGTGCCGGCAAGTCTGCCATTGCGCACGAGGTTGCTCGACGATTTGATAGGCTACAACGCCTCGGGTCGTCGTACTTTTTTGACCACGCTCTTCAGGCAGAACGTTCCCCCGAAAATTTATTCAGCACGATCGCTCGTGATCTAGCTGATATCGATCCAGAACGAAAATCATCGTTATTCGGAGTGGTTCGGCAGAGGCGAGAACTTCGGACTACACGCTCTCCTCACGTACAGTTCCAGAAGTTCATTCTAGACACTGGTCATGGGCCAACTAATATTGGACCCATCGTGATCGTCATTGACGCATTGGATCAAATGGGAGGAGATGAGGAATCTCGCGAGGCTGTCTTGTCTGTGCTTGGCGACGAGACACTGGCAGGAAAGCTGCCGTCTAATTTCCGCATTTTTGTGACAGGTCGTCCAGATGAAAAGATTGTCGAGGCCCTTGTTGGGAAGGAACACGTGCTTTCTAGGGGCATAGAGGTTATCGATTCAAAGCCTGCCTATGACGACATTTGTCATGGTGGCGGCGTCTACCACGAGCGTGACGTGGCCACTTATGTAATTTACTGTAGCCCACGTTCGCGCATCATGGGCTGTCCGTGCTCAAACCTCACCTATGTATTATATGTGACATTCATGTCCGAACCTTATCTACCATAGACATCTGCTCTTTACCCTCTGCTAGAGTGCAAACTTCCTCTCGCGCACTTATCTACGCCACCACCATTATACGGCGCAGCTACACAGGGACTACGGAAAGCAGTCGGTATTGCTCATTGGGTATCTTTATAGTTAAATTTTGTCCCTGCATATTGTTCTGACACTACTTTCACAAGTCACGCTTGAATGGTATCACCTCAATACATTGTAGATGGCTATCTGCAAGCTCATCACACAATTATGATGTGCGACACAGGTAAGCCGTAGTTGACTTGAGTTTAGGGTCCGGATGGTCGTCGGCCACTGTCTATCTGTCGCCATTCTAGGAAACGCAGCTCTTAACGCCCCGCCCCCAATGCTACACACCCAAGGTATTTATTTATTTAATCTTATGAATTGCGTCCAAGCACGCTGCAGTCTGGGTCCTTGCCGCACCTGTCATCTGAACGAAGCACGTATTCATGGAGCTGTATCGCAGAGAATTGGTATTCACCTGCTAGTGCCCGCAGCACATTCGCGTGTCCGCCCGCTACGTCCAGACGGAGCCTGCTCAGTTGGATTTTCACGTAGAGGGCCTCTCTATGTGCAAACCCAACAGGGCAGCATTGGCCGCCCTCAAGCGAAACAAAGCTTGGTGTGGATTGTGATCCTTGCCATCTCCTTTAACAAATTGACAAGCAGTGGCCACTGCGTGTCAATTTGTCAAAGGAGATGGGAAGTATGGTCGGGATGCTGTTGATCAAATGGAGAAACTTTTGGTCAATAACCATGTGCTTCATTAACGCCATTATAATACTGCTGCAACTCAACCTGACTCGACTCGAATCCATAAATATCAGACTCGAATTTACACAGTAAGACTCATTCAGCAACTTACGTCATTCAAGACCACCTCCGCCCGGTATTGATACCCCACAAAGCACATCACGCTATATCGCCAATGGATCTCAGAACAACACCCAACGCCCTCACCATATCGTGCCGTCTGCACAGCCGACAGCTCCTCGTGGCTCAACTCCATGGCCATCGGGTTTTGATTCGGCGTGGCGAGCCCAGAGGGTGCCTAGGACGCCATCGACGTGGGAGAAGTCGCCGCCGCCGCTCTCGCTCTCGCTGTCGTCGTGTGTCGCTAACGCCGCCCACGCACCCGCCACCACATTGATCGACGTCGAGAAGTCGACAGCCCCTTCCGGCCCCGTCCCGCCGGGCTCCTCGGCAACCGCCGCCGCCTGCCATCCTCCGGGATATCACGCGCCGCGGCCATTGCCCACTTGTCGTCATGCGTCGACATGAATATCTAGATACACACGCCAGTCACATCGGCACTCGTATCACACATACAAGAGAAAGAGAGGAGAGAAGGAGACATGACTCACCCTCCTATCCGCGCCCGCGCGCGAGCTGAACCGCGTCGCCGTCAGGCCGGCCCTCTTCTCCGGATCGACCGCGCCCACCGCGACGTCCAGCGTCTCGATCACAGCGACGATACGCGGCGGCGCGGTCTGGAACCGCGTCGCGAAGACCGCCGGCGTCCCCATGCGCGACGAGGCGAGCAGTGGCGTGAGCGGCGTCGTGGGCCGGCGGCTCCCGGGCTTCGATAGGGAGCCACCCGACCCCGGCGGCGCAGCGGTGGTGACGTTGAGCGACTGCCCGTGAGGTGTTTTGGCGCCGGTGAAGCGGGAGAGGGAAAGGAGGTGGTGCGCGTGCGTGTGGTGGCGGGGAAGGGGGGCGTGAGTCCGAGCGGGGTGGGCCAAGCGCCCGAGGTGGGGCAGGCGACGATGGCGTGGGGCTCCATGGTAGCGGCGTCGGTTTCGGACCATTGGAGGTGGAGGATGACGGATTTGGTCGCACACTAAGCAGAGCCGGCCGCAACGCCGCTCGTGTTCGTTGGTTATCCCTAGGGGAGTATGCACCGTCATCTCGATATATTCGCTGCGAACCAACTTGTCGAAGGGTAAGGTCAATAGAGTGAACGTGAATTCACACCCACTGTAGCAAGTTGTTCGCGCCTGCACTTACGTTGGAGGACAACATCGGGTCCCCGGCGTTGAACTTTGACATATTGAACCGGGACACCGTTTCTCGTTTATCAGATCGCAGGTCCGTCACTCAGCGTGTTGACTGGACAACGTCCCTGCTCACCGATAGAGAATTCGCATACGGCGCCGTCGATGGTGGCGTCACGCTCACGACGCGCTCCCCACCCTCTCCGGCGCCCGCCGATGTCTGCACACCAACATCTGTCCATCGCATCACTTGTCAACAATTTCCCGTCCAGAGAGACAACAACGCGCTTAGAGGTTGTCTGCTGTCCCGTCCAGCACATGAGCGCCTTGTCCACATCCAACAACAGCGTTCGATCCGCTGACAAACCGCTCATGCAAGGCTCTCCAACTGGCACATCTTAGGATGAATGGATGATGATTGATAATGACTAGGATGGATACCCACTCCTACCCGCATCCGACCTTGTGAGTTGTATGATCACGACAGCACTTGACCCCCCACCCTCTCACGCGCACCGTACAATCACTGGGCTGGCGTTCCATGCGCTATTCTCGTCCATGGACGTACGAGTAGAGTTAGGTCGGCGGCGTGAAGGCGGTTACTCTTTTTTCCCCATCATGGCTGTCACGGTCACATCACATGGCTTTTGGTACTTGAAAATAAGCGTCAACTAGTGTTTGGATGCTGTACGATTGAAGTCGTGATATTGGCATGTCCAGTGTTCTGAGTTGCGTGAAAAATGCTGATCAATCACGAATGGAACTATTGGAGTGACTAGGATCGCTGTAAGGAAGCTGAAGCCCGCGCAGTTGTGATGATACGAATGTCATTTTGTGCTAGATAATGGCATGGGACGTAAGTCTAGACATGCTATATAAGCGCAGGCTTATATCTTCTCGTAGCTACATAACGGTCTTTCGGTGCTTTTAGACGGTAAACCCTACCATTTATGTCGTGCGTGGTCCCTGAGCTAGCTGATTATTATAGACGTATGTACCACTCGAAGCTGAGAACCATCACAATCAAAAAGCGTTCCTCCTTCCTCGCTTGCTTCTCGGATCCCACCATCCTGATGATTTATTCGGCAGATTGTATATAGTGTATTGGTTGCTCACGCGGTGCACAGATGCAAGGTAAAGTAATGCAGACTAGGATCTTTTTGGCAACTTGTTGCGGGAAGTTTCTATCTGTATCACACGGTAACCGGGGTCGAGTGTCCCAGCCTTTATCTAGTGGACATCATACCATATTCCCTGAGCGACCGCACTGGCCCTATAAGAGGACGTGGAGAACAGCCACCGTTAATGTAATATTATCTCCTTACAAATCATCGATCTAATATCTCCAACCTCTTTAAATTGTTCTTAATTGTGACCCCAACAGTAGTATTTCCAGCAGAGGGTTGGAGCTCCAAGGCCACCTCAAGAAGAGAAGAAAAGCAGCGGAGGGACATATCACAGAAAATGTGTGGGTTCGTCAATGTAGTTCGAAGGCGGGAGGGATTTATCAAGACATGATGGTAGAGATTAGGTAAATTGAACTTTAGGAGAATTACTTTGATGTCCCTGTTTTAGGCTCCGCTTTTTCTCCTGCATTTTTCTTTTTGATGTGCCGTAGCGCGGCGTCCTTGCGTGAAAATAACTGTGAGCAGCCGGAACATTCCCATTGACGACTACGATGGACTGTGTCGATATGACGCGTGAGGTCCCAAGGGCGACGACAACTGGCCCCGCACTGTTGGCACTTGTATCTGTTGGTCGAAACCTTGCTGGCACGACTTCGACCGCCGAGATCACCGTGCTCTTCATCGCTCTCGTAGTACGGACGAGACTCTTTCTTCGACGTCCTGCAGCTTCTTCTGAGCGGCTTTGGCTCTGAAATCTCTGCAGAACTAGCAGGAGCCTCGTTAGTTTCTAGTACTGCCGCCCGACGTTTCCGAAGTCTCGGGGCATTTGTGGCTATGCCTTTCACAGGACCCTCATTGGGCGTGACCTTCAAGGAAGATATAAGCTTTGGGTACTCGCTTCCACGCAAAGAACTCACCATGGAGGAGTGACTTCTTTTAGACGTGCTTTTTGTCATCCACGGCAGGTTATGCGTTGTCACTAACTTGAAGAAGAACCATTTATATAAAGCGACTCGGCAATGTCACTTTTCTATTCTCCGCGTGAAAAACCGCGTAAAAAATGCACCAAACTCCAAACAACTTGGCTATGGGTTTACAGGTCGCATATTCCAGGATCCATACCGGTACGTGAGTACCTTCTACTCTTCGGAGGTGATTACTGACCAATGTACAAATGTCTGCCATTTCCACCGGCCATCGGCGAAACCGCACGTGTAAGCGCTTTTCGTAAGCATGCCAGCGCCTCATACACGCTTGCAAGGGCCGTACAAAGTGTACATATCCATCACTCCTCAGGCAACACTTGAGGCTCAGTAAGTGTTTTATAATTGTTCCACAGGCTCACGCATGGAAGTTAAGCATTGTAGAACCCTTTTAAGTCTACAATTGGCCTTTATCCCACTTACATGAACAGGTAATCCTCGCAGCTCATTCCCGATGGCAAGATGCCTAAGGCTCACGTGGAGTCATACCCTTCTCCATCACCCCCCTCGTCACCATCTCCGTCCTCGTCTTCCTCCTCGTCTCCCTCATCTTCTTCTCCATGTTCGACCTCGCCGCTTGAGAAGTTTGGCTTCGAACTCTTCCTCCCCTTCTTCAGCCTCTTCATCGCGGTCAGGCGCGATCGCCGCAACATGTCCACAATATTGCCTTGGAAGTTGTCATACCACTTCAAAAGAAGCCCTCGACCAGCGAAAGAGTAGCAGGCCGGAGTGCTCGCCACCAAACGATTGTATTACTTATGCTTTAATCAGCGGGTCCCGTTCAGTCCGACTTCGTCAGATGCTCGGTAGCCAATACTGAGACGCAATGGCGATGGCGGTTCTGCCACAACGGAGCCGTTGAAGGTTGTTCACCATTGGCATCATTGCAGCCCGCTCTTGCTCCTACTAGCGCCATGACTTTGCAACAATTGGGGCATTCAGACGTGGTGTCGATGGCCAGTCCGGCATACGGACTGGCCCTCTACACCACGCCTGTACAGCCGACTGACTGGCATGACGTCTTGGTGTGGTGCGAGTTTCGTGCCCGATAGAGCATAGTCTAGATCAATAAATCTCTCATCTCTGAGACAGTGGTTAACTCAGGGTTATGCAACAAGGCACTTGGGGCCATGGGAGACGCTTCTTTGGATCGCATTAGATTGCCATGGCTGAGTCGTGCTACGATTCGTCCAATCTGGACCCAACTGATCAAGTTCAAGGAGCTGATGCTGGCAAGTTGACACCTCACGGCTGCGTAGTCTTATAACAGTTTCGAGGCTGAATAAACCCTTGGGACGGCGCAAGGAAATAACCATGAGACTATTGAGCGGTCTTGTCATATCTCAGAACCATGTTGTCGAGGGAATAGCAGCTGGAATTGCGATAATACGAGATGGATGCTGCTGCAACCCGAGGTGTAATTTCGCCTCGCATCTCCTAGAACGACAAGACATACTCTTCGGGAAGCCACCACGCCAAACAATGCATAATGACATTACACTCTAGGAACAAAACAGACTTCTCACCAATCCCTCGGGGACTGATCCAAAGTACTGATGGTGAGGTTGCAAAGTGAGAACGGACTGACATGATCTGCAGTAGCAGAAATGTCCGATCAAGTCTACTAGAGGACCCACATGACTCAGGGACTTCATAAGAGTAAAAACTTTCATTGAGGGACTTATCTAAATATATAACAGGACTTGGTATAACTGACATATACGTCAGGTCTAGCGCGTCCACCAGCGCGTCCAATCGTGCGTCCCGCCCCCGCCGTCCCGCCCCTGCGCGAGCCGCAACACCTCCCGCGCAGACCCCAACTAGCACCGCACGCGAGCACTTATCATCAGCTACCCGAACGGACTCCTCAACGGTCCCCGCGCCTGAGGGACTGATGTGCAGTCCCTTTTCTTCCTACAGCGATTAAACTTGTCAGTTACTAACCTAAGCCTACATACACTTCTCGTGGAAGGCGTATCTCTGATCGAGACTTTTCACGAACTTCCTATCAATCCAGTCCCGATATACCTGACGCATGGATTTTGTTCCATGCCGCCCGAGATTCATTTTTAAAGACACCCTAGATTATTTAAGACGAATAACTTTGACTCAGAGCTTTCATGTCCTCTGCAAGGGTCGTTTCCCAAGGCGACTATTCCTCCCCAAGCTAACCCAGTATGCATGTTCCGGATTACTTGCCTAAATTAACATATATATTGGCGTTTCTGCTTTAGTATCTTTTCTACTGCTGTCACTGTGATTGTAGCATTGGGCGGATATGTATCAAACAAAGTCTTTTCCTTCCTTTTTTTCTACAGTGCTTATACTATATACAGTGAGCATATACTACTCCACTCACTGGATAAACTATTACTAAACAACGATAGTCCAATCTCGCTAGATCACTGTTCAAACCTAAAGCTGACTGTCTGAGCGTTTACCAGTAGCAGTGAGTTGACCTATTATTGGAACGTCCTCCGTAAGATTGGAGTCGCAAACAGTACATATATCTTCGTGCTGATCCCGTTTCTGTTTCCGCACAAATGCCCTCTGACTATAACACCAATAACAATAAAACAATTTCACAGGGAAAACATATATGATGTCTCACCAAAAGCTGCACTTGTATTTCTTCCCAGAAGTCATTGCATTGACATGCCGAATAGCCTCCTGCTTGCGTCCAAAAAGTGTTCCGCTAGGACATAAATACTACTGGATTAGAAGGGCCAATCATTAAATTTACATAGAATGAACTCACCACGTGCACTGGAAGGGCCTCTCCTGCAGGTGAGCAGAGCGGATATGTGTGATGAGCTGCGCCTTTTGACGAAACCCCACGGGATGGGTACAGTTATGCCAACCGCAGAAGAACGTTGGTACGCTATTGAAAGGCGCCTGCACGATCAGGTGGCTGAGTTGTTTTGTGCTTGAGACAGGGGCTGTTTGGCACCATATGTGGTGGCACGCAGGCATGTCAGAGAGGTGGTCGCTGTCCGAGTAATGTGAGGGTGAGGAAACTGGGTCTGGCCCGGGACAGAATCGAGGATTACCCTAGAATTTACAATAAGTGGCCGAGCTTTTGTATTGCGAGTCGAGTGCAACAAATGCTCTTACGTCATGACCCAAGGACTCAGGATGTGTGCTATAATCAGTTGGAAGTGGCATGTCATTACCACCAGGAAACGCGCTCAGGCTGACATGCGAGGTTGCTAGCGTAATTACGAGATTGGGATATGGTACAGTCAGGGAACAGCGGAACGCACCGGTCGCGGAACGCACCGGTCGCTACTGGTCCTAGCCCTGGTACTGAAGTCACACTCTGACTCTGATGTTCTAGTTGGTTCGGACCTGACTCAGAGGGCGTGACACTGCAATAGCCTTGCGAATCACCGTAGAGGTATGAACCCTGACAATAAATGTCTGTTCAAGATATAAGTCATCATTCCCCGATTTTCTGAAGAAAAGGCGTGACTTACCAGTCATGTTTATGTCCGAAGTAGCTCCATCAGGATACCACACATCGCTACTACAGTTTCCCTCATTAGTGCTGGTGAACCCTCGGTCAGCCATCTCAAGTATGGGGGTAGATTACACTGTTGATTAATTGCGATCAGTGTCTGCTCTTGAGATTTACAGTGACCTTACCGGGTTTAATAGCGTGCGTACTGAGAAAAATTACTATTATTACAGTAATTGTAATCGGGCTATGATCGATAGCACGTCACCTTTCATAAGTACTGTGTATCCTCCAAGGTAATTTGTAATATCTAGCGTAACCGATTATCAGCATGTGACACTATTACTAGAATAGGTAAGGTATACCTACTTCTAATTATACCTGACAACCCATGATTACGAACCAAGCTGAGTAAGCGAAATTTGAAAGCGTATGTGAATTTCATCCGCAAGGGATGGATGGAGAAAGTTATTTTATGGGATGGATGGGGGCTAGTTGTGTCGGAATAGATATAATAAAGATTCTGAGGGCAGGGAGGAGTCAACTACTTAGTCAGGACTGGGAGATGTCACGGTCACTTGAGTGACGTGACTCAGGATTGACAGCGCTTTATAAAGCGCTGTGGCTTTACACCACGTTCGACATCCAGTCCGTCCTATGAGAGCACGGCGTGCACTACTTTTTCCGTCATCTTTGCGAAACATTCAACCTTGAATCGCTTCAGAAAAATCCCGTTGCAGACGGTCATCTGTACCCGGCATGGCACCCTGGTCTCCGCATCGCATCTGAACCTGAGCTTGAGTCTTAGGCTATTCCCCACGACTCGGACTATGTCAAACGACCTAATGTTGTATAGTACGTCGGATACGACAGAATTGCGCGGTTTCTGTTTGCAGAGGCTGAGATCGTGACGCTGCTAGCGAAGAGCCCACATCCCAACATTGCCCAGTTTCGGGGTTGCTGTTGATGGATGGGTCAATAGCTGGGCTGAGTCTGCAACGCTATCCCCGGATACTGCAGCACGTAATCCCGCATGGAAAGCAGGTTCGTGCTGATGATGGCCCGCAAGGAAATATTTCATATGAACACTCGGATTCGGAACAGCCCGATCGTGCGGCTTCGGGCCGTTCCCAATTGTGTTGGATCCGGCGGATGTAGAGCCTGCGATAGTGGCTGGAAAAGCCCTCATTGATACAGCAGCGTCTGGGGTCGCTTGTGAATGACTTGAGACAAACAAGAGACATCCTTAGCCTATAGGGCGTTGTGGATGATTATGTTTGAACCCTGACAGTTGTGAGCCATTTAACAGCTGCAGTTGCTTGTCAGTAGTGCAAAACACTACACACACTGCTCAATCTTCTAGGGACAGCGTATGCTGCGACGTCACTGCACTTACCAGGGTCAGTGGCACTACCGTACTTCGACACCCCAGTTGCTGTCTCCAGAGCCATTAGACAAAGGTTCATTTGAAATTTGATGGTTTTTGTGCATACCTGAACCAAGCTGAGACATCATCACCGTCTCCACACCTCAACGCCATCACCCCGCCTGCCCCCTCGTGCGTTCTTCTCCGGATAAAACTGGACTAGACGATCTAAGAGCGATACGGTACCGTGAAATGGAGACGCGAAAGACTACTGAGTGGGGAATTGGAACTTGGGGGCAATGATACCGATGCTGTGCGCGTGGAATGGGGTGTAGAGCGGCGGAGCAAGGGGTCAACGGGGAGGTTAAAGCGCCGGTGTTTGGAACGGTAGACCCGGTGTCGTGGCCAATTTCTCTCATGTCTCATCCCATGCGTTTGCGCAACAATCAGGCATGCTACAGACGTGAGCCATGAGTTACAGAGTAGGAGTATCTGGTGTCCTGTGATTTTAGTGTGCCTCCAGTTGCAAGAGAGGTCCAGAGCCTGCAGGATGGACGCTGACTGCGTCCGAAAGGGTACAACAGCAAGGTGGCGCGTCGTGTGGGTGTCGATCGCGAGACGCGTTTTCGGGACTGGGCCGAGTTTATGAATCACGCCGAGACCCTGGAGCACGGTCAATCGTCAAAATTTAGGTTTCGTATTGGATAGTGAGGAAGGATAATGTTGGCGTAGAAAGAAGTGATTGGTGGGGATGATGAGGGCTCTCGTGCTGGGTTCTGGGGTGACGTTTAAGGTGTCAGATATCGTGATGGTGGCAGGATATGCGAGGCTCTCTGATGCCGATCCGCGCCGTATTCCGGGTACCAGCTTGCCGTGAGAGAGCATTTGGGTGGCAAATGTGACCGATCAATGACCGAGTCGATCAATTGACGTGTGGAAGTGACGTGTTCGCGTTCTGGGCGGTATTCTGTCCTCTTACATTTGTCGTTCTCTAGAGTGCCGCATGTTTACCCGATGGCATGATCATACGCTTCGGCCGCTTACCGTGGAATTCAGCGAGGGCGCATAGCAGCGTCGTCTCGATCTCGGGTTCAGATCACCGCGCGCTCGCAAACCCAGATCGCAAACGCACCCCAGGTGACTTTTATTTCGTTCGCTCGTCTCTCTTAATGCGGAGGTGCAGGGCAGACACCCGTGAATTGCATCCGTTGCAACCCAACCTTTTCCTGGTTCATGTTGAAGAAGTTTCACGCCATCGCCAGAGTGACTCAATGCACACCACTCCTTCAGGAAGACAGTCGGTATTGCTTATTAGGTACCAATGCTACCACCCAAGGCATTTATTTATTCTTATGAATTGCGCCCAAGCACGCTGAAGTCGGGGTCCTTGCCGTCATCTGTCATCTGAATGAAGCAAGTATTCATGGAGCTGTATCACAGAGAATTGGAAAACAGCGGCATTCACCTGCTAGTGCCCGCAGCACCTTCGCGTGTCCGCCCTCTACGTCCAGACGGAGCTTTTCCAGTTGGGTTTTCATGTAGAGAGCCTCTCTATGTGCAAACCCAACAGGGTAGCATTGCCGCCCTCGAGCTCAGTGCGGCGGGAGTTACAAACCTATGTTTATAGCATAACTAGATTTACACTTGACGTCATTGTCTAGCACAAACTGGCATTCGTATCGCAACAAGTTCCCTGGCGTCAAATTACCTACAGTGATCACATTGTCAGCCCATTAATGTGATTGACAGCATTTTCACGTGCCGATCAGAACCCAAATGGGCATGCCAATGCGACTTTAATCGCACAACATCGAAACGTTCATGAACTTACCTAAAGCTTCCCCCGCACTCCATTTCTATACCCCGTCTTTCCGGGCACAACCCCAAACGCCATCGCCCCCTTCCTGAACATCGCCCTGACATCGCCCACCAACTCCTGCGGCCTCTCATACGCTGCAAAATGGCCTCCCTTCGTATGTTCACCAATGAACACGACATTGGCGAGAGTGTGCACCCACGCCTTTGGCAGGACGAAGAGTTCTTTGGGAAAGAGCGATATGCCGATGGGGACGTGACGTGGGACAATCTGAGCAGAGGGGTCCCATGCGCCGGTGCGTGCGGCTTCGTAGTAAATCCGGAGCGAGGCCGCAGGGCCGCCACGGGAGAACCAGTATATGGATACCCAGGTTATGACTAGCGTCATCCACGTACATTGATCAATGCATTATAACTGTACGTCAAGAAATATGTCTGTAGACCGTGACTTACTTTCATCGTCTGTCCACGGATACCCATCAGTCCAGGTAACGAGTTTTTCGTATATCCATGCAAGGAGTCCGACAGGCGAGTCGTTGAGAGAATATCCCACCGTCTGCGGCTGCGTCGACTGCAGGGCCGCATAGCCGGAGCCGCGCTCGCGGAACCACGCAAAACGCGCTAGGCCCGCTTTCTCGGTCGCTGTGTAAGGTGTCAAGAGGTGTTTAAGGTAGAGGAAAGGGTTTGTTAATAGTTGGGGGCGTAGGCCGCTTAGGTAGGGTGAGCCAGGCAGGGGAAGAGAACAGGATCACGTACAAGGGCATGTTTGTGTGGGATGCTTTGCAGTATCGACCGCCATAGATTTGTGCAATTTTTCGTGTTATCTGGAGGAAAATAAAGGGTTCAAACCAGGAAAGGGAGAAGCAACGAGGGCATTACAATGTAGCCCCAGTCTCCACCTATTTGCGACGAACGATACGAGGGGTGTCCTTGTTAGCGGATCACAGGACCAAAGTGACGCGATAGTCACCTTGGGTCACTGTACGCCGATGAGGATGCCTGGAATTAAGATGATCGAATCAGCGGCGTACCGTATTCCTCATACCCAAGCCCCTGCATTAGCTTATGACCTACTTCCGCGTATTGCACTGCTGCAAATCCTTTGGTCTTTGGAGCCTCAGAGAACCCATATCCAGGCAAGCTGAACGCAACGACATGGAAACTCGGATCCTTTTCTGAAGAGGGTGCAGTTAGAAGCGGCAAGATTTTCGCCACTTCAAGGAAGCTCCCAGGCCCTGTAGCCAATGCCACACATGGACACGCATCAGAGCACACATCAGTCCTTGTCGCGCTCAAATAAATGCACACGCACACCCATGCACGAACAATAACGGAATGGCACTCTCCACGGCACTCCGCTTGTGAACAAAATGGATGTTCAGCCTCTCAAGCCCCTCCACGCTAATATCCGCCGTGAATTGAGGGAGAGATGCGTTGATGTCGCGCTCGTGCTTGCGCCAGTCGTACCCGTCTTGCCAGTGCGCTGCGAGCCGCTTTATATCAGCCAGTGGGGCACCGTATTCCCACCCCGCGTCGCTGAGCTCGTTGGGAAACTGGACGGTGGAAAGCTTGCTGTTGAGGGAGGCGAGGGCATGGTCTGAGATGGAGAGCGTGAATGGGACTGGGGATATGGTGGACATTGCTGAGCCCGGTCGTGGGAATATTGTCACGTGACTCACGTGACTCCAGGTTACTAATATTTCGGTTACCTTCCGTCCTTCCGTCGCGCTCATGGCTACCTTTGCGAAGCCAGCATTCAACGCGACCTCCTACTCGGCTATCCGCCCTACGTACCCTCGTGAGCTGTACGAATCTGTGTACGCATATCATCGGCGAAGCAAATATGCCCAGTGGGAGCTTGCCGTAGACCTTGGGTGTGGCACAGGTAAATACTCTTAGTCCAACGATCATCTCTCTCTATACGGAGGGCTGAAAAGTCCACGCGAACCGTATACGAATCGTACACGACCCAACTATGTGCTCATACATGCTTCCATGAAGGTCAGGCAACAGCCGAACTAACGTCTTTCGACCATGTCATCGGCATCGACCCCTCAGAGTCCATGATTCAGAAAGCAAATGCCATCACCCCGCGCACCACTCCGCCCTCCAAGGAAATAACATACGTGACACACGCCGCGGAAGACCTGAATTTCCTCGAGACAGGGAGTGTTGATTTGGTGGTGTCGGGTACGTAGAGCTTCGTTGGAGTGCATCTTCCGACTCAATGGTTTATGTTCATTTCTAGCACAGGCTGCTCACTGGTTTGACTATGCAAGGCTCTGGCCGCAGTTGGCGCGCGTACTGCGTAAAGATGCGTCTGTCGCATTCTGGGTTAGGATCGTCTACACAGACGCCATAATCGTGTCTGATCGTTTAAATATGTAGGGCTACTCACAGTTCCGGATCGCAGGATATCCTGGATTGACCCCGATTATTCACGACTACTGTCAAGGCCGAAGTCTTACCAATTCGGTGGGCCCCTACTGGGAGCAACCCGGGAGATCCATACTAGACAATCATCTTTTGGACATACCTAGGGCTCCAGAACCCCAATTCAAAGACCACGAGCATATCTTCTGGACTGGTTTGTGAAATTTGGTTGTATTACTGTGATTGCGCCATTAAACTTTATAATCTTTTTGCAGGTGATTATCACGATTCTATTCCGGATCCTCGCCCGGTTCTTTTACGAAAGAGCGTGTCTTGGGAGAGTCTCCAAGCCTACCTGCGCACCTTTTCATCGCTGTATACATTTTTCGAGAATAACCCTTCAGATGCTGCACAGCGAACAGATTTGGCTCAGCGACCGTCTGATGGGAAAGGTGGCGATGTTGTGGAGCGGATCTGGTGGACGCTTAAAGAGGAGGTTGCGAAAGTGAATGAGGGACAACCTGGGGAGGAGGTTGTGGTAGAATGGCCACTGGCGATGCTGTTGTGCAAGAAAACTTGATAGCGGATATACTCTCGATAAGGGAGAGATGACGTAGATGCATGTGCGAAGACGCTAGAGGACCAGATATCATCACCCAATAGGATTCAATGCAATGGTTCCCGTGCGTTTATGGCACCTGGGCATCCGTATATATATCCTGGTTCTCCAGCCGAGCCTGGGCGTGGTTGCCTATCATTCGGTTCTAACTACTCCCCAGCTCTTATCGCCGGTACCTCAGTGAATACTCTGCTTGAGCTGTACATCACTTTGAGAGCTCCACTAGTGATTGGGAGGGTGAGTGATGTTGCGCCCCCCCACCTAAGTAGACATGGGGTGTAATTTCTCATTGCTATTTATGCTCCAGGGCATGCATTATAATAAGTCAGCTCCGACAAGGACGGTCAGACAGTCAGATTGACAATCACAGACATTGGGCTTGAAGTTTACCTTCCTCATTGTTGTCAATTCGGCTCCAATGACATGGCAAGCGCATCGTCTCCGGATCTTCCGACAAGACGATTGTAGAAACTGGCGGCGTAATTCAGGGTCAATCGAAGGCCACATGCACACCATGTTGATCGCTTCGGTGGCTTCAGTTCTCGCAGGACGGCGAGCACGTTGTATCGGGATCTGATGACATGAGGATCCAGGTATCGAATGCGGACACTGGCTACGTTGTTTCAGGGCCATCGAAGGCCACAGCCAAGCGGTCACCTCAGTTGCATTCTCGCAGGACAGCAAGAGCATCATGTCGGGATCTGTAGACTGTGCGATCTGGGTATGGCCCCGAGCGGTAAACGCTAACCACCTTGTACAAGCGCCATCTGACTCAAGGGCATCGATTCAGTGCGGCTGGAAAGCCGGGAGATAGCAGTGGATGGTTACTGAACCCGCTCTCAGAATGGTTGGCTTTGGGTGCCACCATGGGCATGAGCAGGCGTGTGGTGGCCCGGAAACACGCTTATCATCACGAACCTCGGGACAAAGCTCAAATTATCTGGTTTGTGCATGATACAGCATGGACGCAATGTAGAGGCGGCAGGCGGCAGATCCGACTCGGATGTAATTGGTACCTGTATGAAAGGCTTACTATGCATTTGAAGTCATCCTGAGTTCGATTACAGGTACTCCTCGTACGTACTAATTGTAACTGTATACACAATACTTGACAACTATAATCCAGATTTCGTACATGTACATACAGCCACGGATGCATGGCTGCTAAGCACCAGTGACCACTAGTTCTGCCTGTCACTATTGCACTACTGTACTGCCAAAGATGTTTCAATTCTATGTAGGCACTTCCATGAACGCAAGCACAGCCGTGAAGACCTCTGGAAGTTCTGCTTGTTATCTTTCCGCAATTAGCGTCATGGCTCGATCAGGGGTACGTGGTCACAGTCTTTTATGACTCCAACGAACTTGAATTATAGCACATGGCACCACCAAAGTAATACTACTCACCTCAGGAAAATCCAGCTCCGTCGCCGAGTGTTTCATGCATGCTATTTCATAAGGATTGCTTGAAGGCGCAGTGGTGCGTTGAGTCACTCTAGCGATGGCGTGAAACTTCTTCAACATAGATAGGCCCTCAGGAAGAGGTTGGGTTACACCGGTCGTTGAGTGACCTTTCTGGAAGCACATAGTTGTTGGATGTACGATGTCACACAGCACCACATGCACCCACATACGTGTCAGTACATGTATTTCAACCGCCGCCGACCCCTCTTTCCCTCAGTCGTTCACCTCTTTCCTGAACGTCTGAGGTAAGAGCTAGCTACTACTCCCTCTCATCGTTATGCGTCGCTTACTTGTCATTACCCGCACTACAGCTAATCGTAGTGCAGGTATAATATAGTCGTTCACCTCCTTCCTGAACGTCTGAGCTAATCGTAGTGCAGTTCCAACAATAGTCTGTCGAGTTCGAATTGCAATTGTACACCATTGCAACGCATGCAATTCACGGGCCATTGCCTGCCCTGCTGCAACTCCGCATTAAGAGAGACGAGTGACCAAAATAACAGTCACCTCGGGTACGTTTGCGATCAGGGTTTGCGATCCCGTGGTGATCTGAACTCGAGCTCGAGACGACGCTGCTATGCGCCCTCGCCGAATTCCACGGTAAGCCAAAGCGTATGATCATGCCATCGGGTAAACATGCGGCACTCTAGAGAACGACAAATGTAAGAGGACAGAATACCGCCGAGAACGCGAACACGTCACTTCCCTGCCGCACGTGGCATTTGAGCAGTCACCCACGTGCACACAATCAGGAGCACGTCCATTGATCGACTCGGTCATTGATCGGTCACATTTGCCACCCAAATGCTCTCTCACGGCAAGCTGGTACCCGGAATACGGCGCGGATCGGCATCAGAGAGCCTCGCATATCCTGCCACCATCACGATATCTGACACCTTAAACGTCACCCCAGAACCCAGCACGAGAGCCCTCATCATCCCCACCAATCACTTCTTTCTACGCCAACATTATCCTTCCTCACTATCCAATACGAAACCTAAATTTTGACGATTGACCGTGCTCCAGGGTCTCGGCGTGATTCATAAACTCGGCCCAGTCCCGAAAACGCGTCTCGCGATCGACACCCACACGACGCGCCACCTTGCTGTTGTACCCTTTCGGACGCAGTCGGCGTCCATCCTGCAGCCTCCGGACCTCCCTTGAAACTGGCGGCACATTAAACTCACACGACACCAGACACTCCTGCTCTGTAACTCATGGCTCACGTCTGTAGCATGCCTGATTCAGTGATTCTTGCGCAAACGCATGGGATGAGACGTGAGAGAAATTGGCCACGACACCGGGTCTACCGTTCCAATCACCGGCGCTTTAACCTCCCCGTTGACCCCTCGCCCCGCCGCTCCACACCGCATTCCACGCGCCTGGCATAGAGATCATCGCCCCAAGTTCCAATTCCCCACCCGATAGAATTTTAGGTCTCCGTTCCATGGCACCGTATCTCTCTTAGGCCGTCTAGTCCAAAATTAGCCGGAGGAGAACGCACGAGACGGCAGGCGGAGTGATGGTGTTGAAGTGTGGGGATGATGATGATGTCTCAGTTTAGCTAAGATATGGACAAAACCATCGAATGGCAAACAACCCTTGGTCTATCGCGGTGTCGAAGCACGGTAATGCAGTGACGTCGCAGCATACTCTGTCCCCAGAAAATATAGCTGTGTATGTAGTGTTTTGCATGCGCGCCCCTCGTCTTCGGCAGACTCTGGAGTGAATGAGTGGATAGTGCTGGGAGGAACACCACTAGAACCAGCTACTGACAAAGGACTGCAGCTGTTAAATGACTCACAATGGTCGGGGTTCAAACATAACCATCCATGATGCCCTATGGCTGTCCCTTGTTTGTCTCGAGTCCTTCACAAGCGACCCCAGACGCTGCTGTATGATGGGGGCTTTTCCAGCCGCTGTCGCAGGCTCTACAACCGCCGGATCCAACAAGTGATGGAACGGCCTGTTCAAAGGTGGATATATAACCCCCCAAGTATCACTCCATCAGCCCAAGGGACAGATAATCATTCTCATACACCAACACATTCAGTACATTCAGCCGTCCCAATGGGGTGGTGAACAATTTTTGGCCATTCATGGATGTTCCAACGGGCTTACAGGAGTCAAAGTCAATGATTATGGGTGTGGGTGGGGTTGCAGAGGAGAGCATGATCTTGCGGGGGTTGAGGTCATTGTGGAGGAATATGATACCTGATACGATGCTGCGGAGAATAACCGCCCGATTGAGCTGCTCCAACTTGTAGTGTTCAGACAAAGTATTGCTTTGCAAGCCATCATCAGCATGAACCTGCCTTCCATGCGGGATTACATGCTGCAGTATCCAGGGATAGCGTTGCAGACTCAGCCAAGCTATCGACCCATCCATCAACATGCACCCCCAAAACCGGGCAATGTTGGTGTGTGGGCTCTTCTCTAGCAGGGTCAAGATCTCAGCCTCTGCAAGCAGAAACCGCGCAATTCTGTCGTCGCAGATGTAATATATAGCACTAGGTCGTTTGACATACGAGTCCGAGTCGTGGGGCCCGGGAATAGCCTCCGACTCAAGCTCAGGATCAGATGCGATGGGAAGACCAGGGTGCCATGGCGGGTACAGATGATCGCCCTGAACGGGATTCTTCTCAAGCGATTCAAGGTCGAATGTTTGGCAAGGATGACGGCCGAAGTAGTGCACGCCGTGCTCCTCTCATAGGACGGACTGGAAGTCGAACGTGGTGTCAGAGCTATCGAGGGCTCTTTTTTTCGTGCAGGAAGGAGGATATGAGGCTCATGGAGAGGGTGTAAGTGTCAGTCCTATGGATGAAGTGTTGGACCGGTGGCGGCAATTTCACGTCACCCAAGTCACCGTAGGTGACCGTCACGGACACCTTCCCCAGTCCTCCCTGCCTCCAGAATTTTTATTATATCTATTCCGACACAAGCCTGCATCAGCTTTGCAGCAGCATCCATCTCGTATTATCGCAGTGCTAGCTGCGATTCCCTCGACGACGTGGTTCTGAGATATGACATGCCCGCTCAATAGTCTCATGATTATTTCCTTGCGCCGTCCCAAGGGTTTAGTCAGCCTCGAAACTGTTGTTATAAGACTACGCAGCCGTGAGGTGTCGACTTGCCAGCATCAGCGCCTTGAACTTGATCAGTTGGGTCCAGAATGGACGAATCGTAGCACGACTCGGCCTAGGCAATCTAATGCGATCCAAAGAAGCCTGGCCCCAAGTGCCTTCGTTGCATAACCCTGAATTCACAAACTGTCTCAGAGACGAGAGATTTGTTGATCTAGGCCATGTTCTATCGGGAACGAGTTGGTTATGTTTATGTAAATGGGCCCGCGATGGGCCGAAAGTCAGAACGAACATGTGGGTGGGGGGTAAATAATATCTCGGAGGTGGGCACGAAACTCGCACCACACCAAGACGTCATGCCAGTCAGTCCGCTGTACAGGCGCTGTGTAGAGGGCCAGTCCGTACGGCGGACTGGCCATCGACACCACGTCCGAATGCCCCAATTGCTGCAAACTCATGGCGCTAGTGGGAGCAAGAGCAGGCTGCAATGATGCCAATGGTGAACAACCTTCAACGGGAATGGCCCCGTTGTGGCACAATCTCCATCGCCATTGCGTCTCAGTATTGGCTACTGAGCATCTGAAGAAGTCGGAGTGAACGGGACCCGCTAATCAAAGCATAAGTAAGACAATCGTTTAGTAGCGAGCACTCGGCCTGCTACTCTTTCGCTGGCCGAGGGCTTCTTGTGAAGTGGTATGACAACTTCCGCCGGCGGAAATGGTAGACATTTGTACATTGGTCAGTAATCACTGACGAGTAAAAGAGACTCACGTACCGGTATGGATCCTGGAATGTGCGGCCTGTGGTACTCCCAATAGCCAAGTTGTTTGGAGGTGGTTTTTTTACGCGGTTTTTCACGCGGAGAATAGAAATGCCGAGCCGCTTACATAATATAAATGGTTCTGCCGATGACGCGGCCGTACTTGTGTCGTACGCGTGGGTGCTAGCGCCTTCTGTGCATGTTCACTGTATCACTTAGCGTCGAGTCCAGGTATCACTTAATGACACATATACGGTGCCCGAGCAGTACCAGGTCTGTTTCAAATGGCGAAACGTAAGCGCCAGAGGCAAACTAATAACTTTAGTCATACAATATGGATGCAATGCGGGCTTCGATCTGTATATCTGTACGTACTCCTTATCACGTGCTTGTTGACGCGATGTACGACGAGGATGACCGCCACGAGCCTGTCCTCGACAGTAGTTCAGGCTTGCACAATCGCAACCCCACTGGTAAAAACCAGCACAAAAGCTGCCGTAAGTTTCTCCACTTAGAACTGTAGGTCACGATAACATTTGTTACGAGCCTAGCGTCGGCCAACGACCCTCACCTTCAAGCCTTCCTCACAGAATACCATCGGCGTGGTATAACTAACCGCATAACTCTGAGCAAATTGCTCAAGGTGGAACATGACATTACCATCAGGTTCGTTTGTCCGCTATTCACTTGTACTTTACTGAAGTGACTCTGCGCACATGCACGTGCTTTAGTCCAACCTCGGTGGCGAGATGTCGTTCCAAGATGGGACTCAAAGGAAGTAAACTTACTACCCATGAGATACCAGAGGTTGTCAAGCGACAGCTTGTTATGGACCAAATGGCGAAGGATCCGACGAGACGGCACGGCCCACGCCTCATCAAAGAGGACATTTCCAGGCAAACTGGCATTCACTTAACACGGTCAGTTCTGTTTATGCTTTATATTAGACGACCATCTCAATCTTTGACCAGAGACTATGTAGAAATGGAGATGCGCCTGCAAGATCCCGAAGGGTTCTCAGACTGAGATCCTACAGCAAAGAAGGTGCATCGGGTCCCACTCGTTGTCCTAGGTCCTCACTATGAATGGAGCGGTGATGGTCATGACAAGCTAACTGCAATCGGCTTTCCCATCTGGGCGTTACGTGACGTATGGTCAGGTAAGTGGCTAGGGCTGTGGGTCGTACCAAATAATCGCCTTGGGGAGGCTATTGCGTACCTCTATCTTAGTCTCGTTGAGGAACTCGGAGGTATGTTTGTTATTCGTTGAATAAATGACAAGAATCATCTATATACAGGGATGCCGATTCAGTCAACCACTGATTGTGGTTCGGAGACTACAAAGATGTACGGCTTTGCCAATGCACTTCGGTATGTCACTAAACAGATTATAGTTATCTGTCTTAATCAATACATTTACCAGTGAGGCATTCTCGCCCGACCTGCCGGTGGCAGAGCTCTCGGCTCATCAATTCCTCAAGAGTATCCACAATACAACAATAGAAAGAGGGTGGCTTCGTGTCCGCCTTCAATGGGGTGATAATATCAAGGATATATGGAGGAAGGGTGCAGAGTCGTATAACTATGATAGCAATAACGCACACCAATAGTGCGTAGTTTGCTAGTTTTATCCAATGCGTGCTTATTTGTTCAGTGAGCTGGTTCAATGGCTCTGGCCCATGTTCATTAAACAGGAACTTGATGTGTTGAAGGACAACTTCAATAACCATGTTGTGCGTACCAATTGTCACAAGAAAAATCCTTCAGGGGTTGCACCGAATGTAGCCATCGCTATGCCTGAAGAGTATGGCGGTCTCAATTGCTTGCAGCCTGTTGATGTAGCTATCATTCGAAGGCTCAAGGATGAGCTCGGAGGTGACGACCTCATTCGCTTTGTAGATCTGGAGTACGCAGCCCATGCTCAGGACACCTTTAGCGCCTTGAATACCCAGCTGACGATGGAGAACATATGGCTAGTATTCCAAACCATGCTCCACATAATGTATCCATGATTGTGCTGCTGTGTTCAGCGATAATCGTAACAGGCACCTTCGGACTACAATTATAAATGCTTTTTTTTTTTTTTTTTTTTCTAAATAATTTCCACAATGCTAGAGAGAGGTACTGAACGGTAAAAGGTACACTAATCCCATCCTAAGGCCCAGCTGGATGTGAGTGCAATATACACCGCTGATAAAATTATAACATACCGTGTCTCAATGGGCCATTACACAGTTTATCGGGTAATATACTTTTAGGTGCGTATTGTGTCGGGTTGGTAGACGGCAGCTGTAGACCCTTACAGAAGGCATTACACACATGCTCTCTGAGAAACTTTTGGATTGCATCGGCAGGTGATAGATCGTATAATGTGGTCTTCGTAGTTGTGTCTGCGGTTCTGTAGACAAATGTTCAGCGTGACATAGTAATCAACGTAAATGGTGAACACTAACATGCGGGCTTGAGGATCAAAGAGAATGAATTCATTGTTGGTTATGAACCCTAGTTAGACCATGATTTAGTCTTATAAAAGGCCTTCGTGTGCTATACTTACCTTGAAGGTCGCATAGGAAGACCGAATTCATGCTATCAACAACTACATGGTGTGCGAATGTATCCACTGCTGCTCCGAACCCAGTTTCACCACTTTGACCTGTCTGTAATGAACCTGAGTATTTGCGAAAGTCACCTAAAAGAAGAGGTGTCGAGAGGAATAGTGTGTGGTGAGTGTGCGATTATCTGGCCCTGTGACTGGACAAGGAAGAATCTTTTCTGCATTTATTACGCCAAGGAAGGCACCACTAGCATTGACTCGCATTCCTGATAGGAATCATTAGTGAACTATATTTGCCGCAGTTTGATACTTCTATACTTACTGGGAAGGCCGTCAAAATTAAGCTGCTTGGCACGCTGATAAAAGCTTTTCATAAAATAGTCAGCCAGGACAAGGGCTTTCAATCCCTGCCGAAGCATGTTATTATTCTCGTCCTCTTGGATTATAAATAGCGAGGCAATTGGGTTGATTTGAAATACTGCAACATCTGCACCGCCAACTTGTCCCTGGCAGTAAATCAATGGACGTCGGACATATCATTACGATAGAATAGCATACCTTGAATGCATACTTCTCGACACCCCTTCCCAAATACCCACCCCGTGGTTTACTCTGATATTTATGTTCTGGCCAATCCTTCGCAACGAGTATAGTTTCCTTTGGTGACCCTTCAATAAGTGAAATTGTGCCCCACTTATCAATAGTCCAATTGATGCGCTCAAATGGGTAGGCATCATATCGCACTGCAGGTGTTGAGGGTAAAAGTGACGGGCCTGCAATGGATGGCCGATACATGCTAGTGTACTTTAGCGGTGTTAAGACATGGCTCGCAATAGATCGCTGCAAGCTAGCTGTAACTGAGCGTTGAGAGGTTAAACTAGTACTACGGGTGGAAATATTCATAATACGCCTGTAACTATTTTCAACAACCGAACATTTTGATGGTGGCGAAGCATCCTCCTTGTTAGATCCACCAGAGTCATCGTCACTCTAGAGTAAAAGAAATTTAATCATCTGAATAGAAAGTGAAGGTTTTAAGGTACCTCTCTTGACCGCTTTGCGTTATGAATAATCTCCCACACATAAACCCGGAGTGTGATTGACTTTCCAGCTGCATCTTTTTTCGAGATCCCATCGCTCTGACTGAGCCGATTGTGAAGAGTCCCGATAGAGCCGCTGGGGACGTTGAGCTGATATGAGCTGCTGTTATCCTTCTGGACAGCGAATGTCACATATTCCCTGTGCACACTTCATTAGTACTTGGTACTACTGTGTCATTGCGAGCAGAAGGGTAGAACGAGCGGAAGGGTAGAAGAAATAAACATTACTAACAAAGTGATCTTTGCAGTCATTCGGTCATGTTCTTCCTTTTCATCTGGGTCGACTGGCAGCGTCATGTAAGCAGATTGAAGTAACTCTACAAATGCTCTAAATGCGGTCTCTACAGGGACAGCCGATGTAACCGTATATCTAACTGTTGGGTGTTGAATCTGCGAGTCTGCTGAATCAATACCTGTTGACAACGAGGCTAGGATATAGTTACGGTGCGAGCTTTATTCCCATTCGCAGGATAAATCCATAATGTCCCTGTCAAAACATTTGTTTCGGTGTGACTAAGTTCTCTGAGGGCCTGGTTGCGCACACGTGCCTGTGAAGCATTCAACAAACCCCGATTCAAGGTTTGTTTAGCTGGCTGTCGGTTGAGTCGATGCAGCGAAGCCTCGGACTGGTGAGTCGCCACACTCTTGATAATGCTGCTGACGACCGGATGGGTTCCTACCTGTCCGGCATCGTCACCAGCTTGTAGATTGTTCAGTAGAATAACTCGGTATATAAATGGATTATTACTTTTTACTTTGCAAGAGCCGCACAGGACACCTTGCATACGAGGATACACTGCTCCGCATCCTTCGCATTGTTGAGTTTCCTGCCATAGTAGAAATACTCAGGTCTAAATATGATTAACGAGGTGGTGCTAACCTGGATAGCGTTCTTCTCTGGAAGCGCTGCGGCTTCAATCTTCATGCACTTACCACATGTTGCAGGGTGATCGCAGAAGACGAAGATGCAGCCACACAAATGGCATTGCATTCTGTTCAGTAGTCGAAGATAAGCACCGAGGACACGTCGAGATAGAAAGTTAACGTAATTAGCCCGGTTTAGCTGGTTGGCGTTCGCTGTAATTTTTTTTCATTCATTCCAACCCCGCGAGGGCGAGGCGCACTGAAACACCGGATATGCTGCGTAAGTATCGGTGTAAAAATGTTACTTCCTTCGTTTGTAACTTCCCAGGGGTACTGAGTCAGTCCAAGAGATTCTAGGTAACATTCAGGCAACAGGAGTGCACTGACCAACTAAAGGATTACACGAAGACTTCATGAAGGACTGCTGGCGAAGACGACATCGGACTTACAACTAAGCTTCCGAGACAATGATATGTAAGCTGTGTTCCTGCTTTCAATTTCCGTCAGCTGATTTCTATTTCGCCATTTGAAACAGACCTGCCTGGTAGAAGCGGGTGAGGCACCTCGGCGGATTTGGCGTAAAAACAAAAATAGAACCACGGTTATGAAAGGATGGACCGTGGGATCACTGGAAGCCCTGCACAAGCTCAGCCTTACACAGCTCGGATGCTCGGCATCAAAGCGTGCGTCGACAAACCAATCGTTGCGCCATTATTCCTCGAGGCTGTGCACCACTCTCTACATCGGCATTTCGCTGCAACCAACCTTGCCTTAACCACGTGGGGCCATCCGTGCCATCTTGCATACAGTAACTGTCTATGCTATGCCGCCCGTGCATAAATTCAGCGTCGACCTTCACAATGTTGAGCGCGCGGCCACTTCAGGTCCTGTCTAAGGCATGTGCCATGGCCCACTCTTATTCGAGACCTCTCAGCTTTCAAGGACATCTTCCTTGGACAGTCTGATGCCAAACAGTCTGGAGCCCAGAGACGGACTTCTCGGGGAAGCCTCGATCGCATGGGAAGGAGTAAGCCGAGGTGGCGCGCCACTGAGCAATTTGCTTACTCGTCCTTCACTCAGTTGGTCCAATACGCTATGGACTTTAAGGCTTCTGCAGAGACCTGTGTTCATGACACAGCTTCACCATGGAATCTGACTCGTTCAGGATGTCGACATTGCGGTTACTCTACACCCTATGGCTTTGCTGAGACGGAACCCATTGTGGGTCGGGCACATTCAAAGTCCCCACTGCCTACACCTCCCTCGACTTGTTCCATGGCATTTGAGCATGGTGAGCCTGGCAGTCCTCTGGCAGGCGTTGTGTGCTGTTTGGCGGCGAGGAATGATGATCACAATGCCAGATCGCGTACACCATCTACCAGACTGACACGTCCCATCCCATTTATTTGCCACAGCTTCATAACTAACATCTCCTGCACTAGTCATAGACAGTAAAAGCCCATGTCGTTCCCCTTCGCCAGATGTGGATTCTCGCCTCAGCGTGGAGCCGAGAAAAGCCACGTTTAAAAGAAGTCACTCCTCGATGGTGAGTTCTTTGCGTGGAAGCGAGTACCCAAAGCTTATGTCTTCCTTGAAGGTCACGCCCAATGAGTGTCCTGGGAAAGGCATAGCCGTCAATGCCCCGAGACCTCGGAAACGTCGGGCGGCAGTACTAGAAACTAACGAGGCTCCTGCTAGTTCTGCAGAGATTTCAGAGCCAGAGCCGTCCAGAAGGAGCTATAGGACGTCGAAGAAAGACTCTCGTCGGGACTACGAGAGCGATGAAGAGTACAGTGATCTCGGCGGTCGAAGTCGCGCCAGCAAGATTTCGACCAACAGATACGAGTGCCAACAGTGCGGGTGCAGTTGTAGCCGCTCTTCTGACCTCACGCGGCATATCGACACAGTCCATCGCAGTCGTCAATGGCAATGTTCCGGCTGCTCACAGATATTTTCACGCAAGGACGCCGTCAAACGGCACATCAAAAGGAAAAAATGCAGGAGAAAAAGCGAGGTCTAAAACAAGGACATCAAAGTAATTCTCCTAAAGTTCGGTTTACCTCAATCTCTACCATCATGTCTTGATAAATCCCTCCCGCCTTCGAACTACAGTGACGAACCCACACATTTTCTGTGATATGTCCCTCCGCTGCTTTTCTTCTCTTCTTGAGGTGGCCTTGGAGCTCCAATCCTCTGCTGGAAATACGACTGTTGGGGTCACAATTAAGAACAATTTAAAGAGGTTGGAGATATTAGATCGAGGATTTGTAAGGAGATAATATTACATTAACGGTGGCTGTTCTCCACGTCCTCTTATAGGGCCACGCAGTGCGGTCGCTCAGGCAATATGGCATTATGTCCACTAGATAAAGGCTGGGATACTCGACCCCCTTTACACAGATAGAAACTTCCCGCGGCCAGTTGCCAAAACGATCCTAGTCTGCATTACTTTACCTTGCATCTGTGCACCGCGTGAGCAACCAATACACTATATACAATCTGCCGAATAAATCGTCGGGATGGTGGGATCCGAGAAGCAAGCGAAGAAGGAGGAAGGCTTTTTGATTGTGATGATTATCAGCTTCGAGTGGTACATACGTCTATAATAATCAGCTAGCTCAGGGACCACGCACGACATAAATGGTAGGGTTTACTGTCTAATGGCACCGGAAGACCGTGATGTAGCTACGAGAAGATATAAGCCTGCGCCTATATAGCATGTCTAGACTTACGTCCCATATATGCCATTATCTAGCACAAAATGACATTCGTATCATCACAACTGCACGGGCTTCAGCGTCCTTACGGCGATCCTATTGTCACTCCAATAATTCCATTCGTGATTGATCAGCATTTTTCGCGCAAGTCAGAACACTAGACATACCACCACGACTTCAATCGTACAGCATCAAAACACTAGTCGACGCTTATTTTCATGCACCAAAAACATGCGATGTCACATGTGACCGTGACAGACGGGGAAAAAGTGCAACCGCCTTCACGCCGCCGACCGCTCCACTCGTACGTCAATGGGAGAATTAATAGCCAGCCCAGTCATCGTACGCTGCGCGTGAGAGGTGCTGGGTCAAGTGCCGTCGTGATCATACAACTCACAAGGTCGGATGCGGGTATGAGTTTAGAGACGCCGTGCGACGTCAATCACAGCTAAGTATAATCGTCATTATCATTATCATTATCAGTCATCATCCGATATCCCAAGATGTACCAGTTGCAGAGCCTTGCATGAGCGGATTGTCAGCGGATCGAACGCCGTTGTTGGATGTAGACAAGGCGCTCGTGTGCTGGATGGGACGGCAGACAACCTCCAACTGCGTTGTTGTCTCTCTGCACTAGAAATTGTTGACGAGTGAGTCGATGGACAGATGTTGGTGTGCCGACATCGGCGGGGGCCAGAGAGGGTGCGGGTCGCGAGCGTGACCATCGACGGGGCCGTATGCGTATTCTCTATCGGTGAGCAGGGACATTGTCGATTCAACACGCTGAGTGACGGACCTGCCGTCAGATAAACGAGAAACGGTGTCCCGGTTCAAATTGTCAGAGTTTAGCGCCGGGGACCCGACGTTATCCTCCATGATATTCAACGTAGGCGCAGGCGCGAACAACTTGCTACAGTGCGTGTGAATTCCCGTTGACGCCGTACGGGTTGCATTGAAGTTACCTTTCGACAAGATGGTTCGCAGCGAATGTACCCAGATAACGGTGCGTGCTCCCCTAGTCATGACCAAGGAACATAAGCGGCGTTGACGGCCAGCTCTGCTTAGTGCGCGACCAAAACCGTCATCCTCCACCTCCAATGGTCCGAAACCAACGCTGCCGCCATGGAGCCCACACCATCGTCGCCTCTCCCACCTCCGACGTTTCGCCCACCCCACTCGGACTCACGTCCCCCGTCCCCGCCCCCACACGCACGCGCACCACCTCCTCTCCCTCTCCCGCTCCACTGGCGCCAAAATGCCGCGCCAGCAGTCGCTCAACACGTTGCACCGCGGGGGTCGGGCGCTTATCGAAGCCCGGGAGCCCCCGGCCTTCGACGCCGCTCGCGCCGCTGTCCGCCTCGTCGCACATGAGGACACCGGCGGTCTTCGCGACACGGTGATCGAGACGCCGGACGTCGCGGTGGGCGTGGTCGACCCGAGGGGGAGGGGCGTCCTGACGGCGACGCGGTTCAGCTCGCGCGCGGGCGCGGATAGGAGGGTGAGTCATGTCTCCTCTCTTTCTCTTGTGTGTGTGATATGGAGTGCCGAGATGACTGGCGTGCATCTAGATATTCATGTCGACGCATGACGACAAGCGGGCAAGGGCCGTGACGCGTGATATTCCGGAGGACGAAGAAGATGGCGCGGCGGCGGCGGCGGTTGCTGACGAGGAGCCCGACGGGACTGGAACTGGAGGGGCTACCGACTTCTCGACGTTCATCAATGCGATGGCGGGTGCGTGGGCGGCGTTAGCGACACACGACAACAGCGGGAGCGGCGGCGGCGGCTTCCCCCGTGTGGACGGTCTCCTGCCAGTGGGCATCCTCGCCGCGAAATTCTTTGGGCTCGCCACGCCCAATAGAACCCGGTGGCTATGAGCTACGAGGAGCTGGTGGTCGGCTGTGCAGACGGCATGATACAGTGAGTGCTTACATCCATTATAATACGGCGAGGGTTAGGTGTCGTTCTGAGATTCATTGGCGATATAGGATGTACTTTGTGGGGTCTCAATACTGCGGCGGAGGCCATGACGCGGACCTCCTTGTCGACGCGTCCCGGGGCTTGAATGACGTAAGTTGCTGAGTCATAACTCAAGTCGGACTCGAGGAAATCTGAGTTTTACTGTGTGAAGTCGCTGACTCGTAATTTATGGATTCAAGCCGAGTCAGGTTGAGCTGCAGCAGCATTATAATGCCGTTAATGCAGCACATGATTACTGACCAAAAGTTTCTTCATTTGATCAACAGGATCCCGACCATACTTCCCATCTCCTTTGACAAATTGACACGCAGTGAATTTGTCGAAGGAGAAGGGAAGTATGGATGCCCAAATATGGTCCAACAATCCACGCCAAGCTTTGTCGGACCATTTTCGCTCGAGGGCGGCAATGCTGCCCTGTTGGGTTTGCACATGGAGAGGCTCTGTACATGAAAACCCAACTGGGCAGGCTCCGTTCTGGACGTAGAGGGCGGACACGCGAAGGTGTTACGGGCACTAGTAGGTGAGTGCCGCTGTTTTCCAATTCTCTGCGATAGAGCTCCATGAATACGTGCTTCGTTCAGATGACAGGTGACGGCAAGCACCCCAACTTCAGCGTGCATGGGCGCAATTCATAAGAATAAATAAATGCCTTGGGTGGTAGCATTAGTACCTAATAAGCAATACCGACTGTCTTCCTGAAGGAGTGGTGTGCATTGAGTCACTCTGGCGATGGCGTGAAACTTCTTCAACATGAACCAGGAAAAGGTTGGGTTGCAACGGATGCAATTCACGGGTGTCTGCCCTGCACCTCCGCATTAAGAGAGACGAGCGAACGAAATAAAAGTCACCTGGGGTGCGTTTGCGATCTGGGTTTGCGAGCGCGCGGTGATCTGAACTCGAGCTCGAGACGACGCTGCTATGCGCTCTCGCTGAATTCCACGGTAAGCCAAAGCGTATGATCATGCCATCGGGTAAACATGCGACACTCTAGAGAACGACGAATGTCAGAGAACAGAATACCGCCGAGAACGCGAACACGTCACTTCCCTGCTGCACGTGGCATTTGACCAGTCGATCTCTGACGGCAAGGTGGTACCCGGAATACGGCGCGTATCGGCATTAGAGAGTCTCACATATCCCGCCACCATCACTATACCTCACGCCTTAAAAGTTACTACTGAACCCGTCACGAGATGCCTCATCATCCCCACCAATCACTTCTTTCTACGCCAACATTATTCTTCCTCACTATCCAATACTGCGCCCATATTTGACGATTGACCGTGCTCCAGGGTCTCGGCGTGAGTCAAAAACTCGGCCCAGTCCCGAAAACGCGTCTCGCCATCGACACCCACACGACACACCACCTTGCTGTTGTACCCTTTCGGAAGCATTCGCCGTCTTTGCTGCAGGCTTCTGACGTGAGCACTTTGTTGCTTTAAGGGCCACATGCGACCTTGAGGCACTGGCAGATGTAGGAGGATGTGGGTTCCGGATGTGATCCAAAGCTGAACAGCCTGAACTCGCGGTGCGGGGCGTCGTCATTTTTCCAAATCGACAAGTCTCATACCTCCCTTGCAACCCGCGGCACACTAAATTCACGGGATGCCAACTCCTCCTACTCTGCCACTCATGGCACAGGCTCACGTCTGTAGCGGGATGAGAGATGAGGAGAGAAGCTGACCCCTACACCAGGTCTACGGCTCCAAAAACTGGCGCTTTAACCTCACCACCGACCCCTCGCTCCGTCTAGCCCCGCACAGAGAAGAAACGACGTGACGCGCAGGGAGACCTCGCTGATGCGTGAGGCGCAAAGACTCAAACACCACGCCCACGTAGGCACGGACTCGCTCAGGGGTTCGGCCTATGGGTGCAAACAGAGATAGATAACGAAAGGTTCTGACGGACATACACGTTGACCGGGTATTTGTAGCTACCGTCTTACATGGGGCCCGGCCCCAAAAGACGATAACTTGGATATAAGAAGAAAAAAAAAAAGAAAAAACGAGGCACCTGCTGCATACGGCGTGTCAGTGCGCCCAAGTTCCATGCCTGTGTGCAAGGCATATTAGTCTCGGAACAGTATTATGATCGGAAAACACACAAAAGGTCATGGACAAGATCCAGAACGGCAGTATTACCAGTGCGTGTGGCGGCATTTTCTTGTAGTGCTAACTTGAGTTGATTGAACTTGTCCCGGAAAGGTCCTTCATAGAGTATGTCATCCTGTTGAATTCCCCAGGCTGTTGCCAGGCTGTATTAACCTCGGGAAAGGCCCAAAATCGGAAAACACACAGGAATCCCAAAGCATCGGAAAGGTTAGCAGTGGGATTTTAGTGTCGGCGTGGTCCTGTATCGCCAACCTGAGTTTGTTGAGCGTATCCTGATATTGCTTGACTTTGTTGTCAATATTCGGCGCTAGATTCTTTACGGTTTGTTTCCCTGAACAAAGGTCAAGAAGGACTATTACCGCCTGACATAATGGGACAACATACATAGGTCCTTGTTTATCACGTAGTCGCTGATAAAATAGGCGCACTCTATCGTCTGATTCGTCAAGGACATGAAAATTGACTTTTGCGATGCAATTCCCTTCAACGGCTCCGCCAAGTGGACGAACGCGTAAGTGTCTCCAATACTCTCAGCAATGAAAAGAGTAAGAGTGTCTAAGTGCTGTGTCGAAAGATCATGTGATTCAAACTTCTATGTGAAGTTGAATAATCAAGTGTGCGGTCGTTCCGATAGGAGTAGATCGCACAGAGTGTATGAGTAGTGAGACGGATATAACGCAGGGGAATGCATCTCGAGGTGAGTAACTATGTGTGAAAACAATGAGTTCGATTGACTAACGAATTCGATATACAGCGCAGCCTTTTATCTATCGTGTAGGATGCACTATGATATAAGAGGAATGGGAGTGGGGATAAGCATGTGTGTGCGGCTCGGGGGTCGGTGCGCCGGACGCTGCGGTGGGTACGTACTACGTGGATTGGAAGGAATGTGGTTCTAACTAGGGGCATCAGATGTGTGATGATTGGGAATATGGAATGGTTGTAACTATGATATCAGAATTAGAATGTGTCTGTTCGAAGGGAGGTGATGGACGAAGGAAGTAAAGAGGGAATGATGTGCGTGATGAACTAAGCGTCGAACTGTTCCATGGACTGATGCATCTCGGGTTCGGGGTTCAGGGTCGATCCGTGGATCGCTGGGTCGGCTGTGCGTTCATGAGTCGGCAGGGTGTTGTGGTAGCTCGTGTGGTCATATGTGCATTCGAGGGGGGAAGGGCTGCTGATCAGTGGCACGTACGTGTTGTGGGCAGGAGGGATTAGATAGGTTGAGGGAAATATGAATGATGTTTTGGAATGGGGTAGAATTGTGACAAGCAAGCCTATTGATAGTATCGACCCCGTCCTTCTCAGCAATTATCCTCTGCATATAATCAACCCAGATGTCAGATATAGCTATCCAGTTGGTGCAAGTGATAGATATGCCTTGTGCACACTGGACAAGACGGAAAATGCCATTATTGCATCAAGATGGATCTAGAACCAGGTCGTACGTCATTATCAAGTGATCAGGAAGGCTGACAGCTTGAGCTTGATTACATCTGGTATGCCATCCACAATCTTTGTAAACAGCCTGATATTGTCCAAGAGAGGATTCCAAACTGCCATTGTCAGATTGACAGTGTTGGTGCCACTGGTGGCAGTGATGCCATCATCCACATCACCTGCATCAATGATTAGGGATGGCGCGGGGTTTATCTTAGTGACATCTTTTGCTTCGCTGACTATTTCATTCAACTCGTACTTCGGTGCCTCATCGGCCATTGCGAAAGATGGAATCCTGAGCTCTCCCATAGCTTCATGCATCTTCCCTGCCTTATGACGTTTACGCAGTATGTGGACTGTGCTCGGAAATCACGTGTGCATCCATCGATGAGCGAACAAGACTGACCTCCAATTTCTCTATCTGCACGTTGATGAAGCAACTCGATCGTTGTCTTCACACCACCGATGTACCTGTCCCAGCCAAACCACCGGCACCTATAGATACCAAGTTCCAACATGGGAGAGCCATGCAATTTGTCACTTGGTAGGTGACATGCATTTCACATCGCATGAATATCACAACTCAAAAAGTGAACGCACAAAGAGAATGGTTTATTCCAGGTCACTGAATCGCCTCCTGCAGCGATGGGAGCCTTCATGACATCCTTAAATTTTTTTTTTTTAAATCCAATTTAACATCTTTTGGCGCATGGCCCTATGTAAGATGATTGCTACAGTGCGCTGGTCAACATGTGTTCTATCTAGCCTTTAGTTCTCTGTCTCCGCTTGTGCACCATGGGCGAAGCCCTGGGCATGTCCATGCCTGTGTGGGCGAGGGTGTTAGTTTTGTTGCGTCTCTTGCGCAACCATTCGGTTCTGTCATTATATGTGGTACAGTCCATCCTCTGTCGTGTTGTCATGGCCATGCTGCTTGATGATAGATTTGCGGGTGTTGCATAGCTTGTGGTTGGTCGCTGCATGGGGGCCTCCGCACAGTGCACATTTCGGTGTCACATGCGGGCAGACCGCTTCTTGGCATGCACTCTGGTTTGGGCACTTACAGTCACGTGTAGAGTGTAGACCAGCACATGTTCCACACTTTGGGGCATTCTTGCATGAGCATGCAAAGTGACCTAACTGGTGGCAGTTGAAGCATTGCAGTGGATGCCATATGAACCGTTCTGTTGAGTGAAGACACCCTCGGTATGCAACATGTTGTTGGATGCAGTTGTTGGATGTGTTATGGTCAGTTAGGTATAGGACAAGGGATGAGTGTGCCTTCTGGCATTGCTGTGGAGAGCGGGAGACGAATTCAGCATGTTGCAGCATGGAAGGATGGGGAATGATGTGCTCGTTGTCGTCCAATAGTGTAGCGATGTCATCACTGTCTCGATCAGGATTAAACGAAGTGGGAATGGTATGAACGATCACTGGGTAAGTCTTTGGGGTGATGCGTAGGTTCGCCGATATGACCGGGAGCCATCGGTGAGCTTTCCTGATTATCGCATCATGCTCATGCTCTGAGCCTGCGGCTATCCATATATCGCCGCTTCAGTGTCGTCCTGCAGCTCGGATACAAAGTAAACTCTCCTCTTCCTCCTCTCCTTCAGGGTCTGGGTCCCAGAATCACGGGACCAGGGCTTTGTTGATCTCTTTCCTCAACTCTGAGTCCAGGAAGCCCACAAGGGCTGGGTTCTGTTGGTCGATCTGTGACAGCGTGATATGGTGTTTGGTGTCATGGTGAGGTTTGATATGTGTCGCACGTGTTGGTGGGCTGGCTAGGACTGACATGTAAGAGGGCTTGTTAGGGGATGCTGTAAGGCCTATGTGTGTCAAAATTGCCTCCAGCTTTTGGCAGATGTTTGAAACATGTGAGCTGAAGTAGGACGTCTCAATTGTTTCCCACGCAGAGGAGATTAGATCGCGAGCGCTATGTAATGTATCGATAGGGATAGTGCAGGTCTTTGCGGCCCTTGTTTTAGGGAGGGCTATGCTATGGATTAGCTCATATAGGGTGCTGAGAGTATTATGGATGGTGTCTGTAGGTACAGAGGGAGTAGTTTCACTGTTTTCTGCGCTGGCAGATGGTGGTCGGAGCGTGGGAACCATTGGCATCCTTATTAATATGCAGCTTCACATAGTATTTACCAGGTGGTTGGGATGACCACATGACCACACGAAGCTCAATGCTTTTTAAGTCTGTTATCAATCGCCAGCAGTCATTATACAATATTTGGTGTAAACAAAATCACCTTTCCTGCAACTTTTGCTGTGCTTGTTGCTGCCGGGAATGTTCTGGGCCAGCCCAGTCTCAGGATAATAGCTCACCTACACGTTATTGCGGACTCACAGGGATGCACTCTTGCTGCGTGTGCCGTCGTTCATTGCTGACGTTTGAGGTGGATGGAAGACATAGAGCTTGTTCGGCGGCAGAATTGTAATTTGCAATTAGAAAATGCAATGTCAATTTGGGTGGTGCGGTAATGTGATCTCGTTTGCTCAGTTTCAGCCCGCCGAATGCGACACTCAAAATGCATGATTTTGCCCAATTTCACCAAAGGCAAGCCGAACACTCCAAACTGAAATTCTGTCACGTGACACAGAATTTGTCTGTGACAAGCTTCTTGCCCTCATTCCATCCGAACCTGGATTGCTCACGCAATGTTTTGACTATCTTGTAATGTGTGTAAATAACCTGTGTTTCTACATGTACGATAGTTATTACATAATCCCAGTGGGCCCCTTAGGGACCCACTGTATAGTTTATGTGTGGGAACCGGCTAGCGGTCCCCATCGCATCTTACTCTTACCTGTCACTATGTAGCATTCAGAATACCACTCATTGGTCAAGTTCTGTAGTGCCCTTGTGATACAAGGTCCTAAGATCGACACCCTTTACACCTTTTTGAACTATCCTGCGGTTGATCGCCACGCGACCAACCGATAGTGGATTCGAAGCAATCTTGAAAAAGATTGCTGCGTCGACGACTAAACATCGTTGAGACCCTCCAGTAGACCTTCTACTGTCGGCTGCGAGCATGATGATTCCATGCAGTCGAAGATGGACATGAGCGATGAGCTCGAGGTCCACGCCTCAGGCGCAGCCTGGCGACACGATGGCTGACACTACCCTGGACCAAGAGTCCAGGACGGTAGAAGACGGAGAGATCGTAGATCTCACCGCCCTCGTCCCCTCAGTAGAGGACGAGGAAAACCCCGACCACGTCTCGTCGAGCGTGGCCGAGGAAGAGACGACGCCGGGCAACGAGCCGGCGCCGCCGCCCCATTCCTCTCTGCCCAGAGACAAAGGAAAGGGCAGAGGAGTCTCGCCGTCATCAGACGGTAGAGCAACAACGTCGAGGCGGGCACAAAGCCACAACTCAAACCGACGCTCATGAAGTAGAGTGACGACGATCGTCCCTGAAGATGGATGATGGCAAAAAAGACGAGCCCCAGATGATGGTCAGGACTCGGAGTACTCGAGCTCCAGTCGCAAGAGCTCGAGGGCTCACGCCATCAACCACGAGATGGCAGAGGCCCTGAACAAACAGGTGCAGGCTGCACTGCACCGAAGCAGGCTGACGCGCCACAAGCATGATCAGCTGGCATCGCAGCTTGACAACGCCACCGCCGCCCTAATGGCAATCGGCAAGGAACTCCACCAGGCAGAGGAGATCAGGCTGCAAGATGCAGCCATGCTGGAGGACGTCCAGAAAGCCCTGCGCCCACACGGGGAACGCGACGCAACTCGTCCGAGCTTGCGACAGTCCGCAGCCAACGAACGCAGTCGCGACGTGGAAGACACGTGCCGAAAGGAGCGGGACAAGCAGCGAATGCCGCCGCCAGCTGTCCCGGTCGAACAGGACGTAAGGTTCGGGAACGAACCTCAAGAGCAACCGGCTGCCCCAACGGACAGCCGTAAAACGATCCAACAGATCGTTAGGGATCAGGTCGCCTCAGAGCCTGACTCTGAAACGACAACCGAGAGCTTAGAGCTCGAAGTCGTACACTGGCAGCATAAAGAAGCCACAGCCGCGCACCGCCACACACGGGCACTCGAGCTACTAGTGAAGAACACTGAAGAGACAGTGGCCCACAGCCACACCGCTCAGCTGCCCGACGAGCAGCTCACGCAAGCTGTACAGGACGCACAGCAGGCTGCGGATCTGCAATGCGGGACTGACCGGGGACACCAGGCACAAAACGCCCCCGGAACCGAGAGCACAAAATGCTCCCAATCCCTAGCCCGATCCGGGCCTGGGACCTGTCAGAGCATATAACAGCCTGCCCCACGCGGTGTCACAACCGCGTGAGCGATCCATGGCCCCAACGGAAGGCCAGGGAATCCCTGACCAGGCCGACGTCATACCAATGGAGTTGTACAACAGGATCACACGGATGATCCGCGTGGCGTTAGCAGACACCACGGACACAGACCCAGAGAAGTCTGTGCTAGCGAAAGCCGGCGTAAAATTGGCTCACCCCGAGCCATATGCCGGGGGATCTGACCTCGAAGAGTTTGAAATCTTTGTGGCAGCCATCCTACGATGGCTGAAAATGAATTGCCTCCTAGGGCCAACCAGCATAGACATGCAGGTCGGCTACATGGGCACTCGCCTCACCGGCGAAGCCCAGGAGTGGTTCCTTTGAAACGTAGAACGCTTCGATCGCCAGGTCCGCAGCTGGACGCTAGAAGCTGTGATGCAAGGCCTTCAAAAAAGGTTCCTGCACACACTGACGTACCATCACACATCGAATAAGTTTGACGAGGTCATGCAGGGCATGAAAACCGTTCAGGAAATGCTGAACGAGCTCATGAAATACGCAGCACATATGATACAGCCGCCAGACGATTACACGTTCCGGAGATGGTTCGTATCAGCGCTGCGTGAAACGCTGCGCAACGAGGTCCTCAAAAAGGGCTATAATGCCGAGAGCAGCTCAATAGAGCAACTCTTCGAGACGGCCCGGATGATCGAGGAGGCATCCCGATATAACATGGGGATGCGCCGTGCAGAAAGCACAGCAGCAACGGCAAGCACTGCCCGGCTCACAGGGAGCAAGCCGTTGACACAAACGGGCCTGACCAGGCCCAGCCTGTTCTCAAGAAGTGGAACAGGACAATGGCTACCGCCCTCACACCCAGCACAAGCTGGACGCCCGCCTGAAGCTAAACAGCCTCAAGCGTCAGGGTCATCCCCATGACCTGCCCCACCAACGAAAACATTGGGCCGGCCTAACGATCGGCCCAGCGGCAGCCAAAGCAACACCACATGCTTTGAATGCGGCCAACCTGGCCACAAAAAGGCAGAGTGCCCCCGGCTTAGGTCCTGTATAAGGACAGCAGCCGCGAGGCACGACGATGAGGCTGAAGATCCGGAGATGGATCTCGGTCAAACTTCTCTTCAACAGATTGATGAAGAGGGGGAGGGTGATACCCAACCCAACGACACTCCAGATAACGGAGACGCGCCCGCTGAAGAGTGGGACCCCGAGCCGTCCCAATACTATGAATGGGGTGAAGAGGTGGAAGACACCACCTACAGGTCCAGCGCGATCAGATTTGCGCTGGAAGACGAAACCGCCACGAAGGTCATGGCGGCACGCACGTCGGTCATGCCAGACAAGGCGGCCGAGCCGGTGTATCACCACCAAAGCGCGCTGCAGCTAGCCTGCATAGGCAGCCGTTCCACGATCAACGATGGAATGAACACGACCATCAAGTTTGGTCGTGAGACATATGACGAATATTTCAACGTAGCAAACGTCGAATATTACGACACTATCTTAGGGACACCGTTCCTAAGGAGATTCGGCATAACCCTGGACTTCTCGAGCCCAGGGACGATCTGCAAGGGGAACGAAGTGATCCCCACGGGCAAGGTCTCATTCGATGACAATGGATTGACGAATGAGGACAAGGGGCCACGGGTGAGCAGGATCACCCAGGCACCGAAGCCTAACCCGGCTCATTGAAGCCAGGAGGACAAGTTGCGGGACGACTCATTCTCGAACTCACCCTACAACCGTAGGGAGAGGCGCTCTCACCTAACGGTGAAAGCGATGGGAAAGAGGAAAGCAGGTCCGCGCGCCACGGGACCTAATAGACGCCAACAGCGCCTAATGGCTTCTAAGCCAACCACCACCATCATCCTCATGGATGATGACCTTCCTCACCTCTGCGAGGAATGGATGGAACGAATCACTGACTTAGTCAGTGGAATTCCATTAGAACTCCCACCACTACGGGAGATCAACCACGAGATCAACCTCATCGATCCCAACAAGCACATGCGGTATCGACTACTGAAATGCCCTGAACACTTCCGAGAGGAACTGTCGGCTAAGATAGAACGATACACCACTGCAAAGTGGTGGATTCCGGCAGTCGCGCAGCAGGCAGTGCCCATGCTGTGTGTGCCGAAGAAGAACAGTACATTGCGGACCGTCTTTGATCTGTGCCAGCAGAACGAGAACACGGTGAAGGACGTCACACCCTTCCTGGAACAAGATATCATTCACAGCAACATGGCTCGCTGTCAATATCGAACAAAACTCGATATGTCAGAAGCTACGAGCAGATCCGGATCCATCCGGATCATGTAGCAAAGACTGCCTTTGCCACGATCCTTGGCACCTTCAGGAGCCAGGTGATACAGATGGGGGACTGTAATGCCCCATCAACATTCCAATGGCTGATGACAGCCATTTTCCGCGACTGCATAGGTCGCTTCGTCCATGTATACATGGTCGACATCTTCATATTCTCGCTCTCAATACAAGAGCATGAAGAGCACCTCTACATTGTCTTTGACAGACTGAGGAAGAATCACCTGTTTCTGAGCAAGAAAAAGGTGGACCTCTATTCCATCCGAATGGAGTGTCTCGGCCATATCATCAATGGCCGAGGGGTACATGCCGACGAGGACAAGATGCAATGCATCCGCAAGTGGCGCAGGCCACGGATGTTCAACGACGTCCAGCGTTTCCTCATGCTGGTACAGTATCTGGCACACTACATGCCAGATGTTAGTGCATATACCACCCCACTATCGGGCTGTGCGCGTAATAACCATCCATTCGAATGGACGCCACTACTAGACAAATGCTGGCAAAGCATTAAGGCGTTGGCCTGTAAGGCCCCGATCCTGCGTCCAGTAGACGCAAGGTGCCCAGAGCCGATCTGGGTGATCACCGACGGATCAAAATACGGCGTCGGTGCGGTCTACGGCCAAGGTCCTGACTGAAAAACTTGTCGACCTGCCGGCTTCTTGTCAAAGAAATTCAGTGTTGCTCAGCAACACTACCGGACTCATGAGCATGAGACAATCGTGGTGCTTGAGGCTCTCATGAAATGGGAGGACAAACTGCTGGGGAGAAGGTTCACCCTCGTCACAGACCACAAAGGGCTCGAGTACTTCGAGACCCAGAAGAGCCTATCTGACCGCCAGGTCAGATGGTGGGAGTTTCTCTCCCGGTTCAATTTCAACACCGTTCACGTTGACGGTATAGAGAACAAGGTAGCGGACTGCCTGTCGCGCTACTACGAGAACAACATGAGTTATGACAATCACCCGGACCACATCTTCGTGAATGCGGATGCACGTTTAAACCCAGACTGTGAGTTATTGCCCACCGACCGGTATATTGAGCTGCGAACAGTGGCGACAAGACGCTCTAAACGCCTCGCTGAGAAGACAGAGGTGAGAGTAACGGAATCCGCTGCACTAAACGAGGGCTCACCAGAGCCCACGAACGTCGCCATGTCACGCGACAACGATGATGATGTCAGAGCCATCACCGCAGGAAATGACGGCGCGCCCCTGCGCCGGGTCGTTGCACAAGGCGTAGACCTGTCTAGGTCCTACGAGACACATACCACAGGGACACCATGTTCACAAAGATCATGGCACACCCAGACACGCACCCGAGATTCAGGATCCGGGACGGGCTGATCTGGACTAAGAATCAGCTCAAAAGAGACGTCATTGCCGTCCCCCACTCTGTTCTTCAAGGGGGAAGGAAGCTGATCGAAATTATCATCGATCGGGCACATCAGATAGTCGGCCACTACGGCCATCTGAAGACTTCGAACTACGTTCGAAGAGCATATTGGTGGCCGGGCATGAGCCCAGACATAGAAGTGTTCTGCACATCGTGCGCGAGGTGTCAGATGATGAAAACCGGACCACAACGGCCCAAAGGCCTACTACACAGCCTACCCATTCCAGATAGGCCGTGGCAGTTGATTGGCATCGACTTCATGGGGCCCCTGCCCAAATCCAACGACTGTGACTACCTGATGGTAGTCATCGACTGACTAACGTCGCTCGTACACCTTGTACCAACCACGACGAGCGTGTCAGCCAAGGGAGTAGCCTGGCTGTTTCTGAAGGAGGTCATTTGACTCCATGGAGTTCCCTACTCCATCGTCTCGGACAGAGACTCGAAGTTCACATCAATCTTCTGGCGTGAACTACAGCGACTCATGGGGACTAAGCTCCTCATGTCAACTGCCTTCCATCCCCAAACGGATGGAGCCACCGAGCGGGCAAACCGCTTGATCGGCCAGATATTGCGCGCGGTCGTCAGAGACGATCAGAAGGTTTGGGCATTGAAATGCCCAATGGTTGAGGTCACCCTCAACAGCAACATCAGCGCGACCACAGGGTTCGCACCTTTCGAGCTGAACCACGGCTATATGCCGCGGATAGACCTCCCATAGCCGTGGACACCCTGTTCAAGGGGGTAGTCCGGTTCGCACATCAGGCAAGATGGAACCTGATGGCGGCACACGATGCAATCATAGAGCATCGAGTGACGCAAATGTTTCATGCAAATAAGAAATGTATGGTGAGCGACAGGTACATGGCCAACGACCGCGTCTACCTTTTGACACAAAACCTAACTCTCCTGAAAGGAAGATCCAGAAAACTAGTCCCGCGGTACATCGGACCGTACCGCATCGTCGAGGCTCACAACGACGCCTCGACGGTGACCCTTGATCTTCCCGACGAGCTGAAAAGCCATCGTATTTCACCGGTCTTCCATTCAAGCCTCGTACGGTGATATGAGGTCAACAACAACGAATTGTTCCCCCGTCGTGAGGCCAAGTCATTTTATGACTTCGGAGCGAATGATGACGAGGAGTGGCTCGTCGACGAGATTGTCGCACATCGATGGATAAACTCGACGGACCTGGAGTTCCATGTCCGTTGGACATTAGGCGACGTGACATGGGAACCCATGTCGTCCTGCAAGGACCTTGAAGCCCTAGATAGCTATCTGGAGCTTAGGGGGGTGAGCAAGCCACGTGACCTCTCCAGACACCGCTAGGCGCATCTGTCATGTGCAGACCATGTGACGTGCCGGCCACGGCACGGTGAAATTTTCACCTCGGATCTTTCCGAGGGTGCATCGCTTCCTGGAAGCTAACCACCTGTCAAGATTGGTTTTCAGGTGTTAATATCGTGTATTAGTGAACACAGCGAATGCCCGAATAACTTGTGCAAATAAGTATGCCGTTCGGTTAATAGGTGAACCAATGAATGTTCACAAGGTAAGATGGTTTGCCTAAACGGGGCTCACCCTATCTACAGTCTGTAGAGGACAGGAATTATAGGCAGTAGGATGGACTTGTTGCTCAAAAGAATAGACTAGAAAACAATTCACTCTCTCAGTGAATTTAGTGGTCACTATAAATATATTATACACTACCTAGAAAACAATTCACTACAGAGGATTTCTAGGTTAATAAATCGAAAGGATACTAGACTAATTTACTTGCCTCTCTCAGTGAATTTAGTGGTCACTGAGAGAGGGGGAAATATGTTCCACTGCGCATATACTACTACCCGGCCCTTTGGCGCCCAAGAGCTCGCGTGTCGAAGTCATTTCAGACTCCGCTGGGTGCAGCCGCTTGTGAAAGTAGGAATAACAAAATGAAACGGAGAGATAAGGAGTGAGTGGAAAATTTCGAAAATAACCAGAGAAATGGATGCATGATACAAGAACAATGTGAGAAGAAATTGAGAAGCCACACAACAAGTTGGATATATTATGCTTGATTTTGGTGCAGGAGCATAAATGCACCCAACACAGTCGTAGCGAAATAGCCCGTGGCTCTTGATGATGTAATGTGCAAGGTCTCACGGAAGGGCTGTCTAAGTCTCGACAATCCCTTCGCTGGCGAAGGTGCTCCTTCGGAGCCCTTCGCCAACAGCACAGAAAATGGTTTGAAGGCTAAGGTAACAAAGATGAAGTATGAGAACTCACCAGTGATGCCTAAGTCCTCTGCTGGTCGAAGATAGAAGTCTCCAAGAGAAGGCTTAAGATGACGATCACAGCGAGGTCAAGTTTGCACAAGATGGACGACGTATGATAATTGAACTGGGGAATATACATGCGAATGTAAACTACTTATATCAAATGCTTGTAAGGTATCAGCAAATAGGAAAGAGGCCGTCATGAGTCAGGGTTGGATAGGGGTGCGCAGTCATGATACTAAGTAGATGGAATAAACATACAATAGAGTGAGGGAGAATGCGAACATGAAATGACGGAGAGTAAAGGGGGAGAAGGCACTTATGGACAAAACCATGTCTTGGCACCCGCATACACGTTACCCTGCACGGACTCTTCGTTTACTGGGTTGATCCCGCACGGCCTATGGAAGGGACGTCCTGCGACCACACTTTGGCCATACGAACACCCAATGGGGTTGGATTAAGAAGATGATGGAGTTAATGATGAACCATCATGCCGGGTGAATGGTATCGATCATATTTGATGGCGTACCTGCTGGCAAAATGCGCGAGCAGCGAATAGCGGTTCAGAGAATGGGGCGAACAGCGGGTAGGGTGGATGTAGAGGAGGAGTGGTCGGTGGGTGTGGCGAACTCTGGCGAAGATGCTAGGGAGTGACGAGGGGGAACATAGAGGTAGCGCGGTAGGAGAAATAAACCAGTCATGACACCACCATCATCCTCACAAAGATGATGCCCCCCAAAGATGGGATGGACGTTGATCCATCAACGTCCACAACGCGAGCAACGGCCCCGAGACAGGGGGCCGCGGATATTCTCCGTGCTCCAGTAGACCAGGAGCACTGGATGATCGTGGGATGGGAGGACACCCTCGCCATCGACCATCCGGACGATTGCGCAACGTGTGCGGACTACGCCGCGCACCTAAGGGCCGCGACAGGCACCCGCAAGGTCAAATTGCGGGACGAAGACATCGGTGACGCCGTCGATGCAGCCTGGGGATGGCTCCCAAGGGGCATCACGTGTGACACGCGAGAAGAGCCCCTCCGGGACATCCACGACCTTAAAAAAGAGTTCAAGGAGTTGGAACGCGCGGTCGAAGACCATGACGACACGCTCGCAACCGAGCGCGCCAAGATCAAGGAACTGGAGCAACAGCTAAGCGCAGCCCAGATCCAGGTTACCCTGGCCCACGTTGCCTCAAAAATGCCACAACATGACCCGGCCACGGACCCAGTGGCCGGGCCATCATCACTTCGCGCGATGGTGCCTCTGCCGGTGCACACAACATTGGGACTAGCGTCCCGATTGTCGGCGCCGACCCCGACGACGGAAGGGCATAGCATGCCTTCCGACTCTGTGTACGGCGTCCCAGATGGATGGGAGTCAGACTCGTCCGTCTGGAAGACGTATGACCCGGAAAGTGCACAGCGGCTGGCAGAGCAGCCAAAGAAAAAGCGCAAGAAATTGCGCGGCTCCCCCAACACCGTCAATGGGCTAACCATTGTGAGGGAAAGTGCGATTAGCACTTACCTAGCAGCGTCATCGTCACACACTGTCAACGACCCCGCCCTTCAACGGCGGATAGCACAGGTCGAGGCCCAGTACATCAGGCCTGGCGTGGCCCTGCCTCCACCGGCGGGGACAGTTCACCCTCCCTACCCGGGGGAGGGGACGCTCATCCCACTCGGAGATCCACCGATCTCCGAGACGGGTGTCCTACCATGGCCGGTAGGGAAGGCCCAACAGTGTTGTACTCAATGGTATGACGTCTGCCCGCTTGACGAACCACGCTTCGTCGAACTCTTAGCACGGGCAAAAGAGACGCCACAGCTCGCGCGTACACGTGAGATGATCGGCATATTTAAACACATTGAGCACAAACAACGCGCTCGCAATCCCAAAAGGGATTGTCTCGTGATAGCGGGCGGTACCCCGCACGATATTGCGGCCATCCTGAAGGGTTGGATACATAACCCTGAAGGAATCCCATCCGCCATCCGTGACAACGCGGATGGCACCTTCAGCCTAGACGAGATGGACGTCTGGATGTGGTTGATGGCCCTTGCGCCCCGGGTCAAAGGGGTCGCATCACCACTCAGGGCGAGGCTACTCGACCTATTCGGCTCGACAGACCAATGGTCGAGCCTCGTCGACGCCAGGGAAGTGCTGACGCCTCAGAGCACCACCCTGCGGCTCTCCATCACAGGCCCATTCCCCATGGGGGGCCGAGCCGGTGCCGACACAGCGAGTGGGATGTCAGGGCCGAGCCGGCCCCGACATCCCACTCGCTGAGATCGCACGGTGGCTGGCCCACTATGCCAGGGTCACTCGTGAGCGAGTGGCACGCATTGAACATTATGTTCAACGCAGCATCACCGGCGCGGCATTCAGTGCCGCCGCCCGCGAGGGCCAACAAAAGGTCATCGAGACCAGCCATGTGAGGGCTGTGGTGCCACGACCCCTCACGCTCAGCTCGACCAAGAGCTGGCGCACTTCCGGCCCCCTCCTCAGACTGAGGACCCGGCCGTTGAGGCCATGCTCCGCGAGGACACTGGCCTCATCACCCAGGCGGGTACCGCCGCTAGTGGTGAGGCCGACCAGCCTCACCCAATCACCACCGATGACGCGGAGGTGCCCCCGGAGGAGTCACGCGCTCCACTGGCCCCGTACGACGACGACATCATCGTATTGGCCACTCTAGAGGACTCCCTCATGGATGACCTCTATGAATAGTAGTTGACCCCTATAGTTGTCTATAGAGGAGGAGGGTGTAAATAACCTGTGTTTCTACATGTACGATAGTTATTACATAATCCCAGTGGGCCCCTTAGGGACCCACTGTATAGTTTATGCGTGGGAACCGGCCAGCGGTCCCCATCGCATCTTACTCTTACCTGTCACTACGTATCCTTCAGAATACCACTCATATTGATTGGTTATGCGCAGTAGACTAAGTACGATGGGCTCAGTGAACGATAGCTTCACTGTAACATGTATAGCTACCTAAGTACGATGGGCTATACATTACGATTAGCGATGCGTGTGTAACTATGAGAGACGATGCGTACCTCAGTGAACGATAGCTTCACTGAGGTGCGACTGCTCGTACGTCTGAACTATATACTAGCTTCGGTCATGCATGACCGAAGCTACGAGTATCCTCCCTACGTTGATGCCGGGCACGGCCCTGCTGTGTTCCACGCTTACCAACGGTGTCGTATCCCAATAACTCATTGGTCAAGTTCTGTAGTGCCCTTGTGATACAAGGTCCTAAGATCGACACCCTTTACAATGTGTCTTGAGCTAACTAGTAGATTAGAAGCCAGTAGTATAGAATTGAAAAGGTATTTACGCGCTGCCAGCACATCTTACAGGGCCCTATTTTCTTGGCTACTGCAGGACTGAACTTTGTTGCCAATGTCATGACAACAAGAATCCAAGTGGTGGCCTTCCAGCCCGATTCCGCTTGAGTACCACCCTCGCGTGCTTGGAGGAGTACAGCGACGAGCTCGGCCTCCTCTTCAGCTGTCCAGTCAACGCTTTCCTTTTTTGGCTTGTCCGATCTGGGAACCGCCATGACATAGTGCGTAGAGCGAGCTGGTGTAATGACGGAAGGCAATTCGGTTTTCAAAATAACGAGGAATTCTGGTCAGAACCAGAATGCCAACTTACCTATGAAAATTGCGATAGCAGAAGTTGGCAATTTCCGAAATTGTGTCAGCCGAACGGTCACACAATCTCACGCAATTTTCGGAATCATCTGGAATCAACATTATCTCATTTTGGGTGTGTGATTCCATACAATTCCGTAGTCGAACGGGCTCATGTAAAGATACATTTTGATTAGGAGAATATAGCCCTATTTATATGGGGTTACTCCTGACTGTTAGTGAGCACTTAAATGTGAAATTGCATGCATGTATAAGACATGACAGTTAAAGGGAAGAAGCCTTTACGCGAAGTGCATGTCCCACGGCACGTCCTCGTCGAAGAGTTCACAACTGATGCGGGAGTGCTTAATTGAGGAGGTATCGTGCGGGAAGTCGGGAACCAACTATGCGATTTTAACGGACGTTGTACTCACCCCATCTACGGTAAGCCAAATGTACTGTAAGCACTAGTGAAAATCCCCTAAGTGTTACTCGCGTGCTACTCGCGAGAGATCACGTGACGCAGTCACCCAATATGGTAGTCTGAGTTCGAAGGGAAACCCTATCAGTTTTCCCTTCGAACTCAGGTGCGTAGTGCTAGGTACTCACCGAGTAGATAGTAATCTTATCAGTTTTCCCTTCGAACTCAGTCCTGCATGTAACAGGTTATGGGCCCCGCGCTATAATCGAAGGAAAAGAACTCAGCATGTCCAAATCAGAGGCTGAAGGTCGCGCGAAAAGCGTCAGACTCACGGGCACGAATTACGATGTCTGGGCAACCGAAATGCAGGAGAAGCTCAAGAACATAGGCGCATGGCGAATAGTCATCGAAGACCTCAAAAGACCGATGGACGCGAGAGAAGCGGAAAAGTGGATTCTGAAGAGGGAGGAGGCCGCCGGCACCATACTCGAATCCCTAACTCCGACACAATACGTTCACGTCGAGAACATCATGGAAAATCCCATCGAAATGTGGAAAAGGCTAAAAAGCAAGAATCTGGATAGAACTACTATCGCTACAGGAAATAGAAACCTGAAGCAACGAGGATCTTTTGCGCCACTTGCAGAGAGGCTATCCGCACCACGAAAACAGAAGAAAAGTACACCGAGCGATATCACAGAGGAACTCGCTGGGAATGCGAACCTACGACCTTCGCCTTCATCATCAATCAACGGAGACGCCGATCTGTGCTGGAACACGGACACAGGAGCGACCAGCCACATGACTCCTCATCGTCATTGGCTGCGGAATTACGAGTACTACAGAGTACCTATCAGACTAGCAACAAACGAGGTAGTATACTCGGCCGGGCGCGGGCAAGTATTGTTTTCCCCCATGATCGACGGGAAGCCGACACAAGACATTTTATTCTCGAAAGTTCTACACGTGCCCGCACTCCAGAACAACTTACTCGCAGTCCTCCACCTTACCACACACCACAGTTTCACTGTCTGCATCGTGAAGGACCACATATCGTTTATCCAAGGCAATAAATTGCGCTTCTGTGCCGCCGTACGAAACGGGACAGGTTTCTTGACTGGGAACACAGTCCCAAATCAAGAACTCGCACTCGCCATCTCTTCGCAAATAGTAGACCGACCATTACTCCACAGACGACTCGCGCACATTGGACAGGCGCGGCTGGAGAAGCTCCTAGAAAATAACATGGTTGATGGGATACAGGTAAACTCAAATGGGACTGTCCCTCATATCTGCGAACCATGTATTGCTGCGAAGCAACACCGCAACCCCTTCCCAAAAAGCACCAACCGCGCATCCAGCCCACTCGACCTTGTTGTCTCAGACGTCCATGGGCCTCTCCCAGTCCGCACACCATCAGGACACCGATACTGGATTACTTTCACGGACGACTGCACGAGGTACAGGACCGTTTATCTCCTGAAGACAAAGGATGAGGCATTTGATGCCTACCGGGCCTTCGAAGCACTGGCAGAAAATCAATTAAACTCGAGAGTGAAGCGTTTTAGGGACGACAAAGGCGAGGAGTATATTGGTCATAAGTGGGACCAACATTTCCAGCACCGTGGTATACTCCACGAACATACTACGAAGGGCACACCGCAGCAGAACGGCATCTCAGAACGGACGAATCGGACCTTCATGGAAGGAACGATCGCACTACTACAGCAAGCCCATCTACCAGCGTCGATGTGGGGAGATGCCCTAAAATTATTGGTTCGAATCGTCAATGCCACTCCAACCTCTGCGCTCATAGACAAAACTCCCTACGAGGCCTGGTTTGGCCACAAACCAAACCTTGGAATGCTACGTACCTTTGGCTGCACTGCCTATGTCCATGTGCAAAAGGATGAAAGAGCTGGACTGCAACCCAGATCTCGCAAATGCATTTACCTCGGCTTCGAGGATGGTTATAAGGGTTGGCGCTGCTTGGACCCCATCACAAAACGCACCATCATATCTCGAGACGTCATCTTCGATGAATCTGAATTCCCAGGTCTTACCACGGCGAACAATATTACCGAACCACTCTTACCTTCCGCCATACTTCCCGACCAGATCGTAGCTCCACTGGAAGGGCAACCGGACCAAGGCATTGAACTCCCAGAAGCCGCCCCTCCAGAAAATCCCAGACCAACAGCCAAACCCAACCCACCAGTTGCTCCCAACCCTCCTGCCGACCCTGACCCACCAGCCGACCCCGTCCCACCAGCTGACCCTGACCCACCAGCCCCACCCGCACCTATCGCACCCCTCCGTCGGTCCAGCAGGAATACTGCCCGGATTGATTATCGCCATCTCCATGACCCATTCCTCCAACCTCGTCCACCTCCTGATCATGACGATCCAGGCCCTGAAGGGGGTGCAGCAGCCAGCGCTTCAATCATTCAGGCCCTGGAATTCATCTATGATGAATCAGACATCATGGAGGCAAACGCGATCTCACCGGGTATGATCAGAGCAGCACTGAATGCAACAATAAAAGATGGCCGTGTTCCCAAGACGTTCGCTGAAGCAATGCAACGCTCCGACGCGCCAATATGGAAGGACTCGACGGACGCAGAGATCCGAGCCCTCCTAGACAATGGGACATGGGAATTAGTAAAATTACCTCCTGGAGAGAAAGCCATTGGCTCTCGGTGGGTCTTCCGAATCAAGCTCCATTCGGACGGCTCTCTAGATAAATACAAGAGCCGCCTGGTAGCAAAGGGATATACCCAACGACCAGGCATCGATTACGACGAAGTCTTCGCTCCTACCACACGATGGGCAGCCCTGCGCACAATATTAGCTCAGGGAGCACTACAGGGAGCACATATCGAGTCAATAGACATATCGAACGCTTACCTAAATGGAGTACTCGCCGATGACGCAACAATATACATGCAGCAACCGGAAGGCTACCATCAAGGGGGATCAGACTGGGTATGCAAGCTGAAGAGAGGGCTGTATGGATTAAAGCAGAGTGGAAGGTTATGGTACGAACGGCTTGGGACTGCGCTAGAGAGTATGGGATTCAAGCATCTCCAATCTGCGCCAAGTGTCTACATCTGGTTGAGCAACACTACCAAGATCGTCATACCTGTTTTTGTCGATGATTTGACTCTGGTATCAAACTCCAGGCAGGAACTAGACCAGGTCAAAAACAAACTAGGCGAAATCTTCAAATTGAAGGATCTGGGCCCGACAACGTCGTTACTGGGAGTAGAGGTAGAATACAATCGCTCACAGAGGACATTAAGACTCTCACAAAGCAGTACATCCAAGAACTCCTCGATCGGTTCCAGATGTCGGATTGTCGACCCGTATTCACGCCTATGGCCCCAGGTTCAAATTTGAGCGCTGCCATGGGACCATCAACACCAGAGGAGATAGAGGAAATGAGGGATGTGCCCTACCTAAATGCAGTCGGAGCGCTGAATTATTTAGCCATCGCGACTCGTCCTGACATTGCCTACGCCGTCGGACGCCTCGCACGATTCAACTCAAATCCAGGCCCAGCGCATTGGACAGCGGTGAAACACCTCCTACGCTACCTGCAAGGGACGATCGATCTAGCACTCACCTACGCACCCGATCCATCAATCAAATCGTTCCAGACATGGACCGACGCTGATCACGGAGGAAATCCCGACAACGGTCGATCCACCTCTGGGTTCCTCACAAAGGTCGGGACTGGAGCCGTCAGCTGGGCCAGCAAGTTGCAGAACATAGTCACCTTATCAACAACCGAGGCCGAGTTCGTCGCATCAGTCCTGGCAGGGACCGAAATCGTCTGGTTGCGAAGCTTATTGGATGAGCTTGATTCAAGAGTTGAAGGACCATCTCACCTATTCATTGATAATCAATCTGCTCTATCTGTTGCCAAAAATCCCGAGCATCATGGACGCATGAAGCACCTGGATATCCGGTACTTCTGGCTGCGAGAAAAGGTCGCTCATAAAGTCATCCAGCTCGGTTACGTACCTACGAACAGTATGCCGGCGGACCTACTGACCAAAGCGTTACCTCGCGAATTGGTCGAACGACATAGACGCACTATGGGACTCTTCTAACGTTGACCGCGTCAAGGGGGTGTGTTACTCGCGTGCTACTCGCGAGAGATCACGTGACGCAGTCACCCAATATGGTAGTCTGAGTTCGAAGGGAAACCCTATCAGTTTTCCCTTCGAACTCAGGTGCGTAGTGCTAGGTACTCACCGAGTAGATAGTAATCTTATCAGTTTTCCCTTCGAACTCAGTCCTGCGTGTAACACTAAGATGAAGATGGCCAGCACTGGCCACACGCTACGACGCTATGGCCCGACCTCGGTTCGTAAGGTCTGAGTCCGAGTAAACACATGAACGCACTCGCGTTGATCACGTGCCAGGAATCCGAATCATACTCCATCATGCTCAATTGACGTGACGCGCGTGTCGCCGACACAGAGTCAGCGTCATGATATAGTACAATACTGTATGCATACAGACCGAAAAACATAGTAAACCCAATCTACTATACTCCACAGCACGTTCTGTACATCCGAAACAACTCATGCCTCAGCCAGCCCATGCCTCAGCCAGCCATGGCAGTTTTACCGTCGACTGCGCCTGTCCGGGACACCGCAACCGCACTGTCGACAGCTTGAAGGAGGTCCGCGTCATGGCCCCTCCGGCAGTACTGATACCCCACAGGTCTCATCAGGCTACATCGGCAACACATCTCAGCACGACACACAACACACTCACCGTATTATGATGGATATAAGCACTCACTATATCATGCCGTCCGCACAGCCAACCACCACCTCATGGCTCAGCGCCATAGCCATGGGGATCAAATTTGGCGTGGCGATCCCCGTGAATTTCGTGGGGAGGGTGCCAAGGGGGAACCGTCGACGTGGGGGAGGCCGCCACCGCCACTCCCGCTGTCGTCATGTGTCGCTAAGGCCGCCCACGCACCCGCCACTGCATTGATGGACGTCGAGAAATCGACAGCCCCTCCAGTCCCAGTCCCATCGGACTCCTCGTCAGCAACCGCCACGGCCGCCGCGCCGTCTTCGTCCTCAGGGAGATCACGCGCCGCGGCCATTGCCCGCTTGTCGTCATGCGTCAACATGAATATCTAGATACACACGCCAGTCACATCAGCACTCCATATCACACATACAAGGGAAAGAGAGGAGGAGAGAAGACAAGAAGGAGAGAAGACACAAGGAGAGAAGACAAGAAGGAGAGAAGAAGATAAGGAGAGAAGGAGAAGGCGAGAAGGAGAGAAGACGAGAAGGAGGGATGACAAGAAGGAGAGAAGACGAGAAGGAGAGAAGAAGATAAGGAGAGAAGGAGAAGACGAGAAGGAGAGAAGACGAGACGGAGAGGAGACGAGACAGAGAGGAGACGAGAAGGAGAGGAGACAAGAAGAAGAGAAGACGAGAAGGAGAGATGACTCACCCTCCTATCCGCGCCTGCGTGCGAGCTGAACCGCGTTGCCGTCACGATGCGCCTCTTCCTTGGGCCGACCGCGCGCACCGCGACGTCCGGCGTCTCGATCACAGCGACCATGCGCTGTGGCGCAGTCCCGAACCGCGTCACGAAGACCGCCGGTGTCCCCATGCGCGACGAGGCGGGCAGCGGTGTGAGCGGCATCATGGGCTGGCGGCTGCCCCCAGGCTTCGATAGGGAGACGCCCGACCCCGGCGGCGGCGGCGGTGACATTAGCGACTGCCGGCGAGGCGTTTTGGAGCCAGAGCTGGAGAGGGGGAGCGCAGAGGTGGTGTGCGTGGCGGGCACAGGGGGCCATGAGTCTGAGCGGGGTGGGCGAAGCATCGGAGGTGGGGGAGGCGACAACGGCGTGGGGCTCCATGGTGGCGGCGTCGGTGTCAGACCATTGGAGGTGGAGGATGACGGATTTGGTCACGCACTAAGCGGAGCCCTCTTGTTGGTTGCCTGGTCCACAGAAAGAGAATAGCTGGGTGCGTGGTATAGATCGGTTTGGATATACGGTTCATGCCAGGTGGTGAGGTGCTCCCAAGAATAGGCCAAGAGAACAGAGCAGACGGAGGTTCAAAGTCATCGAGTGCGAACTGACAAACAGGCGGTTGATGCTGGTCCAAGAGTGAGCCATATGCCTCAGAGCCACACCAGTCACCTCCATCATCATCCTGGCCATATGAATAGAGGTCACTGCCCTTTATTTCTTGTGTCTCCCTCATGTCAACATCCAGGATGTAGTTGTCCGGAAGGATTTCTGGATCGGAGGAGAGAATTAGCATCACCCTCACCATCCAAACTGTCTCCGGTATCATTTTCGACGTGATTAGTGTCCGTGAGCTCTAGGGCTTCAGCATCCGAGATTCCCACTGCAGATGCCGTCTGATTGTCCGGAAGGGCAGAACTGAATTTTTGCGCAGGCTGCACGACGTAGACCGAGCATTCTACGAAGTCGTGGTGTCAAACAGAGCCTACTTATAGCTCAGAGCGTTGAGGACGCGACGCGACGCGACCTCACGTGACTGTGGCAGAACTCCGCTAAGTCAGATCCTGACGCCACTATGGAAATATTGCTTACAGCTATGTATAAGACGTTTCATATACATAGTATCGCAGTGGTCACGTAACTACCCCAGATATCAAATATCAAGAATTTCCAAAACCATCGAGATCTTCAAAACAAGGTAGCAATTCCGCCAAGAAGGTTGATGCTGAACAATTGTAATCATTGTAAATCTTCAAGTAGATCAGTAACGGTGCAACAAGGCCATATACCGGTTGTATGTCTAGACCTGGTCGGTTGTCGAGGGGTGGCGATGCGCGGGTGGCGGCTTCCTCTGGTTAATCGATTAATCCACCACCTGCATAGCCTGCTTACCGAGGTCGCACAACCGCAGCTCGTTGGGTGGCGTGGGTGAAGGCGGTATCTTATTGAAGAAATAGTCAAACTCCATCTCCTCCTCCCGTGTTCTTTTGCGCGGGATCCACGTTTCTGGATCAGGCGCCGGTGGTGACCTGTGCGTTGACAATACCTTCACAGTTTCTTCAGGCTGAACGGTATTATCGTCCGCCCGCGATGTAGCTATGACGTCCTGCATCGCGGAAGCCAGCTGATTCTGAGAGGTGATACCATCCCCCGCCGACTCAATGATGGTGACCAGGCGATCTGAGGTGGCGAGATCTGCAGCAACCGCCTGAAGATGAGCAGCTATATCAGCTTCAGCCTGCGCCTTTGCTGCAGCTATAACTGATGCTTTAGGAGGCCGAATGACCCGCGAGCGACGTTTGAACATATGAGAAATATTAATCTCCAGAGGTGCAGTGAAAAAAGAAGTTGGCCGGGACCGAGGGGCGGAAGCCGCGTCGGAGTCATCGCTGTCACTTGAGTCAGTGACCGCAGCTCGCGCCTGGCTGGGGTTGTCCAGCGGGAGGTTGTCCCGAACACGCCGTTCTGATATCCTGCGTTTCTTTGATCTGCGGTCTTGGGATGGAATGCGCGGACAGCGAGCTCGATGGGTCCGCCAATGTGATCCCTCGTACTTATATCTCGTGTCGAGTCGTATATTTGTCCCACAAGCTTTGCACGTCACACGATGAGGGCTGACATCCGTGGCATAGGCGTCATCGTCGAGCAGTTGCTTTCTCGAGTCTTCTTTCTCGCTCTTGGCCCGAATCTTAGCGTCCCCGGGACTACGAGGGTTGTTCAGGGAACAAGATAATTGAAAACCAGATGTGAAAACGCACACTACCAGCTGAATGTCTTTGCATGACGTTTTGTGTAGTGGCCATACACTCTGAGAATAACGAATGATCGGGTGAAGCTTGATCCAGCAGTTACAGTGTTTGCACAACAGCCGATGAGGTTCGATTCTCTGAACGTCAGGATCATCAATGAACTGTTGTTTGCGCTCGTCCTCGCCAGGCCACCTTGGTCGCAACGGCAAAGGCGGTAATGTTATCGGAGATGGTGCCCTCCTGTAACCTGCGGCTTTGCCTTTGCCTTTTGGAGGCGGACGGATGGCTCGAGGGACTGCATTCCGATGTATTTCGGTAGTGTGCGTCTTTATGATTCGATTTGTATGTTGGCGAGCAGCATCACGCGCACCACTGCCGATCGAATTAACGACCACAGGGATAAAACGAATAAAACAAACACACCCGGCTTGAGTTGTTTGGTCAAGGCATTTGTCCTTGTGTGCGAGCCATTTCTCGATCATATACGCATCGGGACCCTCTAACTCGACCCGGGACTGACATCTTCGACATACCATAGACCGCGGGTCCGCGTCCAATACATCCGGATCCTCTAGCAGTTTGCGGCGTCTAAATTCGACCGCGTCGTGAACTGGACTTTCTCTGCGAGATTGCTGCTTAATATCCCTTGGAGAGGCGTTAACTGACATGTGGTTGCCATCATGACCATTAGCAGGTAAATCCCCCAGTCCCAAGCGGTTATGACGACCGACTCTATCCTCTATGGTGGTGGTAAGGACGGGTTTACTGGTGGCAGATAAAGAGTTGGCTTCGGCCGGAAGCTTTGGAGCTATGGGGCTCTGAAGGTCTGGACTTAAGACAACATTTCGTGCTTGCACAGGATCGTTCTTGACGGCGGAAGAACCTGGACTACAGGTGTTGTTGCCATTCTGATTCTGTGTGGAGTGAATGGTGGGTTCCACCTTTGAGGGGGGAGCGCTGGATACTTTAAGTGTTTCATTATGTCCCTTTGTTGCTGGAGTTTTGACCACGCTACGTCTATTATCACGGGCAGTTTCGGGTGCTGCAGGAGCTCCAGAATCTTCCTGAGAGCGATCGCTTGTTGTGTCGTAACCGTCTTCGGTGTTGCCAATACGAAGGCGGTTGCTGAGGTGAAGAAAAGTACGTGAGCTTACGGGCAGAGAAAGGGGTGAAGACAAAGGGTGATGATACAATGTTTGGCATGATGGCACTTACTGTTTGTCTGTTTTTCTTACGTGACCTTTCCAAACGCCATAGCTGTACGGGGTTCGAGATGACAGATCAACCCAGCGATGGCACAGGGTGCAGAACGCGCGAAACGGTTCTAATTCACCAATGTAATGTTCTCCCATGAGCGCTTTATAGCTCGCTTTCCGGTGGGGAGAGAGTCGCTCTAGGGAAAAGGCTGTCGCCCGCGACGTGGGCATAATGGCCGAGGGTATCACCCCGTCCTTCGCAGAAATAGAGATAGCGCGTGCACGAGTAATGTGATGGGGCGTGCTAGGGGCTCGAGGTTGACCCGCAGATTGGACAGGCGACCCCAAGAAGTTGGATCGTGCGACTGGTAGCAAAGGCGGTTTCTGGGCGGCCGGAGGTGGGGGTGGGGGTGGGGGATGCATTGACTTTTGTGACATGTTTGGCTGACCGTGATGTGGCGAAGGAGGTTCATTCGACTGTGCCTCGGTACGATAGTAGTTGAAAGCAGCGACAGTCTGAGCAGATAAATTTGCAGACTGGTGATCAGGTTCAACTCCCTGGGGCATCGTGTCCCCGCCAAGGCTCCTGTACATAGTTTGTGAGTATTGTTATGCGCGCAAAGTTTAATGAAATATATTACAGCATCGTTGGCAATGCTGCAGGTGCAGAAGCGGTTGAAGGATTATCAATGATAAACTGGAGTTCTTCTGTACTCCTTTGGTTAGTTGGGCCTATTATCTTCCCGTCCTTTAACAGGTGTGGCGCTGGGGCAGTCGCATTGGGCGGTCGCATATTGCTAAATACGAGAGCGCTCAGCGTTATATAAAGAAGCCCCGAGTAAGGGCGTTACTGTGTCGCGTATACTTACTGTGACTTTGTATTTCTGTGGGATCGCCAGACGGAAGCAGCGTACAGTTTAGTCTGATTTAGTTTGAGCCATTTGTCGCAGCGGTTGCAAAAGACGCGGTGAGGCTCTACTACGGATATATCTGGGTCATCGAGGAGCATCTGCTGCCGTTCCTGCAGTGAGGCCATCGCAACCTGGAGTAAAGGGACCGGGGAGGGGAGAGCCAGATAAGCCAATAAACGAGGAAAATGAACGTGAAGCTGTAATGGGAAGGGGAGTGAGGGGGAAACGAAGTTCACGTTGAAGGGTATCTACGCTGTGATGATGTGAAGATCAAAGTTGGTTGTAGAGGGGGTGGCAAGTTACTGTTGGACACGACGTATGAGGGGGAGCTAATGTAAAAGAATGAAGGGGGGTGAATATAAACTGTTCTTACCTGTCCCACTTCGAGAGCGACTGCGTTTGGCTGAGGGGGAGGACGGAGGAAGAACGCCTGCGCGTTCCCTGGGAAAGCTACAACTCCGCTGCTCCGTCGGCGATTGCCGAACGGAGCACCGCGCGGCCGCAAACTCTGGAGATGTTTCCTGCCTCACGTACTGTTCACTATTTGGGCGGAACTGATTGCCATGCATGTGCATTGCTATGGAATTGTAGCGAAGATGTCACCTGTACAAGTTGTAGAGCCCTTGAGCTCGTGTTTGGTGTTAACTTTCCTTCTGATCTACGAGTCGAAAGTCGAGTAAATACTCCATAACCTGGTCATGCGCATCCCCCTAGTCACAAGCCTGATATATGATTACGTTCCCCAGCCCAACATCTACGGGAAACGTAGGACTGCCCTCGGGGTTGTTTTAACCACGGCTGTACGGTCAATGGCTAATCATAGACACACAAGCCAAATGGAAGGTCAGATGCATTTTTAATCAAAATCATGTGCTTCTATGCTATCGGGGGACAGAATCTTTTCATCCCTGAACATGGTGAGTGATGGGAACTTCTCATGTACGATTTACTGTTCTAGTGTACTATGTGCTGAGGTATATCCGCCGGATGCTGCCTATAGTGGCCTCACTTCGCATAAACAGCGTTACAGTCGATTACTCATCCAGGCTTCATCGTGAGCCCCTGCCGTGAGCACTGTCAGCGAATACTTACTCCCCAGCACAAGGGATATGGATTTCTGGTAGCGTCTCACTCATGCATGCACTGCTTCCCCCCCATATCGATCAAAATCTCAAAGCACCCCGAAACGGGATTTGATTGTATCGATAAGTGACCTCGATATTCCTCCCCAACAAGCTTTCCCGATACTATACATATGTGTTCAACGTGTTAGGCGGAAAGCTAGCTCTGAACCAGTAAGCCTTCATGCGGTATACTTATTGCTAACTCTTATGGCTCGAAGTAACACGACTTACAGGTTTCTATTAAGTCTTGTGCTCGACTGGTCTTAATGTGCGCTTGGACCTATTGCTTCCAGTGCATGCAAAGCTAGCTTCGCTGCAATCCATCTTACTCTAGGGCGTGAAATTCCATGCATCCTCATTGGTTCGCTCCTATATATATACATGCAAAGAAGCACCAGAAACACCATGCGCTGGGTTATCAGGGAAATGTGTAGTTGTTACCGAGTGTCCCCAAATTTTGGATATTCACATGTTTGCAATATGAGTCAGGTCTCGTGTCTGCATCAAAAAGAGAAGGGAGCGGTATACTATACAATTACTGCTGATTCTGTAAGTGTCAATATTGGGCTGTACACGAGACATTACAAAACAGATTGAATATGGACAAAGATTATAACCATCATCTGTGAGGGTGAATTTATTGAAATATATTTTCGAAACAATTTCACAAAAATATAAAGCATACATATCTTAAAATACAATAAGAAAAGAAAGACAAATGTCAAGGCGGAGAATGCTGTATTGTATTGTGGTCAGGTTCAGATTCAGGTTGGGGCAGGTTTGATTTGGCTGGGGGTTTGGGTTTGGGTTCGGGAAGTGTGGAAAGGGAGAAAGGAACAGAGGAAAAAGATAAGGGAAAAGAAGAAGAGACAGAGGGAAGAGCGGAAGTGGAAACGGGAGTGGGTTCGGGTTCGGATGATGGGGACGAGGATGCGGGAAAGACGAGGGATGGGGTTCAGAAGATGAGCGGGTGATGGGGGAAAGGACGTGGATAAGGCTGCTACTATGGAGGATAACTAGCTAATAGTTTTTTTGGATTTTCTATTTTAATGTGAATATTTTTTCTTGGTGTTTTTTGTTTTGGGAATGGGATCGGAAACGGGGTGTGAAATGAACAGACAGAGAGAAAGGACAAGCCGAGAACTACAAGCGTAGCTATTCAGCAAAACAGCCAAGATAAAACATAGTCAAAGGAGTGTTGTGTCTAACTAAGAACATGACCGTCAAATGAGTGAAAGGAACCAGGAGAGCCGAAGCTCAGGTTCAGGGAACCCATGGTCCAGGCTTGGCAGGTAGGCCAAGTGAAAGTCAGTCACGATCTCAGCCGCATGGCCAAGCTTGGTCGCAAGGACCCATGACGTCTCTTCATCAGTTCCTTCATAACCAGCCCAACAGACAAGGTACAGGAGGTTACAGGGTCTACATCGTTGGTCGATCTTGGAAATCTCATACTCTGTCTTGCCATCAATCTCAACTGGAGGTGGCGGAGACTGAACCCGATTCGGGATGGTGTTCGGGATTGTGGGTTCGAGCATAGAGAGATGGAAGACCGGGTGGACTGCCCAAAGGCTATCCGGCAGGCGTAGAATGTAAGCTCGGGATCTGGCTTGGCCAATAATATCAGAGGGACCAAGGTACTTCTCAGCCAGCTTCTTCAAGGGCCGGGTTGTCCGGAAGCACTGCACTTTTACAAATGTGGAGGATCCTATCGCGAACTCAGGAGCAGGAGTGCGATGCGCATCAGCCGAATGACCGGTGACGGCTCTCCAGTGTTGCTCTCTTTATACTGAGCGAAGCCCATGCACGGACCACCCTCCCGTATATGGTCGCTGTATGGGAACCGCTGTTCAACCAGCACTCTACATGGTCTCAGTTCTAGCTGTTCAACCAGCTCTCAAATGTCTCTTTATTGTAAATTTGTAGTCTGCATCAAAGGCCTTGAAAAATAACCAATTATCGCCCATAAAAAATGTCTACTGTCCTCATAAGGCCTATTCAAACATCCCTCTAATTATCTATGAATTTTACCTATTTTTCCGAGGCTGTCTCCACTCAAACTCACTTATTTCTGTGCAGCAGAGTTGTGGATACACATGTCCCCACAACTCTGTTTCGGACTTCCGATTTCAAACTCCGACCGGACGCTCGCGTAACTCGCGGCTTGTGCACCCGCGGTCACCCACAAATCCGGTCAGGTGGCTCCTTCAGACTCAGCCTCTGAGTTTGAAAAGCCTAGTCATTTGCTTGTACAGCCTCAATGACTCAACTGACTCATGCACTCCTTGGTGAGTCACATGCTCATGACTCACCCAAGCTGTCATGAATCACATGGGCCCAATTAATGACTCATTGCTGACAAATCAAGCCCTGATTGGTGGAAAACCCAGTGGAGTCACCAGTAGGAGTCATTTCTAGTCACTGTGAGTCATTATGAGTCAGACAGAACCTTCCTAGAGTCACACGCTCATGACTCACCCAAGCTGTCATGAATCACATGGGCCCAATTAATGACTCATTGCTGACAAATCAAGCCCTGATTGGTGGAAAACCCAGTGGAGTCACCAGTAGGAGTCATTTCTAGTCACTGTGAGTCATTATGAGTCAGACAGAACCTTCCTAGAGTCACACGCTCATGACTCACCCAAGCTGTCATGAATCACATGGGCCCAATTAATGACTCACTCCTGACAAATCAAGCCCTGATTGGTGGAAAACCTAGTGGAGTCACCAGTAGGAGTTATTTCTAGTCACTGTGAGTCATTATGAGTCAGACAGAACCTTCCTACACATTCCGAAAGCTTCTTCGTGACTCATTCCCCCATTCCATTAATAGATAGAAGGTCCTACCGCTTAGTTAAGCGCCTGTACAATACGATATAAAAGGAGGCCCTTTTTGCCTGCCTTTCATCAGCCTATCTACCCATCTTCTATCCTACACGTGACCTCGTGTGACTTGCATCTTACTAAGCTGCTAATCCCAGCTAGGGTTATTCACTTACTTTAGTGTCTAATTCCTTGTTAAGTAGTTACTTTACTGCTTAGCCACTTGGACTAATCCTCCGGGTGTAATTCTACAGAGTGAGTCTGTCAATTGAAAGTCTTGCCATTCGCACTCCAATACCCGAGACGATCTAGCCAGTTGATTTTCCTGATTAGAGACTTTCACAAGTCGCTTTGTTCACAAAACTCGTCCCTCGTTTTATTGCTGTGCGCTGGTAGATTATCAGGGCAGTCCATTTATAAACTCGCCTGCTAAGTACATTCCTTTATATTTTGGAATATGCTTGGACCCCGATAGTGTCCTTGAACCTACAGTCTTTTAGTTTATTGTTCAGTGCTGCTAAGAAACACATTGCCTTCCATCCGTATTAACTTGGACTAGTTCTTACGTGGATTGCAACCAAGGTACAAATATTAAATTATTTTCGGAGTTGTGCTGCAGCATTGTTTAATATTCTTTGAGTCTCGTAAACGACATGTTCTGATAGATTGAAGTGTTAGCAATAACACCAAAGTCTTGAAGGGTTCCAAAACAGTCGCGAGGGATGCGAATCGGTCGCGTGACCAGCCATGCTGCCAGCGTCAACTCGCGGCTGCACCGCTTGCTCACGATTGGACTGGTCAGTGGCACTGGCTTGCGATTGGCTGGCTGACTAAGCTTACCAATCGTGACATAACCGACGCCCACAACTACCCTGACCTGCGCGACTTTTTTGATTTTTGGATTCACTTTTTGGATATGATGAAGCCGGCCTGATGCATGATCATCCAGTTATCCAGCTCGACATATCTCAATCCGAATAATTCGCAGGAACGACAGATTGAAGAAGAGTAATGGTCACTGAAGGCAACCAACCACTTCAATGGTTCAGCTGTTCCTGCGAACGAAACTGATTTGGACCAGTTGATCATCGTGCCAGATCATCAATTAAGCACTTTTGTTGGCCATTGGCTTTTACTACCGTCATGCCAGGCCTTTTTCGCAAGGAGGGATGCATAGGTAGGTAAGAGCTGTTGTGGTTACGGCAAGACTCACTCGCCATCCCATCGCTGTTGCTGATAATTCAGTTTTCTCGTCCTTGTTCGCAATCTCCCTGTAGTTCTGCGAATCCTGGATGCTGCTTTTCTCTCTCGATTGAATCTTATTATCATGAAGGATATTGCTACGATTGTGATTGCTGACACTGGAAATATGCGGCTGTCAATATGTTTGTTAGTCATCACTAGGGGAGTACGCACCGCCATCTGGGTACCATGCGCAGGGAACCATCTTGTCGGAGGTTAACGTCAATACAACCTGTACGGCGTGAACGGGAATTTACATGCACTGCAGCATGTTGTTCGCGCCGGCGCCTACGTTGAATATCTCGGGTCCCCAGCGCCTAATTCCAATAATTTGAACTGGGAAACTATTTCTCATTTATCTGACGGCAGGCCCGTCACTCAGTGTGTCGACTCAACAATGTCAAGGACCCTCTGCTCACCAATAGAGAATACACGTATGGCACAGTCGATGGTCATGCTCACGACGCGCTCTCCACCCTCTGCGACCCCTGCCAGTACCTGCAATATCTGTCCACCGCCTCGTTTGTCAACATTTGTAAGTCTAGAGGGACGGCAACGCACTTATGTTTGTCTGCTGTCCCCAGTGCACGATCTTTGTGCTGGTGCGCCACGCCCAGCACACGAGCGCCTTGTCCGCACCTGCCGAGATGAGGTATATTGGCGAGCACACGACGGCGCGGATGCCATACAGGTGACTATGCGGAAGTGCCAGCATGTGCCGGGGGATTTAATAATTGAGTCGTTCACTCTAGTTGTTGCAGTGGATTGAACGTGGCGGAGGAGAGCAAGCGTGTGAATGAATGGTGTGCTGTCAAGATTGGTTTTTAGGCGTTAATATCGTGTATTAGTGAACACAGCGAATGCCCGAATAACTTGTGCGAATAAGTATGCCGTTCGGCGAATAAGTGAACCGATGAATGTTCACGGAACAAGAGGGTTGCCCGAACGGGGCTCGCCCTATCTACAGTCGTAGCGAAATAGCTCGCAGCACTTGACAACGTAACGTGCAAGATATCGCGGAAGGGCTGTCTAAGTTTCGACGGTCCCTTCGCTGGCGAAGGTGCTCCTTCAGAGCCCCTTGCCAACAGCACAGAAAATGGTTCGAAGGCTAAGGTAACGAAGATGAAGTATGAGAACTCACCAGTGATGCCTAAGTCCTTGGCTGGTTGAAGATAGAAATCTTCAAGGAGAGGCTCAAGACGATGATCACAGCGAGGTCAAGTTTGCACAAGATGGACGACGTATGATAATTGAACTGGGGAATATACATGCGAATGTAAACTACTTATATCAAATGCTTGTAAGGTATCAGCGAATAGGAAAGAGGCCGTCACAAGTCAGGGTTAGATAGGGGTGCGCAGCCATGATACAACATAGATGAAATAAACATACAATAGAATGTGAGAAGAGGGAGAACATGAAACGACAGAGAGTAAAGGTGGCGAAGGCACTTATGGACAAAACCATGTCTTGGGACCCGCATATATGCTACCCTGCACGGACTCTTTGTTGACTGGGTTGATCCCGCACGACCTATGGAAGGGACACCCTGCAAACACACATTGGCCATATGAACACCCAATGGGGTTGGATTAAGAAGATGATGGGGCTAATGATGAACCATCATGCCGAGTGATTGGTATTGATCATTTTTGATGGCGTGCCTGCTGGCGAAATGCGCGAGCAGCGAACAGCGGTTCGGGGGATGAGGCGAACAGCGAGTAGGGTGGATGTAGAGGAGGAGTGGTCGGCAGGTGCGGCGAACTCTGACGAAGATGCTAGGGAGTGACGAGGGGGAACATGGAGGTAGCGCGGTAGGAGAAATAAACTGGTCATGACATGTGCAAGCTGAGAGGCGTGCGTACCCAACGTTATGAAACCCGACGACGAATACCTCTGCAACATAATATGAGTACAGGACTACAGTTGCGGACACTGAAAGCCCGCCTATTTCACAGCGGGTTGAGAAATAATTTTGGCCCAAATCTGACTTCAGAATCGGACTCGCAACCCTCGAAAGCTTCCAAAAACAGCCTTACCTTAATTTTCCCACGGGTTTTAGGTACCGGCCAAACTTTTGGGCAAAATTTTGACTCTATTACCTTGCTCACGTCTTCTCCCAACCCCTAAATGTCGCCAGGATTCGCGACAGGTTCATGTTCATGTTCGTATAAGTTGTATCCCTGGCTTTTTCCCATTTTTGGCGCTTCTGTCCTATATATCCTTTGCTTCTGCCCGTTTTCGGCACTACTTCCTTGGCCCCCTGCAGGCTATCTGGACTCGCGCTGAGCTACGTCGCGTGACAACCAGTGGCCTGTTGGGTCCTGCTGTGGATTATGTGCGATGCGAGGTGTGTTTCCATACCAGGTATCATATGCCTCGCGACATCTGTCCTTCGTGTCGACCTATGTAGCGGTACGAGGTAATACACGCGTCGCGCCTTCTGTCTTTGAGTGCCGTTTTATCTCCTGGTGTATGGTGATATACGCATGTGTGCGTCCTGTTTACTGTGTTGTATTTGCTTTCTAATGTTTTCTATTCTACTGTTTTTTTTTTTTTGTTCACTGTCCCTCGCTTCGTCCATTCTCCTGTCTCTTCTCATCTTTTCCCACCAGCTTTGGGTTTTTTTTTTCGTTCAGTTCCTTCACCTAGACAGTAATCTATTAATACAGATGCTTTTATAATGATAGATTGTGGTTCCATACTGAATCGAGCAAGGTGGCTGCGGGCAATGCTCTGCACTTCTAGTATGGGTTCTGAGCACTATTAATACATTGATTTACCCTTTGCCTGAGCTTCAAGTGCCTTCATTGCACTCTCTGACACTGATCTATGACTTCTCTGCTTGTGCACAACCCATGCCGCAGCCTCCCCTTTCAAGCCTTTTTGGTAAGCATCTATGAATCTCTATGACCGATTAATAAATCTCCAAATGACGTCTGCAGGGAATGCATCAAGAACTTCCAGTGCACATGCTTTAGCCTCTGCAAAATTGTTTTTAGGGTGCTCCCGGTATCGGTATTTGCACCATCCCCAGTACTTTCAGACACTTGTTAGATTAGTATTCAATTAGCAGAAAATTACTCACCATTTCAATGGGGTTCAGCTCACAGTGAAATTTTGGAAGGAAAATACACTCATGGCCTGCACCTTTGATCAGTATCTCAATCATTGATTCTTGATTGACAAAATCTTCTTGCTGAGAGAGAAGCCTAGCCATGCAGCAGTTCTGGCTCTCAAAAGGGCAGACTGGTGCACACTTGGCTTTCAAGTGTGAGACCTCAAATCCCCGTTCTTTAAGAACAGCCTGCAAGCCCTTTGGCTGCCCAGATAATGTCGTCATCTGCTGTGGCTGTCCTCGGAAGTGAGGGTCGGGATTTGATTGAGGAATTAGTGTGTCGCACTGCTTGTGTTGCCTTCCACCGTCAGATTTATTCATTTCAAAAGCTTTCAGTGCATCTGGGGGCAAAGAAGCATGGGCAGATGACTGATCAAAAATAAACAAGGCTTGGCAGTCAGGATGGGCAGTCCCAAAAATTCGGATTGCAGTTCTTATCTGCTCCATAAGTTGTTTGGTATCCCACCAAGGGTCACCATTTGCACCCGGATAAATTATCTTTCGAGCATCCTGGACAATTTGGCCATCTTCATCCAAACGCACAAGCCGGCCATCCTCTTCATTAATGAAATCTAAAACATGAATTAACCTGCCTCGGCCTTTTTAACGAAGTGGCTGCTCGCTTTCTCGCAACCAAAGACTTCGTGCCTCATCATTTGCATGAAAACAGGACTTGTCATGGTACTGGATAATAATCCGTCGCTGTCCTTGTTGCAATTCCAGCATGATCTTCTTCAAGTCAGGCCCTTCATGTTTTGCCATCCGAGCTTCAAACTGAGCAATCAATGGTAGGAAAATGTTGTTTCGGTATTTCACCACATCATTGCGCTCATGCCCATCCATGTAAAGCCCCTTCTGCACAACTGTTCGACGCCACCCAAGCTTGATCAGCCACCGACGAGCTGTGCGCTCACTAATAGGATTTGCGAGAGTAATATTTAACTCTGGAAATATGATCCCATTAAGTGCATGATGAAGTCAGCGGGGAGTGACATCCCCTGTCTTCTGTGAGGTGAGCCAATCACATGTGCGTGTCCGAATGTGCTCATCATGAAGCCATGATCGCAGATTTGCAGACCCTCCACACTTCTGAATGGGAAGCTTTTCGAAAATCTGATAATATCTTGCCAGTGCTCGGACCCTTCGGGTAAACCAGTTGCCCTGCCCTTAATGCCATTGTCGCGCGATCTGGAGACTTGCCTGAGTACGGGAGAGTCCTTTGAGGCGAAGGGTGGCAAAATTGGTGAGGATGAGGAGCTGGTTTACTTGAGAAAAAGGCATTACTTTGCTCTTTTTTTTAAGGAGGTCCTTGATCTGACTTCGAAGATCAGACCAGTCTTGAACATGACTCTTCCGGTCTTGAAATCCTTCCTCAAGCTCGCATTCCTGGTCCTTGATCTCAGCTTCGCTCTCAGCCTCAGCTTCCTGGTCCTCGATCTCATCTTCGCTTTCAGCCCCAGCTTCATTCTCGGCCCCAGCTTTGTTCTCAGGCTTATGTTCCTGGTCCTCATCTCCATCTTTGTTCTCGGGTTCGCATCCCCGGTAGTCAATCTCAGCTTCGTTCTCGGGCTCGCATTCCCAGTCCCCAATCTCAGTTTCATTCTCAGCCTCAGCTTTGCTCCCGGCAACCTCTACAAGCTCTGCAGCCTGGTTATCCGTTGATGGATCCGAAAGCACTGACGATGACCTCACCCTCAATCGTTTGGGTTCAGGTTGATATCTGATCTGTTCCTCTGGATCGATGATCGGCATCAACGAATCTTTCGTCGGTATCTTTGGCCCCACAACCCTCGCTGGATATGAAGGAGCTTTGAAACTGAACATGGTTAGCCTGCTTTGACCTTGCATCGCTCGTGCATGCCTCATCTGTGTGCGATCTGATTTGGACATGACATCTGGACCCTTCTTGTATGTCTTGGGTCTTTCTGATCGCGTGATAAGTAACAAAAATGCGAATGATGATGAGTACTTGCCTTTCTTCTCTTTCTTTCTCTTATTTCTTTTGTTCTTCAGCTTCTCAGGCAACCAGTCCGAATCAAATGCGTCATCTGCCTTACACAGCTCGACCATCGATTCAGCAAGACCTTCATTGCAGAATCCCTCCCATTCCTCTAACTCCTCATTCTCCAGCTCCTCTCCATCATCTCGGCAAGCCTCTTCATATGCAAGGTTCATTTTCAGAGAATCAAAGTGAATTAAAAGAGACAGATCCTCATCCTCCTCCTCTAGGTCGTCCCTATTGGGGCTTGGCGCTTGAGATTGGCGTGGAATGGGCTGAGGGGTTGACTCAGAGAAATCAGTGGGGTCTCACAATTGATTTTTGAGGCCAGAGATGTTGCGGGTGGCCTGTGCTCTCTTCGATGGTTGACCTCTGGCCATGGCAAGGTGAGACTTTGGAATTTTTTTCCGCAGTCCCAGCTGTATTTACCGACTTCTTTTCAACATGCGCAAACACAGCACATCAAATGCTATTGAATCGCGATTTTATTGTGATTTACGGCGTTAAAAAGGGGGTACGGCCAAAATTTAGGGGGGTAAAAACTTTTTTTGTCAATTTTTGATAATCGGCTCGTGCAAATATTCTCATAGTGATCTAGATTATTGTATTTTACTGTTTAGAAACAATCTGGGCCATTCTCGCCGTCCTAAAAAATGGTCGACCAAAATAAGCAGGCTTTCAGTGTCCGCAACTGTATGACCTAGAGGGAAGGCACCCACCCTGCTCACTCAAAAGCTGACACAGCTGATGGGTTTCTTGACCTGGAGGTATTTCTTCTCCTCTTCCTTAGTGATATCCCAGAACCCAATCGTCTCATCGTAGGAACCGCTGATAAGCCGTTTGCCTAGATTGCGGCCCACTATCAGCAACGCAGCCCATCTAGTCGATCCCAACGCACATTTGAGCAGCAGCATCGTGCAGAAATTCATGTGCCCATTCAGGAAGTGGACACTCTGTGGCAGCGCGTTGCTGGAGTTCCACTCACAGTGGAACAGGCTTCTGTAAAGCACCTTCTGCCCGTCGGGCTAGGCGGGCGAGCGAGTGCTTGGCAGTGTGCACGCCAGAATGCCAGCTTCTGCCACTTGTGCGAGATGAGCTCGGCAGGAGCAGGTCATGCATGGGCAGGTGCTGGAGACAGCACATGCCCAGCTCCGGCGGGAGTGTGCCGATGAGGTCAAACAAACTCTTTGCCTATTTTTTGAGCTGGAGGATCTGCCAGGATATGTTGCCAGGAAGACGCTAGGAGTGTAATGAAGAAGTATAATTAAGTATAGACAATCCCCAGGGGAAGAACGCGCAGCTGCACACGCACAGTCAAGGATAATGGCGATGCTGTAGTGGGCTGTGAGCATAGAGCGAACGGCGAGCGAGACGAAAAGGCACACAGACGCATCCGGTCCCCATTCTCTGTCCATGGACAGCCTTGCATATGTCTTCATCGTTGAAATTGTGCGGCCATCCCCACGCAGCGCAGGCGCGACACTCCAGCTGGCAGAGTCATCCGGGTGGGGCGTCATGATGATGAGGCACTCGCAATCCCTGCGGAGCTCACTCTCTGGCATAGTGGCGCACTCCTGCCCCACTGCGGCATGCAGGAGACACAGCTCAGCCTGGGGGCGTGGAGTTGTGTGGCCGATGCGGTCTGGGTCTGTTCAAGCAACCATTTGAGATCGGGCAGTTGGTGTGTGCATGCGTCAGCTGAGAGAGTGCAGCTTGGAAAGAAATGAGCAATTGAGAGCATCTGGAGATCCATGTGGCCATTGCCATCCCAGGGCGTCTCTGCGGAGGACATGTCAAATGCGCTGTGTGGTGGCTGTCCGGGGGTGGCGGGATATAGTCACCATCCTGGTTGGCGCGCATGAAGGTGTGGGCCGAACTGGCGAAGAGCTTTGCACTGAGGCCTCTAGTGCGCCATTATTAGATGACCAGGGCCAGGCAGCATGGACGGGGGGAGACAGACGAGGCTGGAGGGACAGGCGTCGCGCTTGGAGAGCGAGCGGACTGCTTTGAGTGTGCGCGTATCTGGGAGGTCTCTGCGCGCCTGACATCAGTCACAGTCACGCTCTTGGGACATGGTCACGGTCACAGGAAAGGACTGTTGTCGCAGTGTAGGGTCGTCTGGCTCGTCCATGCCCCGGACTGTTAAGTTTTCGGTGCGGACCTCAAGAGTTGACAATAATCGTGTTTGTCTGAGCTCTGTCAAACACGTAAGGAATCTAACTACGGTGACTCAACTTAAATATCCTTGTGACCAAGCTTACTAATATGCTAGTAGCTTCTAGCGCTCGCCATACTCCAACACGGGCCTTGGGCGCTGGTTGCATATTACCATCCCCACATATCTCCGCTCCATGATACGCCAGAATGCTGAATGCATGCTACACACATCACATCCCTTGGTGTAGGGCAGAAAAGTGGACTTTAGGTGTACCACATCCACGTGTACATATATATCACATGTACCTCAATGCGCACTCTCCTAATTGCGTGTATCTCCACGACAATGCCGAAGGAATCAAAGCTGTCCATGTCAACACTCGCTCAAGCTCTAGACAATTAGAACTCTTCTCATCTGCCAGCCGTTCATATTCAATCCAGGTCCTCTCTCATCTGCTTATTTCTTTCTTCCTGCACTATACCTTTAGCCTGGTGTGTTCTTGGCTTATCTAGACCTAGTTGCTTGTGTTCAGTGTGAGCTACTTTCGCTACGTCAACTTCCATTCAATTCGACCGACGTCCGATGTGTCACTACGTAGCATTGTTAAGTTATTCAATTGTTCCCTCCCATGTTCATTTTATACAGAACGTGGCTATGACTATTCTCGTGAAATAGCATATATACGTGTACACTATGCCTGGTTATTATTTTCGTTCAAGGCATCAAACTGGTCTGACAACCTCAGGTATCGCCACCTCCTGCGTCTGCACATGACAGAGTCTGCTCCATGTTTGAGCAGCAGCTGAACAATGGCATTGTTATGTTTTGACGATGCAGCCCGCAACATGCTGCCATGCTCCCCCCCTTGGGCGTTGATGTCCGCACCCTTTTCCAGCAGCAAGCGAACAATGACCATGCCTCTACGAGAATGTGATGCCGCCGCGGCTTGCAGAGCACTGCCATATTTTCCGCCTTGTGCATTGACATCCGCTGCATTCTCCAACAGCAGCCGAACGACCGCATCACTGCCAATATATGAGGTCGCTTGCAGCGCATTGCCGTACCACCCGCCTTGGGCATTGACATCCGCCCCCTTGCACAGCAGTAGCCGAACGACCTTCTCACTACGATGATATGATGCTGCCGCTGCTTGCAATGCATTACCACAGCCCCCCCCCTGTGCATTGACATCTCCTCCCCTCTCCAGCACCAAGTGAACAAGAGCATCATTGCCACCAAACGATGCCGCTTGCAGCGCACTGCCATACCACACTCCTTCTGCATTGATGTCTGCTCCATTCTTGAGCAGCAGCCGAACAACTGCATCTGAACCACTTGACAATGCTGCAAGCAGTGCAGTACCACACTTTCCTCCTTTAGCATTGATATCTGATCCCTTCTCCAGGAGCAGCCGAACAATTGTAGCATGACCTTGTTTGGATGCTGCCTGCAGTGCACTGCCAAAGCATCCTCCCTTTGCATTGATGTCTGCGCCCTTGTGCAGCAGTAGCCGAATGACCTTCTCAACATCAAGATCCGATGCTGCTGCAGCTTGGAATGCATTACCATAGCCTCCCCCCTGTGCATCGACATCTGCCCCCTTATCCAGCACCAGATGAACAAGAGCATTATTGCCGCCAAATGATGCTGCTTGCAGTGCACTGCCATACCGTTCTCCTTCTAGATTGATGTCTGCTCCATTCTCAAGCAGCAGCCAAACAACTGCATCTGAACCACTTGACAATGCAGCAAATAGTGCATTATCACACTCTCCTCCTTGAGCATTGATATCTGATCCCTTCTCCAGGAGCTGCTGAACAATTGTAGTATGACCTTTTCTGGCTGCTGCCTGAAGTGCACTGCCATTTAATCCTCCTTTTGCGTTAACATCCGCCCCCTTCTCTAGCAGTAGCTGAATGACTGCTTCACTAGCACGACCTGACCACACTGCTGCCTGCAGCGCATTGCCATAGACCCCTCCTTGCGCATTGACATCCACCCCCTTATCCAGCACCAAACGAACAAGAGCATCATTGCTGCCATACGATGCCGCTTGCAGTGCATTGCCATACAATTCTCCTTCTGCATTGATGTCTGCTCCATTCTCGAGCAGCAGCTGAACAACTGCATCTGAACCCATTGACAATGCCACAAATAGTGCACTACCATACACTCCTCCTTGAGCATTGATATCTGATCCCTTCTCCAGGAGCTGCTGAACGATTGTAGTATGACCTTGTCTGGCTGCTGCCTGAAGTGCACTGCCATTTACTCCTCCTTTTGCGTTAACATCCGCCCCCTTCTCTAGCAGTAGCTGAATGACCACTTCACTAGCATGATATGATGCCGCCACTGCCTGCAGTGCATTGCCATAGACCCCTCCTTGCGCATTGACATCCACCCCCTTATCCAGCACCAAACGAACAAGAGCATCATTGCTGCCATACGATACCGCTTGCAGTGCATTGCCATACCATTCTCCTTCTGCATTGATGTCTGCTCCATTCTTGAGCAGAAGCCGAGCAACTGCATCTGAACCCATTGACAATGCCACAAGCAGTGCACTACCATACTTTCCTCCCTGGGCATTGATGTCTGATCCCTTCTCCAGGAGCAGCTGAATGGTTGTAATATGACCTCAACTGACTGCTGCCTGCAGCGCATTTCCATAGACCCCTCCTTGAGCCTTGATGTCTGCTCCCCTTTCAAGCAGGAGCCTAACAACCGCATCACTGCCATCATATGAGGCCACTTGCAGTGCATTTCCATACCAGCCTTGCCGCGCATTGACATCTAACCCCTTATCCAGCAGCAGACGAACAAGAGCATCATTGCTGCCAAGTGATGCTGCTTGCAGCGCACTGCCATTTTTTCCTTCTGCATTGATATCCGCTCCATTCTCAAGCAGAAGCCGAGCAACTGCATCTGAACCCTTTGACAACGCCGCAAGCAGTGCACTACCATATGCTCCTCCTTGGGCATTGATGTCCCATCCATTCTCCAGGAGCAGCTGAATGGTCATAGTATGACCTTTACTGGCTGCTGCCTGCAGCGCATTTCCATAGATCCCTCCTTGCACATTGATGTCTGCTCCCCCTTCAAGCAGGAGTCTAACAACTGCATCCCTGCCATGATACGAGGCCGCTTGCAGCGCATTTCCATACCAGCCTTGCCGCGCATTGACATCTGACCCCTTCAAAAGACTGCTGGATACTGTTCTCAACCCAGCCATTGATGTGTAATAAATAGGAGAACATTTCATGCTACATGTAGCATCCTCCCATGGCATGTTTGGATTCCAAAGACTCACCCAATTGGAATAGACGGGATGCTCAGGTTGAAGAAGTTCCATAATCAGTAGGTGCAATGTTGGCTCCTCATCGTTATCTGACTGAGCGTGGAACATCCAGTACTGCGCCGAATATGATGAGAGTGGATAGGATGTGCGTGTAGTGTTATCTATGCAACCATGCTTGTCAAATTGCAACAGGTAGGCCAGGCATGCCTTAGCGATGAACGTATCAGCTAGTTTCTTGTTGAAATGATTTATATGACTTTTTGCTGTTGCCTTTGCAGAGGTCCTCCGAGACAAGATATTCTCGGACAGAGAAATGTGCCAGGCTGACCTCTTCCCGCTGAGGGAACTGTGCCCGGTAGACAATGCTGTCAGTGCGGAGGTCTTCTCCGTCCTGCAATCGGATGTCGGGGACCATAATGGTGACAAGACTCGCACATATCGTCAGAACGTCACCTGGATTCCAAAGCCACCGATTTGGGTCAAATAGGGGACCATTTTCAGTATCAGGATCTGTAGCAAGCAAATCCACAGCCTCGCTGAATGATAATTTGCGGGCTGAGAAAGCGAGCCCTTGCAGCAACTTCAGGGCATCCTGTCTGTAGTCCTCGTTGATTTCCAGAAGAATCCTATCATAGGTCTCGTAAAGGGTCTTCGGTAGACAGGTGAGTGCCTTCTCGAGTGCGGCAGGGGATCGACACCTTCGCAATAGGGCTGATCACAGTAGAGGATTTGGAGGGGATTTGATGGGGATTTGAGAAATGGATTTGGGGGGCAAATCCATCCAAATCCTCAAATCACCTCCAGGAGGTGATTTGGGATTTGTGCGTGGATTTGGATTTGGATTTCGGCCGGCGCCGTCGCAGGCCCTCAACTAGTCCGTCGGGATCTCCCTTTGTGCCTGCAGAAAGTAACCCGGAAACTGAAGTACTCGCTAAAGTGACTCCATACCGCCGCTACAATCTAGTGGCCTGGTCCAAGGCCATGCCGCCAACCAGTTATGACACCTGTGCAAGCCTTTGAATCTGGTCAATTCAGTAAAAACTCTAAAAAATACATAGTTCCATCTCTTTTTTATTCTTCAGTGTTTCTCTTCTATATTTTTATATAATTTTGAGTTTCTCTTGATCTATGTTATTTGTTATTTTAAGAGGACACCTAAAGGTAAATTAATGCTTTCATATATGTTATTTTTTAGAGATACATTATAGCGCAGAACCTACCTTCCGCTGACAGACCGGCGAGAGCGCCATCCTGCCGTGTCCGGCACCAGCGTTCTCAAATCCACTCAAATCCAGTTTCAAATCGGGCTAATCACAGTTAAATCGCGATTTCGGGGCATTGTCGGGTGTTCTAAAAAAATCGAAATCCTCCGTCAAATCCTCATCAAATCCTAGCCAAATCCTCTACTGTGATCAGCCCTAATGCATCCAGCTGACAAACAACCCATCGAAACCTGGCCGTCCTGTCAGTCATGATCTTCCAAGAGGAGGAATGATAACTCACATCCCATCTGCACCTTTCATCAACGTCATCTTAATGGTTTCCTTCATCTCTGCCGAGCATTTACTGAACTTGATATCATTATCCAGCGTCCGGGATACATGGACTTGGATATCGCCACCAACAAGACACTCGTCCATGAACATCTGATGTGAAACCAAGCCGCTTAGTGTTTCTTCAATGTCTTGCTCCTTTCTACTCGTTGCCAGAAGGTGTAAATGGTCCAGGCTCCAACCGTGGATCTATTCAAGCAGCTTCAAAAACTCAGGCCGACTCGGGCATTCGTCGAGGGCATCGAAAACGATATATACGTTCTCGAAACTGCCGATGATAGACTTGAGAGTTGACTTCAGCTCGCCCGGAGCTGGCGATCGGCGGCTATCTGCGTAGGCAGAGAAGAGTTTCTCCAGGCTGTCGGGGATGCTCGTGCATTTCGAAGACAGCTGCTCGATCAGTGCACGAAGGACGCCATGTGGCTGTATGTCTTTGCTGTGATAATCGAAATAAACGTATGCGACTACCAGCGAGACCTTGATGAGCTCCTCGATGATGGTGGAGCTTGATGGACACATTCGTTAGCATGGTAGCTAGTCGGAGACATTTTATGTAATTGTTTACCATAAGACAGTCTTCCCAGCACCGGCTGTGTGTGTTTATTAGCGGCGACTATCAAACAAGTATAAAACGTACGCTTGCCGTGAAGCCAAAGAAACGACTGCGCCGCACTTTTCCATTCCAGAAAACTGACTCCTTGCAGAAACCAGGAGCCCGTGTCCCGTGCAGGCATTCCAGTGCTTCGGCCGATAATCAGGAGCGGACAACCAATGGTAGATTTCCTGTCGATGTTTGTCTGCAGGGGATCAGTCAGTTTCACACCATCGGGCAGTAGCAATGTCGTACTCACTCTCATGTTCGTCATGTGCCGTCAATGCCAAATTTCTGTAAGCACAATAAGGAGTGCTCGGTGTTTGAGATTAAGCAGGGAACGTACGTTTGGTCAATGAGCAGAGCAGAAGTAAGCAGCTGATGAAACCTTTGCAGGTTGTCCAGAGTCTTTCTGACCTCGCCTTGCCTGAATGTCCATGTCAGCACTTTCTTCCGAGATGTGCCTCCATCCCTGCTGTTTATCTTGTTCAAAAGACTTTTCAGCTCGGCGTGACAACCCGCAAGGGCACACGGTATCGCTTCTATTCCCCCATCTTTGCCTTCTAATACATTATCCACTGTAAGTCCACCTTCGTTGATAAGTTATCCCTTGCGCTTGCGATAGCTGGGGAAATGGGCATACCGTCTGTGCGTCCACTTTTAGTTTCAACGCTGTACGAACGATCTTTGGTCTTCAACTTCTTCCAGAGGCTGTTTACCATGGCATGGCGACCCGTACGGCTATTTGGCGTGGAGTCTGTGCGTCGATCTTCGAGTTCTAACTGATTCTCGAGGCTTGTATCAGAAGTTTGACGGTCATAGGGCGTATTGAAGGCCGCAATCAAAGTCGGCAATCGGGCGGTCGTTTTGGTTTCCTCATCCTTTATAAGTTCATGGATAGCACTGAGCACCGGAACTAGTCTGGCGACCTCATCACTGAGCTGATTCATGTCTTTGGACGCATTTTTGTATGTAGTGCCATACGCGGAGCATGTGCTGATAACCGTTTTACCGAGTTGAACAACGGCAATGACGCTCGCTGAATGGGCTGATGAGCATGGGAGAAGGAAGAAAACGAGGATCAGTAACTTGCCTGCTACTCCCAGGCCTGCCAGAGCTTCGGCCATTGGGTCGATTCGATGGCTATTGATATACTTGACAGGCCAGCGCTGCCACCTTTTATACTGATATCAGCGCTTACCATGGCATTAATGCATCATGAGAGTCGACGATTAGCGCCATGCACTGACTCAGAGACCTAAAGACGATCACAGCCAGGCTAGGCGATGAACTTTAATTACAGTAAGTCTATTGCCTCGCCCATACCGCAGTTGGCAAGTAGTTTCACGTGTGCGCCGGAGACATCAGAGACGCTGCACCGGCTCCAACACTGAAGAGAGGGAGGGCCGAGAATCGCTGCTAGCAAGAAATGCGAAATAGAATTTCACGCGTGGGCACCCAGGCCCTTGGCAACGCCGCGAGCATTGCAAAGCGGTGAGTTGCAGTAACCACCCTAGAATAGTTTCTACTGCATCATGGCATGTCCGGCACCTCAGGTCACTGCACGTTCTGGCATGCAGTACATTCTGATTGGCTCCATTCATTCAGTAATCTGCGGGTGCTGATGTCTGCTCTCCACCGAAACGTCACGATGCGGGTGGGTTTGGTAGTTACCCTCCCCTTTTCATGGCAGATCACCCTATTCGTCCTCTCTGCACACGCCCCAGGCTACGCCCAATACAAATAAACAGACGAGGTAGAGGCCCTTTTGATTGTCAGATGATATCTTACGGTTGTCAACTATTCCAGGGTAATTCAGAATTGCTCGTCATAATACCCTGTTCCTGTGGGTTTGGGGCCTTTACCTAGACCATCGTAACGACGAGCTAACTCACCATGATGTATAGCATCCATGCAGTTGCCACATTATCTGTGCATACACTCAGTTATCATATTCATCGTCACCGGTCTCGTTGACGACTAGTGCTCGCGCGTGATCGGCCTCGGTGGTATTCTCTAGACTACACGCGCCAACGTGGTGATGAGTCGTTGTCCATCGCTATAACGAGCTGTGGAACGAAGGAGATATAATAATCTGATATACTACGATCTCAAGTAGATCGTTATGCCTTATATACAAAATATGATGTCCATTGTATTACCAATCTCTTCGAGCTGCTGTGCCGATGCGATGCCGGTGCACCAGCAACCCGGGGTCGAGAGCGATCTCGAGCCTCCGGCTAAATACGTGCCGGCTCTGCCTCGGCCCTATTATCGTCCCGATTACTAACACTCCCCCTCAGCGAGAAGTCCCTTCGGTAAAATCCTAATTTCCCTAATAGATACCTGTGTTGGTGTAAATCCAATCCCTTTGTAAATATGTCCGCTACATTCTCCTTCGTCGGTACGTATGTAAGTGATGTCTCGTGAGAGGCCACTTTCTCACGGATAAAATGATATGCGACATTGATGTGTTTGGTACGCGCATGATACGTTGCGTCATGCGATAGTGTAATGGCGCCTAGATTGTCTGATCGAAGTGACGTGGGCTGGGTTTGATTGATTCCAAGTTCCTCGATGAAACGCCTCAGCCAGATTAATTGCTTGGCGCCCTCGGTAAGTGCCATGTATTCGGCCTCCGTGGTAGATAGTGCGATCGTTCACTGCTTCTTCGAGCTCCATGCGAGAGCTCCCCCTCCTAGTATAGCTACATAGCCACTAATAGATAGTGCGTTGTTTCTATTAGCATAATCTGAGTCGACAAATATTTTGAGGTCGAGACCAGCGTCTCGTCGGAATGTTATGCCATCGTCACGTGACCCTTTGAGGTACCTGAGCGCGTGCTTGATCGCCGTCCAGTGCTCAGCTCCGTAAGTAGTAGTGAATTGGCTCAGATGTTGTACGGTAAAGGCCAAATCAGGTCGCGTGCTGAGTGCTGCATACATGAGTGATCCGATCGCCTTAGCATAGGGTACTTCGGCAGTTGGACCTGTTGAGTCCATAGGTGTCGTGAGTTTGATCATTTTATGCAGAGGTGTAGATACGGAATGTGCCGTAGCCATGTTGAATCGATCGAGTATGATGTCGATGTAATGTCCTTGAGACATGATCAGTGTTCCCTCATTCCTATTCTTCTCAACTCTAATTCCCAAGATTTTCTTCATTTCTCCTAAATCTGTTAAAGCGAATTTTCCATGAAGCTCCCCCTTGAGCTTAATCATCCCTCCTTTGGAGTCAGCAAATAGTCCAAAGTCGTCCACATATACTGATATGACTTCGATTGAGTCCTTATCTTGTCTGATGTAGACGCATTCATCGGCTGTGCTTTGATGGAAGCCGAGATCGAGTAGTAATTTGCGTAAGCGCTGATGCCAAGCTCGTCCCGATTGCTTGAGTCCGTAGAGCGCTCTGTATATTCTTAGAACGCGTCCAGATCCATCATCAAAACCGTCGGGCTGGCGCATGTAGATCTCCTCATCTATGGTTGAATTGAGGTAGGCGCCTTTGACATCCATCATTTCGATTTCCCAATAAAGTGTGTTTGCGATCGCTAATAGAACACGTAGTGAATCGAATTTGACCACGGGTGAGGTTATCTCGTAGTAATCCATCCCTGGCCTCTGTGTGAATCCTTGAGCCACAACCCTTGCTTTAGCCTTATCGAATTGTCCGTCCGGTTGTGTTTTGACAGCGTATACCCATCGGCAACCGATAGCTACTCGTCCGGGTGGTAGTTCTGTTAATTCCCATGTTCCTAATGTCTTGTGTTGATCCATCTCAATTTCCATCGCTTTCTCCCAGATCGGCGCATCATCACGTGATACCGCCGCTCTGTAATTCTCAGGTTCAGTGACAATTTCTCTCGTTACGTAAACCTGCTCGGTGCATCCTGAATCATTCAGTTTCCGATAATCTGGTCTTTGAGTGATACGCGCGCTCCGTCGAATTTGTGGGGCTGGCGCTTGTTCAGGTGGATCAGGAACGGGCGTTGTCTGGGGTGATGATGTCTGTGGGGTAGATGTGATCGGGTCAGGCACATGCTCGCGCGGTGAGTGCTCCCCCTCGAGCGGTGCCGTGTCGTCATCGTCGTTATCTGGGATAGGGTAGAGTCTGTTGTCGTTTTCGTCGAATGTAATATTTCTTGAAATTTGAACATGCTTTGAGGCTTTATTGTAATACCTCCAAGCTTTTGCATGTTCTGCTACTCCGACGAAGATATGTTCTTCTGCCTTTGGATCAAGTTTGGCTCGACGTTGATCCGGCACCATAACCCAGCAATTTGTCCCAAATTCCTCTAGACGTGCTATGTTCGGCTTCTTGCCGAATAGTGCCTGGAACGGCGTTGCGTCATCTCCAAGCGCTCGCGTGGGTGATCGGTTTTTGATATAGCACACGTAAGCCACGGCCTCGGGCCAGAGTATTTTTGGCAGGTTCTTGGCAAAGATCATTGCCCGTGCGTGCTCGAGTAAGGTCCGGTTGAGTCGTTCAGCGATTCCATTCTGGGCTGGGGAGTATGGAGCTGTGGTCTCCATGATAATGCCATATTTTGCACAAAATTCCTTGAAATTTTTATTGACATATTCCCCTCCATTATCCGAGCGAAACCTCTTCAGTTTCTGACCTGTTTGGGTCTCGAGGAATGCCTTGTACGTCTCGAAGTGTTTGAGCGCTTCATCTTTGGTGCTCCCAAAATAGATTATAGTGTACATCGATTTGATGTCCGTGAAAGAATAAAAGTATTTTTCACGTGATGGTCCCTCGGTCTGGGCAGGCCCCCATACATCGGATACTGTTAGGTCACCGACCTGTTCTACAGTGTCCTCGGCTCTTTTGGGGAATGGCTCCACATGCCGTTTGCCTTGTATGCATGCTTTGCACTGGCTCGGCTTGTTTGACTCGTCAATCTCAAGTCCGGTAACTAGATCGTTAGACTTCAACAATTTTATGGAGTTTATATTGACGTGCCCTAGTATCCTGTGCCATTTGTCCCATGACCGTCCCTTTGCCGCTGCGGCAAAGTCTCGTGCCTCGACTGATCGAGTGACCCGTGCCTTCATACAGAACAGCCGCCCACGCTTCTGTCCCTGTGCGAAGGTAACTCCGGCGCGTGATTGGAATTCGATGCCGGTGCCTGAAAATGTGGCCGTGTTGCCCTTATCAGTTAAACGCCCTACGCTGATAAGGTTGTTCGGCGCATCCGGTGCATGCTTGACGTCACGTAGTTCGATCGTGTTTGTCTTGGCGCCGATCTTGAATTCCATGTATATAGTGCCTCGGCCTTGTGTATGTAGTACTGCATCAGGTGAAATTCCTTCAATTTCTGATGGTTCCTCAGCATAGCTAGCAAAATCGTTTTGGCTTCGAGCTATATGTGTTGTTGCCGCTGAACCGGCTAGCCAGTCGGATGCAGATATAGCACTGTATGCTATCTCCTTAGATACAAATGTGAAGTCCTTTTCTTCTGCTTGTTTGACTGTTTCTTTGTTCCCTGATTTGAACCATTTCAGTGCTTGGCCCTCCTTGCCGCCACCTTTCGCCCAACAGTCCTTCACGTAATGACCCTTCTTGCCGCAATTTCAGCACTTTCCCTTTGTTGCTCCTGAGTCATCTTTCTTGGGCCTGTGACGTTGTTGCGCCTTAAGCGCTGTCTGCCGTGCCGATCCAGCTTTCCGTGCTTGATCCTCATCGAGGACTCGAGCTATTAATATATCAGCTGTCGTCCCGGCTCCACTGGCATTTACTGCCGTAATAAACGCCGACCAAGAATCTGGTAATGATGTCAGACACGTGTTTGAGAACTCGGTGTCACTGATGTAATGTCCCCGCGCATTCAGTTCCTGTTGAATGCCGCGGAGCTTGCATACGTGCTCCTCCATGTTCGCGCCGTCTTCGGCAAGCGTCCGGAAGAAATCTCTTCGGAGATTTACAATCCCCATGGCTCCCTTCGATTCGAATATTGCTTGTAAACTAGTCCATACAGCGAATGCAGACATCATCTGATTGATGTAAACTAGTTGTTCATCGGCAACTCTGAGGCAAATTTCTTTTCTAGCTTTCTTGTCCTTCCTTCTCCAATCGTCGATTTCCTGCTGCTCGGTCGCAGTGACGTTGTTGGCATCTGCCGGTCTCAGTTCCGTCTCCCTGCCGATAGCCACGTCCCACAGATATAAGTCATTGAGTACCCACTCGAGCCGCCGGCGCCACGCCGCGTAATTATCCCCGTTCAAGGGGTCGATCTTGTACGTGTTGTTGCTACTCGACATCGTCGATCGGTTATTGAGTTGTTGGAGTATAGAGCGTAGTTGGAGTAAGCTAGATGTGTAATAGTTTAGTTATGGCCGGGGCCCATAACCTGTGGAACGAAGGAGATATAATAATCTGATATACTACGATCTCAAGTAGATCGTTCTGCCTTATATACAAAATATGATGTCCATTGTATTACCAATCTCTTCGAGCTGCTGTGCCGATGCGGTGCCGGTGCACCAGCAACCCAGGGTCGAGAGCAATCTCGAGCCTCCGGCTAAATACGTGCCGGCTCTGCCTCGGCCCTATTATCGTCCCGATTACTAACACGAGCCATATCCAGTTTATTCAGATATCACGTACCAGCATCATTTACGACTAGCATTATAGGTGATCGTAAGGTCTTTCACAAGCACATGCTGCAATTGAGCACGTGTCAACAGAAAATAGAACTGGCGCATGTTTCCGCCTTTCATTTAGCCTAGAACCTGCCCGACCGGGGCGAACCGTAGCGATAGGAGTGGATCCTCCGGCAACAAAATATTAATTACTACCTGAAGTAAACGCAAAAGAACGCAGCTTATTCTGGCCTTGGCGTGCCTGACCAGGCGGCACAGGACTAGTACAGGAGAAGTCACAGCTAGAACGCCTGCCCTATGGAGGCACGGTGTCGAAAAGCCACCAGCCTCAATTGCCTGATTAGATGCACATTCTCTGCCTCGACGAATCTGCGGAGTCTGTTCTATTCTTCCTTTGAGGATTGGACCTCAGGCAACCAAGCACCCAATATTCTCATCGACATATTTTAACGTACTGGCACAATCCAACAGTCAGGGCCCCGTCGAAGAACAGAAAAAAAATGCACAAGTCACAAATATATCCTTCCTCTCCATGCACCATAACCCACGCTAAGCAGAACTGTGATGCTCTGACGTTTCTGCCAGATACTCGCTTGGCATGTTCCACCGATCGCCCATGAAGAAACACGTACGGCGCCGTCCATGTAGGCATATGCCACGCTCATGCCGTACTCTCCACTGAGCATCTCCAGCACCACCCACATCACATCTGCACCGTACGGTAATGCGTAAGGTCTACCCTTCCCCGCCACCCATCGATTCCAACCTCGTTCACCGGATTAACAAACAAAGCACTTACTTTCATCTGCTGCCCTTATCGCACACTCTTGGTGCTAGTGCGCCATGCCCGGCATACTGGCAGTCCTTGGTATTTGTACTATTTCAGACGAAAGGTGCGTATGCACAATTCCGAGCGTATGATGGCGCGGACATACTACTGATGACTGTTGCAAGCATCAGCGTGTGCGACGGACAAGCTAGGCAGGACTTGCTCCCTATAGTTATTGTTAGTAGACATGGTTTGGAGTTAGTTCTACATGGGCTTGCCATCCCGGATCAAGGATGAAATTGCCCGCATCAGAAAACCTGCCACCCTTACCGACCTCCGCAACCTAGCCCAATCCATCGATTTGTGCTACTGGGAAAGACATTCCAAGATCGCTCGTGAAACCTCCGCCCAGAGCAAGAACGACAAGTCTTCCGACAAGAAGTCTGATAAAGACAAGAAGAAGACTAATTCCGGAAACAACAACTCCGGAAACAACAACAACAACAACTGGAAATGACTCCTACTGGTGACTCCACTAGGTTTTCCACCAATCAGGGCTTGATTTGTCAGCAATGAGTCATTAATTGGGCCCATGTGATTCATGACAGCTTGGGTGAGTCATGTGCATGTGACTCACCAAGGTGTGCATGAGTCAGTTGAGTCATTGAGGCTGTACAAGCAAATGACTAGGCTTTTCAAACTCAGAGGCTGAGTCTGAAGGAGCCACCTGACCGGATTTGTGGGTGAGCCCAGGTGCACAAGCCGCGAGTGACGCGAGCGTCCGGTCAGAGTTTGAAATCGGAAGTCCGAAACAGAGTTGTGGGGACGTGTGTATCCACAACTCTGCTGCACAGAAATAAGTGAGTTAGAGTGAAGACAGCCTCGGAAAAATAGGTAAAATTCATAGATAATTAGAGGGATGTTTGAATAGACCTTATGAGGATAGTAAACATTTTTATGATGGCGATAATTGGTTGTTTTAAAGGCCTTTGATGCAGACTACAAATTTACAGTAAAGAGACATTTGAAGGCTGGTTGAACAGCTTGGTCCGAGACCATATAGTATGCTGGTTGAACAGCAGTTCCCATACAGTACTGTCGGAGTATGCCAAGGCCAGTAATTATTGGTATCAAAATTGCTCTAAATTGCTCTAATACCCTTGCAGTTGAAAGACGGTGACAACACCTCAGTGTTGAATTGCCATCACACCATCAGTCATGTGGTCACTTGTGGTTCCCCATTTCAAGCTCCTACCGAATCCATTTAGTTTCAGTAGCTAATCACTTAGGGCATGGGGGCAAAGTCAGGAGTTTATAACTTTGGGTTAGTCACATTTTAGTCACACAGTTTATAACGTGTGACTAACCCTGCTGTTTCAACACAGCTTACATAATACCAACAACCCCGGCCTTAGGCATTTTTAGATATCAATTTTCACTAATTGATCATGAGAGCGTCCTCTTGCCTGCCCACTGTTACAATCCATTCCCGAATCTGGTCCTGAAGCCTCAGCTTCAGTTCTCATTCTGGAACCTCAGGTTCTACTCGGCTTTCCTTCAGGTTTCTCTTCACACCTTCCATCACCCCTGACTTCCTTTTCTAGTTAGTTCCCCATTTGCCTGACCCTTTGTTCCCCTGTCCGTTGATCCGACCATTGACCCTTCACGACCCTGCACGCTACTTTACTATTTAGACCCCCAGTCCATGTATCGTAGTTCCCCAGTTCAGATATCGAATTAGCTTCTCGTACTTAAGACCTCTCTGCTTGATATCAAAACCCACTTCTCATCTTATAGCCGAGACCGCTCCCGAAATTAGGGCAGAACACTGAGTGGGCGCAACCCATGAGGTTGAAGCCAAGCTCTCTGACCCGAGACCCGAGTTCAGCCTTGGTAAAGCCGAACTACAGTACAACTCACAACCTTAACACCCACCATGGATCGGTGCCATGACAGAAAGCTTAAAAGGCTTGATCTGTCCCTTCACAAACTGCCTTCATCTCTGGCCATTGCTGAGTCTTTCTTGTATCATAATTTCATGCAGTTTTCTCTAGACCCCAACTGGGTAGAAGCCATGGGAAGTGTTGAAGGAGCGGTGAACCGTAAGCTGGAAGTTAGACTAGGTATGCATGTGAATGGCCCAATAGAATTTGTGGAACGAGGTCCCCAAGCGGAAGCACTTGTGGGAATTCTTTATCACTAGTACTCAACGTGGTCAACATCTTACACAATATATCATTTCTCTCATAGAATTTTAAAGATGTGTTCCTGTCCCATCATCCGATTTTGTGACATATCCAAGTACATCAGAGACACTGAGGCTGGATCTATAAAAATTCCCACTTCTGATGCAATATCTCACCCCACCACTTCTTCGTCAACTGAAACATTGCTAGTTGAGCATACAGATGAAGTGGCTGAAAACAAGGATGCAGATGATGGGTTATGGGAAGAAGATGATGAGGAGGAGGAAAATTCTGACCTAAAGTCTGCATGCGAGACTGCAAGCAGCTCAACTATGGATATAGAGGTGGATGATGGGGTAGACATTGTTTTCCCGCAACTTCATGACTATTTGAGTGAGCACCTGGCCTTGCCACCACTGGTCAATGTCAGAGAGGATCCAACAGTGATGAAGAAGGCAGCTGGTGGTGCACCTAGAGTTTTCTAAGTAGCAGACATACTACACTAAAAAACTCTGCAACATTTGTAATCACGGTCATATCAGCCACAATTTGAAACCATGTTTGAAACACGGTGTGTTACTAACGTGTGTCAAACCCCGCCGACTTTGCCCCCATGCCCTATAATCGCTGTATATTTTTCTGAGACCTTGCTAGTTGAGGATTATCATCTTTATCCTTTACTACCACCTACTGTCAACACTTAGGACATCCTCATTGTTCAGCAGTTTAGCTACAAACTGAACCACTTTTTCATGAAAATAAAGTTTTGAACTTTGCAGAGTTTGATTAATGTGTCAGGATGTCAGAAATGCCTAATTTCTTAATTTTTGGTTATAATCTTGTTGAAGGGTCTATAGTCTTTAATTCTAAACACTGAGGTTAACATCAGGCGTTGTGTGGCCGTCAAGCTGACAAATTAGTGATTTACATAATTTAAATATAAACGTGAAACGAGTCGTATGAAATGAAGTGGTGAGAAGTGTAGGATAAGAATTAAGTATATGGCGACGGTGAATTCATTGAGGTATATACTGAAGAGAGTAGATGATAGTTATGGATAAAGAAGATAGTATTCGACTAGCGAAGTCTCAGAAAAATATACAGCGACTGTAGCTACTGTAACTAAGGGATTCGGTAGGAGATGGAAATGGAGTGACCACAAGGTGACTAATGGTTGAGCGATGGTAAGTTCAACATATACCCTGTCCATCAGCCGGGTCACAACGTAAAAACTCTCCTCTGATCCTGTACAGCGTCTCAGCACGTGAAAAATATATCATGGCTGTGCAGACTCACTGATTTAGTGCGCAGTCCGATCTAATATGTGAATTGGACAGTCAGAAAAGAGTGATTGGATCGATTGTAATCCGATGTTCTTACCAAAGGTGTCTGCTGGATAGGCTTACCCTCGTCGTCCGTTATCGATGCGCTTGCGAGCTTCTCTCTGTGTCAGCGGTGAGTGCTACTATAAACGGTGTGTATGCGCATAGAGAGGTGTACGAGAGTTTGTGAAACAGCTCCTCATAGGTCGGCGACATATTATCCTCTGCGATGGAAGTCAGAACGGTCGTCATTCTTTCCGCAGTCGCGGACACACACCGAGACTCTCGATGAATGCCTGTTGTGGTGTGCATCAGGGAGATTTATATCTCGCTTGACAAGGCGCAAATACTTGCCTTCGACATCACCCCGCCAGTCTGGGGGCGTTGCCATGACTTTTGTCCATCCAGGCTTGAAGACCAAGAGACCTGTAACCTCGTTGAAATGATAAATGCCCGCAGAGTGGATAGCCACATACAACATGAGCTTTGGGGGATGCATCGGTCATCGGGTTGGCTGATTCTGGTCTAAAACGAAGGCCCCGCTCCGTAACACGCCTCCCCGTCTGGGTATGGGATAAATCTGCAGATTATCCGGTAAACACAATATCAAAAAAACGAGGAGTCTGCCGGAATACTTAGTAGTGGTCCGCTTTCGAAAGGTCTGGCCACAGAATCCACGATATTGTCCATAAATTTCTGAGTCGCATTTTTTAGCACATCGTCCCCAAAGATGCGCGCTTCAGAAAAGGGCTCTTCAGCGTATCGCGACTTATCCGCCCCATAATACTCAAAATAATCCTCCCCATAATACTCCAAATCCAACATTGTGCCAGAATGGCAGCAGTCAAATAAAGCCTAGCTCACCATTAGCATAGAAGATACTGTAAAATTACCCCCTACCACGAGCTGTGAGCCGACTGGTAAGCTCTTCACCAAAATATTGTTGAGTTCCTATGCAATGGCTGAGTCAGGGTGGAGTCTATTGCATCACCGAATGGCTCACATCATCAAGGATATGGTTCTGATAACGCTCCACGCTGTATGAATCTTCACCGTCGTGGTTCGTGTCAATGTAGTCTGATGGGAGGATTACTGGAAAAAATTGTTAAGGCTCTACCATGGCAAAATACCACAGACAAACATTCATCCTTGCGGTCCGTCTCACGTCCATCCTTGTTGTGGATCTGCCCACCATGTCCACAGTCTGGCGATGGGGAGATTGGTGGATAAGGAAAACGATGATTCACCGGACTTACAGTAAAAGAAAAACCGATCTCCGGGCTTAGCACCCTTTACTAAGTTTCTCAACGCATCGATCTGAGAATGGGATGAAAGATATGAATTAGTGAGGAAAACCATACGCACTATGTTGTCGTGAGTGGGCTTGGTGTGGTTCCCGTCATCGGAAAGCACATGTATACCCGCCTCGGCATATCCGTATTTCACTGTCTCATCCCGTGAGCATACAACCACATAGGCAAGTGGCTAAAACATTCACTCGTCAAATCTTTGATTGCAGAGAGGTGCGTGTGGGAGTGAATCAAACGTGTGCCGGAGTAACCAATGGTAATCAATAACGCGCGTTTACATCCTTCAGCTGGCCTAAGTTTCGCCGTTCCGTGTTGGAACTGTGTCTCTGGAGACCCGGGCATGACTTCCTAAAATACTGCTAACGCTCTCGAGGAGGTGTTGAGAGGGGTAGGTGGGACCGTGGGAGCCTTGGGCCTAGGACGAGGGTGTTTGTGAGAGGGAGGCAGGGCGACTATTGTTATATTGTGGATAGGGGATATGACGAGGGTGTCGCTGAGTGGGTTTGTATTGTTCAATGCTGTTCCGTTGCGGTGACTATAATCGTTGCTCCACAAGATCAGCAAGATCCATGCGATAGGAACGGTCTGATGTATGATTTGGAATCATGGAAACAATCGGAGTACAGCATTGTCGTTTCCCACCTCCTGTGTACTAGGGTACATCTTGACGCGACAACATTGTCCTCCCACGCGTACATTGGTACGGCGCGTGGCCAGTATGGCAAAGCTATTATAGCGCATTTGGGATCGATTTGTGTGGGCTAACCCATATTTTAAACCTTCTGTTCGCTGCGCCTGAGGGCTGGTGGCGCTCCTGTGGCTGTGGCGCAGTAAGTGCTGCCATGGCGTGTACGGCGTATAACAAAAGACCTAGTTGGAGTTACCCCCTTTAGCTCTGTCTAGCGGGCACAACATTGTTATATAATCGTTGGTGATGGTTGCGCCGTGAGATGTTCAGGGGCCGGCGGTGATTGGCACGTGTGACGTGTGTGTGTGACGTGTGTGCCAGCGTGACCGTGGCTGGGGTATTAGCCGACGGCTAACGGATGCACGCTCTTGCACAGACACGTAAGGCGACGGACTGCTAAGCGCGCGTAAGCAGTACTACAGTGCCAGCATTACGCGTCTACATCAGTAAACTAGTTTCTCGCGCGACACGGAGTCCGGAGATCACCTCGGCTGCCGGCTTGATCTACGGATCACGCTGAGTTCTATGAGCGCTGATAGGCATGCACAGCAACTTTGGCACGCGCGGTGTTTACGTACTGTAATCATTCCAAATGCAGTGATTGGATCACGCGACAGACATCGATACCGACCTATATAATTGAAGCTAGAATCACTACCAGTACTATCAACCAGCAACCCGCCATGTCCATGACCCCAGAGTCTAAGCTCGAAGAATTAAGCAAATCAATTGCTGTGGAGTCAGTACCATATATATGCGATTACTCGAATAGCCCTGCATTGCTGATCATGCTGACCGCGTAGAAATACCATTGACAAGCACGATTCTGAAACGTCTCCCTCAGAGTCGACCAGCGAACTCGTAGAGCAGGAGAAGGACTGCGAATCCACCCCGTGAGTGGCCTGGCCCTCCGATCTCCCCTTGTTGTAACATCTAACACCTTCTGGCAAAGACATCGCAGTGATGACCACAATGACGACGACGATTTCCAGCCCAGAGGGCCAAAAGAACCTGGTATAGTAAAGGCCAACGACGCCGAAAAGGAGAAGGAAAGAAGAAGAGAAGCAAAGAAGGAGGAAGAAAAGAGAAGGGATGAAGGAAAGCAGAAGAGAGAGGCGGAGAAACGGGCGAACACAAAGGCATAGGTCATAATAAGGTGATAATCCCTTATCAAAAGGCGATGCTAGCAAAGGTGCCTTTATTATTGGCGCTATATTCCCCTCTATTTTTAAATTCTGATCAGTGCAATTTGAGCGGCAGAGCTGATCCGGTCAGCACTTTCTTTGTACCATTAGTGGTATAACTATAAAGATGTAGAGCATCGGCGCCCCAGGGGATCGGATCATCTGGGGCGAACTCGATGTATTCTTTGGACGTGGCTCCAATGCACTTGGATTTTTGTGAATATGAACAGTGAGACCTGGACGCGCGGCGGATGATAGCAAGGCATCTCAAGGAGAGAAACATTAACAGCGACCACTTACCTGATAGGGAAAAGTAGAAAAGTCTCTATATCACTCTTCGAAATGTGGGGAATAGCTTCCATGTCTCCATTTCACCACCGATATGGTCCACCGATTGATTTAGGGAGCGAGGCCTTGTCTAAAAATTTTCGGTGACAGATATAAAATATAATGGAACTGACTTGCAATGAGCTCTTAATTATGGCTGAAGAAAAAATCTCCTGCGTAATGACATTTGGGACATTTGAGGCTGAGCTTGGGATTTAAATTATTAGAAACCTTGGGTAAGGAGTATGATATTCGCTCACCAAACGTTAGAATATGTATTGCAGTTTGCAAGCTGATCCTGGAGACGTTCCTCCAGGCGCTCCACATCCACTGGTGCCTCCAGCAAGTCTGTGGTCCGCTCAATCTTCGTGGGACGTGCACCGGAGTCGGCGTTGCTCACAGGGAGAGAGCGAGGCGGCTGGTCGGCCGCGGGCGATCGTGGATGACGCTGCACGACAAGCGCGGCTTACGCGGGTTCCCAGCACTCCTGGGAGCCTCTTTGAAGTTCCTCAGGTGGATGCACACACCAGGTGGCATGTGCCGTCGTCTGTGTGCGTCTGACGGTCTGAGGCGAACTGGGGCGCAGATGTGTGGCGGCGACGGTGGCCACGGTATTGACCTCGAGTGCGTCACGTCTCCGTCACGCACAGCGTCCTGGAGGGCATCTTCGGAGCCGTCGACGACCACGCGAGGCATTGAGGTTTCACATGAGATGCCATTGTGGTCCTTTGTGGTCACGACGGCTTCTTCTTCCATTTTCGCCGAATACCGGGTGTCTATTCTACTTCGATCGATTGTATTGCGCGAAAATCTCAACGTCAACGTCAGCGCACGCATGTTTGCAACTTCAAAGCAACACCATAAGGCAATAAAACATTGCTGATATGAAAAATATCATGCTTCATGTGAAACACTCTAATGAACTCTATCAAAGCTTAGGTTTACATAACATGCTTACAGATCAAAAGGTGAAGCTTAGAAACTAACAAGGACCAAATGGTTAACTTTAGTTGATATTTGGACTGAGGAATATGAGAGCATACAGGCAGCTTATATAGTGGGTGTCAAGGTGCAAACCCTGAGACCAAGGCTGGCTAAGTTCAGGACTGAGCTGAGGACTGGGGCGAGGTCTGAGGTTGAGGAGTGAGGTTGGAGGGGAAAGGTTGGAACGGGGACTTGGCTTCAGCTTTTGTGCTGTGCTGGCCCTATTTACTTGTCCCAATCTCATAGATAAAGAAATAAGAGGTAAGGTTACAGATCAAGAGGCGAGGCTTAGAAACTAACTAAGAACCAAAGGGTTAACTTTAGTTGATTTTCAGAGTAAGGAATACAGAAGCATATGGGTGGGTTTATATATGGGGAAAGGATATGGAACAGGGGTGAGCATATGTGGGGATATGGAGGAGGGGCCAGACATGACTAACTAAGGTGGATGTTTATAGTTATTGTATATATGTATATATAGCAAATCTATCTATATTTCATAAAATATATCACAATTGAGACAGTTGCCAGAACCTGTAAGGCATGCTTAATCCTAGCCCTAAAGTTCTTTCTCACAGTCTGCAGCTCCCCCAGGAAAGGGTGTATACCCTATTGTCTAAACATCAATAGTTACATATCTTTGTATTATACATGCATATTATTTTTAATATACATTCTAATCAGATCTATCAACCATATATAATAATATAGTACAGTTATTGTCCATACTTGTTTCTACATTCTGTCATTATACATCTAACATGCTTCATATATACTTCTAACATATACTCATATGGTCCATACTTGCCTCTACATTTTATCATTGTACATCTAAAAAATTTGATATATATGTTTAACATATAGTCATCCAAATCCTATCTGAAATTGCTCTGTTATCTCAATACACATTATGTTTCAGGACATACAAACATATTTTTAAAATATCAGAACATTCAAAAAATTTTAGGATATCCACAATATACAAAATGATGGACTATGAATTTGGTTGGGGTTGATATTTTAAAAGATATCTAATATGTCCTAGAAGAATGTACATTGTTGTCAATCTGAACATCCTCCTAAGATATATGAGGGAAGTCATTCATAAAGTCTAGGTACTTCCATATACTGTCACCCTCTTCTTTCTATAATCTGAGAAAAAATTGGGTGAAGCTACATGTAATAAAAAGTTGCAAGCATCCACTGAGGTATAACTGAAACAAGACAAATAAGGAAATGACCATACACTCAAGTTCAGGCACAGGCACAGGCTTTGGCTACGCTAGCAAGTCTCCAGAGGGTGGCAAAAGGGTATTCCAGGTAAGTACCCCACCGGAGGCTGGGTCCTAGCAGTATTCCCCCCTTATGGCCAAGTGTCAAGATTGTATTTGGGTGTTAATGTCATGTATTAGTGAACACAGCAAATGCCCCAATGGCTTGTGTGACAAGATATGTAGTTCAGTGAATAATGTAAAGCCAGTAGTTGCGGCCAAGGCCCTCCACCAGGAGGTGGAGGTGGGCCAGGAGGTCTGGGGGGTGGAGCCCATGTTGAGGTGTTCATCAACAAACTCTCGGAGAGTCTGGAGTTCACTTTGTGAAATGGAGTAGATCAGTCCAAGGGGCGGAGATGCTCCTTCTTCCAAATCTATCTTCAGATCGTAAGGTCGATGTTCAGCAGGTTTATCGGCTTTGGCCTTGTTGAACACGTCCGGGAAGTCATGATATTCTTCCGGAACTGAGCTCATATCGACCGGAGCAGAAGTCGAGGCAGAACGAGCCTTGACTGAAGCCGAATCAGAAAGGTGAAGCTGGAAAATGGATGTATCTTCTTGCCGTTACAATACGCGGAAAGCGGTGGCGGAAACGAGCGCAATTCGAGGAGCTTTGAGGGACGGAGGTGCTAAAGCGGGACCGGAGTGCGGAACTGAATCCACGAGCAGAGTTGCAGAAGAGGCCTGAGCCATCTTTGCAGACAACATCGGAATAGATGGAAGTTGATCTGGGGTATGGAACTGTATATGACCCAATGCCCAGTTAATCGACGGATTATAGCGGGTGAGCCAATTGTGTCCTAGTACAACGGAACAGCTAGCATCTAGCGGAGTAACGTAAAACGTAACTTCATGGTTGTCCCCAGTAGCAAAACAGATAGACAGGTCCACAACTTGGTAAATTGCCGTGTTGGATGACCCGTCGAAAAGGTGGAGCGGAATTGTCGGAATGTTGCTCGGAAGTTTATGTTTCAAAACAAAGTCGGAATCGAGGAAACAATGAGTCGAACCAGAGTCGATCAATGCTGTAAATGGGGGTGTTGCTGTGATAATCGAAATAAAAGTATGCGATTACCAGTGAGTGATTGATGAGCTCCTGGATGATGGTGGAGCTTGATGGACGCATTTGTTGGCATGATAACTAGTCAGAGACATTTTATGTAAATTGCTTACCATAAGACAGTCTTCCCAGCGCCGGCTGTGTGTGTTTATTAGCGGCGACTATCAAACAAGTATAAAACGTACGCTTGCCGTGAAGCCAATGGGAATTTCACTCTCGATTCCGTGGCCCTCGCGTTGTCTGGGAAATACTCATGGAGGAGATGATGGAGTCATCTTCCTGGTCACACGACAGCTGCGCGGAGTAGACATCGCAGCCTGGGTTGTCTGTCCTGGTTGGCCTAACGCTGCATGCAACCAATTGTGATGGCAGGTCCGAATGAGAGACACACGCCCACCCACGCACGGATGGATGGCTCGCCCCTTTGCACGCCTCGGCAGCTCGCGCATCGTGTCAAACAGTATAGACTCGCCTCCCACGCCCCAGCGTGTCGAGACGGCGCCAGGCGGCGTAAGTATACGAGGCAAGCGAGCGCCGGATCGTAGGCTATCACCACGTCCGCGGACGGTGCTGTCTCCAAAACCCATATGGTGATAGACGCCGTTAGGCGTGCGCTTTTGGTGTGATCGTGCAAACGTAGCCCTGCGCATGCTCTCAGCAGCCAAACGGGATGGGTGAGACTCACGCCATGCAGCCGCATCCGAGTCCGGGTGGGGTGGATTGTCGTCGCTCTACTTCGTGAGCGTCGGTTTGAGTCGTGGCTTTGTGCCCACCTCGACGTTGTTGCTCTACCGTCTGACGACGGCGAGACTTCTCTGCCCTTTCCTTTGTCCTTGGGCAGAGAGAGATGGGGGGGTGGCGCCAGCTCATTTCCCGGCGTCGTCTCTTCCTTGGCCACGCTCGACGAGACGTGGTCAGGGTTTTCCTCGTCCTCTACTGAGGGGACGAGGGTGGTGAGATCTACGATCTCTCCATCTTCTATCGTCCTGTTCTCTTGGTCCAGGATAGCATCAGCCGTCGTGTCGCTGGGCTGCGCCTGGGGCGTGGACCTCGAGCTTGTCGCTTGTATCCATCTTTGACTGCGTGGAATCATCATGCTCGCAGCCGACAGTAGAGGGTCTACTGGAGGGTCTCAACGATGTTTAGTCGTCCACGCAGCGATCTTTTTCAAGATTGCTTTGAATCCACTATCGGTTGGTCGCGTGGCGATCAACTGCAGGATAGTTCAAAAAGGTGTAAAGGATGTCAATCTTAAGACCTTGTATCACAAGGGCACTACAGAACTTGACCAATGAGTGGTATTCTGAATGCTACGTAGTGACAGGTAAGAGTAAGATGCGATGGGGACCGCTAGCTGGTTCCCACGCATAAACTATACAGTGGGTCCGTAAGGGGCCCACTGGGATTATGTAATAACTATTGTACATGTAGATACACGGGTTATTTACACGTGTGCAGAGCGCTCAGAGTGTGTATGTACATAGATAGGTGTAGTAGTATGAGTATAGAACAGAGAAGTAAAGAAAGAACTAGAAATGCGCCCAGGTGATGGTGGGAGTGCGGTTTCTCCCCATTGGACTCGAGGAGTGAGCTGCTGGAAAGTGACAATGTATTTAGCTATCTTATGAGTGTCTTTCATACGAAGCTTATCGAGTTCATTTTCCGCATCGGCTTCCATATCAAATGGTCCAAAGTTGCTGCGGAGTTCGGAAATGAAATTGTGATAATCGTCAGCCCAGTTGATGAGTGTGAACGGATCCATGAGGGCGGGTTCGAAGTAGTCGACAGCCGTGCCTTGGAGATAGGAAAGGCGTAATTGACCTTTCGTGTGTCGTCGGGAAAGGCATCGGGACGATCACGGAAGTTGAGTTGAAGCTGGACCAAAAAATGCTGGAGCTTCTTGGGGTCAGAACCGTCGAACTGATCCGGCTCACGGACCTTTGTCTTGGGGCGTGGAGCTTGGGCCGGGCGCTGTAGTTGGCTGGCTAGCATGGCGATAGCTTGTGCAAGATCCGGAACTGGCGCGGGCGGAACTGGGTTGGTGGGAATCGGAGGTGGAGGACCGCTGGGGGGGCCGCCATGAGGGCGGCCTGGAGGGGGTCCTAGTGGAGGTGGTGCTGGGCGTCGAAATGATGCTACTGTCTGTTCGCCGCTGCTGCTCGATGAGTTTCTGTCGTAATCAGGATTGTCATCAGGAACTTCTTCGAAGCATTGTGGAATAGCGTTGGAAAGCTCATTGTCGGCACGAGAGCTGCTGGAGGGTTCTGCGTGCCTTGGTGCTGCGGATCTAAGGTTGCCAAAATAAGAGAGGGCTTGGACAGCTCCTGCTCGAGCTGAAGTAGCTGTGGTATGAGGAGGCATAGTGATAGTTATCGGGTGGGAATCAGATAATACTGTTACATATCGAGATTTCCACCAAGTCGGAACTGGAAAGCACAGCGGCCTCAACTTATGCGTTGCGCCCCCAATGAACTATCGTCCTAAGTATTTCGGAAATGGGTTGGAAGTCGGAAAGTATTGAACTAAGAGTTAGTCAGAACTTTAGTCGGAACTGAGGTGGAAGACGGAAGGTGGAAGGCGGAAAGATGGAGGTCTTGCTAGACTCGCTGTGCTAAGAACAGGAGATGGAGCGAAGGAAATCAAGTATTGAAGGCGATTATCTGATTGCAGATTAACAGACATACATGAGAGGCTTTTATACAAAGAGCAGAGGCAACATGTAATGAGATAGTACTAAGCAAATTCCGGGGGGAGCGGAAGTCGGGTAGACATACGTGGGAACTAACTAATTGGGAACAATGGGACTACAAGGGGGGTTCAGGGTAAGGTAAATCAATGGCAAAAGAACAAGGGGTCAGAAAAACATATCTGACAACAAACTACAAGGTGGACCGGATGTATGATCTTGATGAACGATGAAGCGGGTCCGGAGGGTCTGAGTAATAGAGTCGAAAGAACAAGGGAGGAGAACAATGGGTGGAATGTCGGAATTATCGTGAACACAACGAATTCCCAAATGGCTTGTGCAACGAAGTGTGTAGTTCAGCGAATAACATGAACCAATAAGTGTTCAGAAGGTAAGAGGGCTGCCCGAACGGAGCTTTCCCTATCTACAGTTGTAGCGAAACAGCCCGTGATACTTGACAATGTAATGTAAAAGGTGTCATGGAAAGGTTGTCTAGTAGTACCAATCCTTTTGCCAGCGAAGGTGCTCCTTCAGAGCCCTTCTCCAACAGCACCGATAATAGTATGAAGGCTAAGGTAATGAAGGTGAAGTGCGAAAACTCACCAGTGGTGCTTAAGTCCTCCTCTGGTCTAAGATAGGAGTCTATAGAAGAGGGCTTAAGACAATAGTCACAATGAGGTCAAGTTTTGCACAAGATAGACATATGATAATTGAACTGCAGAATATACATGCAAATGTAAACTACCTCTACCGAATGCTCATATGATGTTAGCAAATAGGAAAGAGGCCGTCATGAGTCAGGGTTGGATAGGGGTGCGCATTCAGGGTGCAAATAGGTGAACCACATATACAATGGAAGAAGGGAGGTGTGCAAACATGAAACAATGGAGGGAGAGAGTACACAGCGACCACCTTTGAGCCAATTCCCAACAAGGCCTTCCTCTCCAGGCACCTTCAGTGGATCAGGGACATTATGCTGACCCTGCACTCAGACAACACCTTGGATATGCTTTTGGGAGAATGCCTTACTACGATCTGAATGCTACGCCTGCGCCACAATTCAGAGGCGCCCCACCTCTATTCACAGGACAACCTCACCCCTTCTTGGGTCGACCACCCCTGCAACAATCTCCAGCACAGATTCCTGCCCTACATGGTGGGCCTGCAGCTCCTCTATTTGTGGGACAACCACCCCTGCAACAACCTCCACCACAGATTCCTGCCCTACACGGTGGGCCTGCGCCTCCCCTATTTGCAGGTCAACCACACCCACAACTACCCCCAGCACAGATTCCTGCCCTACCCGGCAGGCCTGTGCCTCCTCCTCCACCACCTTTCAGGCCACCTTTGCCGCATGTTGGAGTACCTCCGATTGGGCCTCCCTGTTATGACCGTGCATTTCCGATTTGTGACCCTCAGTTCTGCACACATTCCGATATTAACACCTAAAATCCAATCTTTACAGATGTAAGTGATGTGAATGAGATGAAGATTCGTGCGAAGCAGGTGTGTGAGCCCGAAACCCCACTTGTACAGGGGTGGTGTGCCCAGTATTGAGAGGTGGTGTAGAACGCATATATGGAGGATGTTGGGCATAGTGTACATCAAGAAATGGATTTGGAGTATGACTTGGTGAAACCAGTGGCAAGTGGGGCCGGGCAAAGGCCGATTGTAATTAGGATCCTGAGGCACTGATGATCCAAGGGAGCCTAGAAGGATAAGGTGGTTGAAAACTGCTGGGGTTCTGTGGTCGATTGCCAGGTGAATTAGGAGCCATTAGGCGGCATAAAGGATCAGCACTGGGCCTGTGACTGGATATGGGGGTGCTCACCAAAAGTGGGTGATGAGGTGAGAAGTGTTGTTCACAGTTCCGGCTCCAACTCTGGCAACCGGAACAACAACTCCACACCACGCAACAACCAGGCCTCTGGTTCCAACACCAACGCCCAGAAAAGCACTCCGGACCTTTCCGACAAACTTGGGAAGGACACAAAACTAACCCCTGCAGAATGCCAGCGTCGCATGGACAACAATCTTTGCCTCTTCTGCGGCAAAGGTGGTCACGTCGCTCGCGATTGCACCCGAGCTTCCACTTCCACTGCTAAGGCCAAGGGCCGCGCAGTGAAGACGGAAGAGAAATCCGAAGCGACTCCCACTACGGATGCAAAAAATAGTCAGCAGTCCTCCGGCCTCCGCATGAGCTGAGGGCTGTGCTGACCCCATTCATGCTACAAACGAGGTTAAACTCAACGCATCAACTCTTTCGTCCTCCGACTCCCTCTCAGTTCCACTTACTTTCGACACAATCTCCGAAGTTCGTGCTCTCGGCTCCCCGACCACTTTCAACAACGATGCTTTGGGTTCTGGATCCAGATCGTCCAGATCACTAGCAATCGTGCTAAAGATATTGTCGGGGGATCGTTCTGCCAGATGAGCGGGGTCAAAACAGTATGACAATCCGAGACGTTTGAGTTTATCAAATCGTTGAGCGACCTCGTGAGCAATCGCAGGCTTTCCGGCACCCGCAACATAATTCAAGAAAAATACCCTGGGGGTATCGTCGGTATCCCGGTTGACCCAATCGCATATTTCCATGATAAGTTTCTCCCGACTATCCGGCAGACATCCTTTATCAGATCGAAACAAGCACCTGGTGTGTAGGGCATGTCATTAAGCTGAATTTCCCCGGCTGAGTGCAAAGTCTACTAGCCTCAGGAACGGCTGCTGCTATTCGGAAAACTCAGAGGTCGCCGACGGCATCCAGAACACGTAGTACAGTGATATCGGTCCAATCTGAGTTTGTTGAACGTGTCCTGGAATTGTTTGATTTTGCTGTCGACATCCGACACTAGATTTTTCGCTGTTCTTTTCTCTGAACAGAGATCAATAAGAGCTAGTGCCACACAGAGAGAACTGACATCCAGAAATTCTTGTTTTGACATAGTCGCGGATAAACTAATTGCACTCTACCGTCTGATTCGCCAAGGATATAATAATTGACTTTGGCGATTCATTTTATTCAGCGACTCTGCCAAGTGACGAACACATAGGTGTCTCCAATGACTATCACCAGCTCATTATTCTATCGTCCCGGTCCTTCTGAGCAATGATCGCCTGGGTGTAGTCAGCCCCGGACGTCAGATATATCTGTCAAGTTGGTGTATGTCATAGATGTCACCTTGTGCGCGATATACAGGATGGACCATGCTATTCTTGGTTAAGGATGGACCTAGAATCAAGAAACACATGTATACGAGATGTTCCGGGAGACGGCCGAGTGTTGAGTCATATCTCTGATATTCCATTGCTGCACCCACGCGGTCCGCCACGGCGTGCGTCGCATCTCAGTGCTTTCTACTCCGCGATCACCCTTCCCTTACGCCGCCATGGGTCTAACCCAGCCTCGCCATTATTCATACGAGGACATACGTTCACACGTGCCGTCGTGTCACGCACACAACGTGGTCCGCTACTAGATCTCCAAACGCGACTCCTGTCCATCGATCCAGTCGCGTCCATCCCCTGAGCCCCTCTCCAAACTTTTCAAGATTTCCTAGACCCTCCAACTCCACAACGCGTTTCAGCAGCAGTCCCTCAGAAGGCAGCGGCCGTAAAGTCCCCAGAGAATCCTCCACATCCTGTTAAGCCTCGAGATTGTCCACGGCTATCCACTCCCGAATCGTCCAGGACCAATCCCCACGTAAGTGGCTCACTCTCCGTTTCGCGCCAGCGTGTCCCTCTATCACCCCGCAATGCCTCTGTATTTACAGGCGTCACCAGCGCCGTGCGCCATCAACCAATAGGGCAAATCCGACCACTTCCAAGCCCCATGCACAGCACATGCCCCAAGCCTCCAACGACTACGAAAACTTCGCCCGGTGGCGGTCTCTTCAAACATAGTTCCACCTTCCTAATGGTAAACCTAAAAAGTTCTTGCCCGGCAGTGGTGACACGGCTCCAATGTCTCCAGTCTTGGTCCACTTCCCCGCCGTTCCTTGATCATCTAATGGGACGCCTCAGCGTAAAGCTTTTCGCCTATTAGTCACCCACCTTCATACGCGCCAACGAGCAGGATCATGACTACATCCCGCTAACCCCAGACAGCCGTTCCACCAGCATATTTGCTATGTCCACCGAGGAGACGCCCTGGAAGACACACGGCAAGGAAGACGTGGAGCTCGCGATGCTCACAGGAGTCATGGACGGCAGCGAAGTCCACGAGGAGCTGAGTCACCACCGCTCGTTGCGCTCAGGTAAATTTGGCCTCACAGTTTCAAGCTGCAGTCGATCAGCTGACGCGCGCACACACCAACCGCCTGACAGATGTCAAAAAGCTGCTTGAACAGACCCAGACCACATCTGCCGCACAGCCCCATGCACTCCAAGCCGAGCTGCGTCTCTTCCGTGCGACGGTTGAGGAGGAGCGCTACTGCGCGCAAGAGCGAGCTCCATAAGGCTCGCGAGCAGCTCAGCATTGGGAGGCACCACCCCGGCGACAACAGCGCCCACTGGGACATCGTGCGCGCACTGCGCGAGGATGGCCGATGCCAAAACGCGGGCCAGCAGTCGCTCAACATCGTTCCCCGGGGGTCGGGCGCCTATCGAAGCCCAGGAGCCGCCGGCCTACGCCGCTGTCCGCCTCGTCGCGCATGAGGACACCGGGGGTGTTCGCGACGCGGTTCGGGACCGCGCCGCTGCGCATCGTCGCGGTGATCGAGACGCCGGACGTTGCGGTGGGCGCGGTCGATCCGAGGAGGGGCGTCCTGACGGCGACGCGGTTCAGCTCGCGCGCGGGCGCTGATAGGAGGGTGAGTCATGTCTCCTGTTTTTCTCTTGTGTGTGTGATATGGAGTGCCGAGATGACTGGCGTGCATCTAGATATTCATGTCGACGCATGACGACAAGCGGGCAAGGGCCGCGACGCGTGATATTCCGGAGGACGAAGAAGACGGCGCCGCGGCGGCGGCGGTTGCTGACGAGGAGCCCGACGGGACTGGAACTGGAGAGGCTACCGACTTCTCGACGTTCATCAATGCGATGGCGGGTGCGTGGTCGGCGTTAGCGACACACGACAACAGCGGGAGCGGCGGCGGCGGCTTCCCCCGTGTGGACGGTCTCCTGCCAGTGGGCATCCTCGCCGCGAAATTCTTTGGGCTCGCCACGCCCAATAGAACCCGGTGGCTATGAGCTACGAGGAGCTGGTGGCCGGCTGTGCAGACGGCACGATACAGTGAGTGCTTACATCCATTATAATACAGCGAGGGTTGGGTGTCGTTCTGAGATCCATTGGCGATATAGGATGTACTTTGTGGGGTCTCAATACTGCTGCGGAGGCCATGACGCGGACCTCCTTGTCGACGCGTCCCGGGGGAGGGCTTGAATGACGTAAGTTGCTGAGTCATAACTCAAGTCGGACTCGGGGAAATCTAAGTTTTACTGTGTGAAGTCGCTGACTCGTAATTTATGGATTCAAACCGAGTCAGGTTGAGCTGCAGCAGCATTATAATGCCGTTAATGCAGCACATGATTATTGACCAAAAGTTTCTTCATTTGATCAACAGGATCCCGACCATACTTCCCATCTCCTTTGACAAATTGACACGCAGTGAATATGTCGAAGGAGAAGGGAAGTATGGATGCCCAAATATGGTCCAACAATCCACACCAAGCTTTTTCGGACCATTTTCGCTCGAGGGCGGCAATGCTGCCCTGCTGGGTTTGCACATAGAGGCTCTGTACATGAAAACCCAACTGGGCAGGCTCCGTTCTGGACGTAGAGGGCGGACACGCGAAGGTGTTGCGGGCACTAGTAGGTGAATGCCGCTGTTTTCCAATTCTCTGCGATACAGCTCCATGAATACGTGCTTCGTTCAGATGACAGGTGACGGCAAGAACCCAGACTCCAGCGTGCTTGGGCTCAATTCATGAATAAATAGCATTGAGGGCGGGCATGGAACTTGGGCTCACTGACACGCCATATGCAGCAGGTGCCCCGTTTTTGCTTTTTTTTTTCTTATATCCAAGTTATCGTCTTTTGGGGCCGGGTCCCATGTAAGACGGTACCTACAAATACCCGGTCAACATGTATTTCCGTCAGAACCTTTCATTATCTATCTCTGCTTGCACTCATAGGGCGAAGCCCTGAGCGAGTCCGTGCCTATGTGGGCGTGGTGTTTGAGTCTTTGCGCCTCACGCATCAGCGAGGTCTCCCTGCGCGTCACGTCGTTTCTTCTCTGTGCGGGGCTAGACGGTGCGAGGGGCCGGTGGTGAGGTTAAAGCGCCGGTGTTTGGACCCGTAGACCTGGTGTAGGGGTCAGCTTCTCTCCTCATCTCTCATCCCACGCGGATCAGGCGTGCTACAGACGTGAGCCTGTGCCATGAGTGGCAGAGTAGGAGGATGTGGTATCCTGTGAATTTAGTGTGCCGCGGGTTGCAAGGGAGGTATGAGACTTGTCGATTTGGAAAAATGACGACGCCCCGCACCGCGAGTTCAGGCTGTTCAGCTTTGGATCACATCCGGAACCCACATCCTCCTACATCTGCCAGTGCCTCAAGGTCGCATGTGGCCCTTAAAGCAACAAAGTGCTCACGTCAGAAGCCTGCAACAAAGACGGTGAATGCTTCCGAAAGGGTACAACAGCAAGGTGGTGCGTCGTGTGGGTGTCGATGGCGAGACGCGTTTTCGGGACTGGGCCGAGTTTTTGACTCACGCCGAGACCCTGGAGCACGGTCAATCGTCAAATTTGGGCGCAGTATTGGATACTGAGGAAAGATAATGTCGGCGTAGAAAGAGGTGATTGGTGGGGATGATGAGGCATCTCGTGCAGGGTTCAGTAGTAACTTTTAAGGCGTGAGGTATAGTGATGGTGGCGGGATATGTGAGACTCTCTAATGCCGATACGCGCCGTATTCCGGGAACCACCTTGCCGTCAGAGATCGAAATGCCACGTGCGGCAGGGAAGTGACATGTTCGCGTTCTCGGCGGTATTCTGTTCTCTGACATTCGTCGTTCTCTAGACTGTCGCATGTTTACCCGATGGCATGATACGCTTTGGCTTACCGTGGAATTCAGCGAGAGCGCATAGCAGCGTCGTCTCGAGCTCGAGTTCAGATCACCGCGCGCTCGCAAACCCAGATCGCAAACGCACCCCAGGTTACTCTTATTTCGTTCGCTCGTCTCTCTTAATGCGGAGGTGCGGGGCAGGCAATCACCCGTGAATTGCATGCGTTGCAACCCAACCTTTTCCTGGTCCATGTTGAAGAAGTTTCACGCCATCGCCAGAGTGACTCAACGCACCCCACCCCTTCAAGAAGACAGTCGGTATTGCTTATTAGGTATCTTTATAGCTAAATTTTTCCCCTGCATACTGTACTGTTCTGACGCTACTTTCAAAGTCACGCTTGAATGTATATCACCTCAGTACACTGTATGGAGATGGTGGCTATCTGCAAGGTCATCACCCAATTATGATGTGCGACACAGGTAAGCCGTGGTTGACTTGAGTTTAGGGTCCGGATGGTCGTCGGCCACCGTCTATTTGTCTCCATTCTAGGAAACACAGCTCTTAACGCCCTGTTTGCAAGGCATATTAGTCTCAGAGCAGTATTAGGATCGGAAAACACACAAAAGGTCATGGACAAGATCCAGAACGGCAGTATTACCAGTGCGTGTTGCGGCATTTTCTTGTAGTGCTAACTTGAGTTGATTGAACTTGTCCCGGAAAGGTCCTTCATAGAGTATGTCATCCTGTTGAATTCCCCAGGCTGTTTACACGCTGTATTAACCTCGGGAAAGGCCCAAAATCGGAAAACACACAGGAATCCCAAAGCATCGGAAAGGTTAGCAGTGGGATTTTAGTGTCGGCGTGGTCCTGTATTGCCAAGCTGAGTTTGTTGAGCGTATCCTGATATCGCTGGACTTTGTTGTCAATATTCGACGCTGCATTCTTCACGGTTTGTTTCCCTGAACAAAGGTCAAGAAGGACTATCGCCACCTGACATAATGGGACAACATACCTAGGTCCTTGTGTATCGCGTAGTCGCTGATAAAATAGGCGCACTCGATCGTCTGATTCGTCAAGGATATGAAAATTGACTTTTGCGATGCAATTCTCTTCAACGGCTCTGCCAAGTGGACGAACGCGTAAGTGTCTCCAATACTCTCAGCAAGCCTATTGATAGTATCGACCCCGTCCTTCTGAGCAATTATCCTCTGCATATAATCAACCCAGATGTCAGATATAGCTATCCAGTTGGTGCAAGTGATAGATATACCTTGTGTGCACTGGACAAGACAGACAATGCCATTATTGCATCAAGATGGATCTAGAAACAGGTCGTACGTCATTATCAAGGGATCGGGAAGGCTGACAGCCTGAGCTTGATTACCTCTGGTATGCCATCCACAATCTTTGTAAACAGCCTGATATTGTCCAAGAGAGGATTCCAAACCGCCGTTGTTGGATTCCCAGTGTTGGTGCGACTGGTGGTAGTGATGCCGTCAGCCACATCCCCTGCATCCATGATTAGGGACGGCGCGGGGTTTATCTTAGTGACATCTTTTGCTTCGCTGACTATTTCGTTCAACTCGTCCTTCGGCGCCTCGTCGGCCATCGCGAAAGATGGAATCCTTAGCTCTCCCATAGCTTCATGCATCTTCCCTGCCTTGTGACGTTTACACAGTATGTGGACTGTGCTCGGAGATCACGTGTGCATCCAATCGATGAGCGAACAAGACAGACCTCCTGTTGCTCTATCTGCAAGTTGATGAAGCAACTCGATCGTTGTCTTCACACCACCGATGTACTTGTCCCAGCCAAACCACCGGCACCTATAGATACCAAGTTCCAACATGGGAGAGCCATGCAATTTGTCACTTGGTAGATGACATGCATTTCACATCGCATGAATATCAGGACTCGAAAAGTGAACGCACAAAGAGAATGATTTATTCCAGGTCACCGAATCGCCTCCTGCAGCGATGGGAGCTTTCATGACATCCTTATTGATACGCAGCTTCACGTAGTATTTACCGGGTGGTTGGGATGACCATACGACCACACGAAGCTCAATGCTTTTTAAGTCTGTTATCAATCGCCGGCAGTCATTATGCAGTATTTGGTGTAAACAAAATCACCTTTCCTGCAACTTTTGCTGTACTTGTTGCTGACGGCAATGTTCTGGCCCAGCCCTGTCTCAGGATAATAGCTCACCTACACGTTATTGCTGACTCACTGGGATGCACTCTTGCTGCTTGTGCCGTCCTTCATTGCTGACACGGTTCGAGGTGGATGGAAGGCGTATAAAAAAGATACATTTTGATTAGGAGAATATAGCCCTATCTATATGGGGTTACTCCTGACTGTTAGTGAGCACTTAAATGTGAATTTGCATGTATAAGACATTACTGTTAAAGGGAAGAAGCCTTTACGCTAAGTGCCCGTCCCACGGCACGTCCTCGTCGAAGAGTTCACAACTGACGCGGGAGTGCTTAATTGAGGAGGTATCGTGTGGGAAGTCGGGAATCCAACTATGCGATTTTAACGGACGTTGTACTCACCCCATCTACAGTAAGTCAAATGTACTGTAAGCACTAGTGAAAATCCCTAAGATGAAGATGGCCAGCGTCGGTTCGTAAGGTGAGGTCTGAGTCCGAGTAAACACATGAACGCACTCGCGTTGATCACGTGCCAGGAATCCGAATCATACTCCATCATGCTCAATTGACGTGATGCGCGTGTCACGGACACAAAGCGTCAGTGTCAAGATATAGTACAATAGTGTATGCACACAGACCGAAAAATATAGTAAACCCAATCTACTATACTCCACAGCACGTTCTGTACATCCGAAACAACTCATGCCTCAGCCAGCCATGGCAGTTTTACCGTCGACCGCGTCTGTCCGGGACACCGCAACCGCACTGTCGACAGCTTGAAGGAGGTCCACGTCATGGCCCCTCCGGCGGTACTGATACCCCACAAAGCTCATCACGCTACATCGGCAACACGTCTCAGCAAGACACGCAACACCCCCACCGTATTATGATGGATATAAGCACTCACTATATCAAGCCGTCCGCACAGCCAACCACCACCTCGTGGCTCAGCTCCATAGCCATCGGTATTAGATTCGGAGTGGCGAGCCCAGCCAATTTCGTGGGGGGGTGCCCAGGAGACCGTCGACATGGGGGAAGCCGCCACCGCCGCTCCTGCTGTCGTCGTGTCGCTAACGCCATCCACGCACCCGCTATCGCATTGATGGATGTCGAGAAGTCGACGGCCCCTCCAGTCCCAGTCCCGTTGGGCTCCTCGTCAGCAACCGCCGCCGCCGTCTTATTCGTCCTCCGGGAGATCACGCGCCGCGGCCATTGCCCGCTTGCCGTCATGGGTCGACATGAATGTCTAGATACACACGCCAGTCACATCAGCACTCCATATCACACACACAAGGGAAAGAGAGGAGGAGAGAAGGCGAGAAGGCGAGAAGACGAGGAGGAGAGAAGAAGATAGGGAGAGAAGGAGAAGATGAGAAGGAGAGAAGACGAGAATGGGGGAAGACGAGAAGGAGAGAACACGAGAAGGAGAGAAGATAAGGAGAGAAGACGAGAAGGAGAGAAGACGTGGAGAGAAGACGAGAAGGAGAGAAGACGAGAGGGAGAGAACACGAGAAGAAGAGAACACGAGAGGAAGAGGAGACGAGAAGGAGAGAAGACGAGAAGAAGAGAAGACGACGCGGGGAGATAAGACGCGGAGAGAAGACGAGAAGGAGAGATGACTCACCCTCCTATCCGCGCCCGCGTGCGAGCTGAACCGCGTCGCCGTCACGACGCGCCTCTTCCTTGGGCCGACCGCGCCAACCGCGACGTCCGGCGTCTCGATCACAGCGACCATGCGCTGCGGCGCAGTCCCGAACCGCGTCGCGAAGACCGCCGGTGTCCCCATGCGCGACGAGGTGGACACCGGCGTGAGCGGCGTCGTGGGCCGGCGGCTGGCCCCAGGCTTCGATAGGGAGCCGCCCGACCCCTGCGGCGCGGCGGTGGTGACGTTGAGCGACTGCCGGCGATGTGTTTTGGCGCCAGAGCGGGAGAGGGGGAGCGCAGAGGTGGTGCGCGCGGCGGGGACGGGGGCCATGAGTCTGAGCGGGGCGGGTGAAGCGTCGAGGTGGGGGAGGCGACGATGGCTTGGGGCTCCATGGTGGCGGCGTCGGTGTCAGACCATTGGAGGTGGAGGATGACGGATTTGGTCGCGCACCAAGCGGAGCCGGCCGTCAATATGTTCGTGAGTCATCACTAGGGGAGTACGCACCACCATCTGGGTACCATGCGCAGCGAACCATCTTGTCGAAGGGTATCGTCAACAACCCGTACGGCGTGAATGGGAATTCACACGCACTGCAGCACGTTGTTCGCGCCGGCGCCTACGTTGAATATATCGGGTCCCCAGCGCCTAATTCCAATAATTTGAACTGGGAAACCATTCCTCGTTTATCTGACGGCAGGCCCGTCACTCAGCGTGTTGACTCGACAAGGTCATGGACCCTCTGCTCACAGATATAGAATACGCGTACGGCACAGTCGATGGTCACGCTCACGACGCGCTCTCCACCCTCTGCGACCCCTGCCAGTATCTGCAATATCTGTCCACCGCCTCGTTCGTCAACATTTGGAAGTCTAGAGGGACGGCAACGCACTTAGGTTTGTCTGCTGTCCCCAGCGCACAATCTTTGTGCTGGTGCGCCACGCCCAGCATACGAGCGCCTTGTCAGCACCCACCGAGACGAGGTATTTTGACGAGCGCGCGACGGCGCGGATGAGGTGACTATGCGGAAGTGCCAGCGTCTGTGGGGGGATTTAAGAATTGAGCCGTTCACTCTAGTTGTCGCAGTGGATTGAACGTGACGGAGAGTGTGAACGAATCATGGTGTGCAAGCTGAGAGGCGTGCGTACCCAACGTCGTGAAAACCGACGACGAATACCTCTGCAACATAAGATAAGTACAGCCTGGACTACGACTGAGAGCAAAGGCACCCACCCTCCTCACTCAAAAAGTCGACGCAACTGACGGGTTTGTTGACCTGGAGGCATTTTCTTCTCCTCCCCCTTAGTGATATCCCAGAACCGAATCGTCTCGTCGTAGGAACCGCTGATAAGCCGCTTGCCTAGATCGTGGCCCACTATCAGCAACGCAGCCCATCTAGTTGATCCCGACGCACGTTTGAGCAGCAGCGTCGTGCAGAAATTCGTGTGCCCGTTCAGGAAGCGGACGCTTTGCGGCAGCGCGTCGCTGAAGTTCCGCTCGCGGTGGAACAGGCTTTTGTAGAGCACCTTCCGCTCATCGGGCTAGGCGGGCGAGCAAGCGCTCGGCAGTGTGCGCCAGAACACGGGGGCGTGCACCAGCTACTGCCTGTACGAGACGAGCTCGGCAGGAGCAGGTCGTGCATGGGCAGGTGCTGGAGACAGCGCACGCCCAGCTCCGGCTGGAGCGTGCCGACGAGGTCGAACAAACTCTTTGCGTATTTTTCGAGCTGGAGGATCTGCCGGGATATGTCGCCAGGAAGACGCTGGGAGTGTAATTAAGAGGTATAATTAAGTATAGACAATTCCCAGGGGAAGAACGTGCAGTTGCACACGCACAGTCGAGGATAATGGCGACGCTGTAGTGGGCTGTGAGCGTAGAGCGAACGGCGAGCGAGACGAAAAGGCACACAGACGCACCCGGTCCCCATTCTCGGTCCACGGACCGCTTTGCGTACGTCTTCATCGTTGAAATTGCGCGGCCGTCCAGCTGGGGGAGTCGTCCGGGCGGCGGGTCGCGATGGTGAGGCACTCGCAATCCCTGCGGAGCTCGCTCTCTGGCGTAGCGGCGCGCTCCTGCCCCGCCGCGGCACGCAAGAGGCGCAGCTCGGCCTGGGGGCGTGGAGTTGTGCGGCCGATGCGGTCTGTGTCTGTTCTAGCAACCATCTGAAATCGGGCGGTTGGTGTTGGAGCTGTGAAAATGAATTTTAACCCAGGATCGAGAGACGAGCAATTGGGGACATCTGGAGATCCATGCGGTCATTGCCCGCCCAGGGCGTCTCCGCGGAGGACATGTCAAATGCGCTTGTGCGGTGCTGTCCGGGGGTGGCGAGATATAGTCGCCATCCTGGTTGGCGCGCATGAAGGTGTGGGCCGAATCGGCGAAGAGCTTTGCACTGAGGCCGCCTAGTGCGCCATTATTAGACTACCAGGGCTGGGCAGCATGGACGGGGAGATGGAAAAGGCTGGAGAGACAGGCGTCGCGCTTGGAGAGTGAGCGGACTGCTTTGAGTGTGCGCGTACTTCTGCCTGCACAGTCACAGTGTTTGTGCAGCGGACCTGGGACATGGTCACGGTCGCCTGGGGCGGGCTATGACAAATGCACCGTTGTCGCAGTGTGGCGTCGTCTGGCTCGTCCATGCCCTGTGCCTTGGGCGCCTTCCCTCAGCGCTCTTTGCATATTACCATACCCACATATCTCCGCTCCGTGATCTGAATGCATGCTACACTCCTCACATCCCTTGGCGTAGGGCAGAAAAGTGGACTTTAGGTGTGCCACGCCCACGTGTACATATATATCATGTGTACCTCAATGCGCACTCTCCTAATTGCGTGTATCTCCACGACAATGCCGAAGGATTCAAAGCTGTCCATGTCAACGCTCACTCAAGCTCTAGATCATCAGAACTCTTCTCATCCGCCAGCCGTTCGTATTCAATCCAGGTCCTTTCTCATCTGTTTATTTCTTGCTTCCTGCACTATACCCTCATCCTGGTGTGTTCTTGGCTTACCTAGACCCAGTTGCTTGTGTTCGGTTCGAGCAACTTTCGCTACGTCAACTTCCATTCTATTCGACCGACGTCCGATGCGTCGCTACATAGCATTGTTGATTTAATCAATCGTTTCCTCACATGTTCATTTTATACAGAACGTGGCTATGACTATTCTCGTGAAATGGCATATATACGTGTACACTATGCCTGGCTATTATTCTCGTTGAAAGCATCAAACCGGTCTGACAACCTCAGTTACCGCCACCTCCTGCGTCTGCACTGACAGAGTCCGCTCCATGTTTGAGCAACAGCTGAACACTGGCATCGTTCTGATGTGACAATGCAGCCTGCAACGCGCTGCCATGCTCCCCCCTTGGGCATTGACGTCCGCCCCTTTTCCAGCAGCAGGCGAACGACAACCACGCCAATACCACTAAATGATGCCGCCGCGGCTTGAAGAGCACTGCCATATTTTCCACCTTGAGCATTGACATCAGCTGCGTTCTCCAACAGCAGCTGAACGACGGTGTCATGACCACGATACGAAGCCGCTTGCAGCGCATTACCAAACTTCCCGCCTTGTCTGTTGACATCCGCTCCTTTGTGCAGCAGTAGCCGAATGACCTTCTCACTACCACAATACGATGCTGCCGCCGCCTGCAGCGCATTACCATATTTACCTCCTTGCACATTGACATCCACCCCTTATCCAGCACCAGATGAACAAGAGCATCATTGCCACCAAATGCTGCCGCTTGCAGTGCACTGCCATACCGTTCTCCTACTGCATCCATGTCTGCTCCATTCTCAAGCAGGAGCTGAACAACTGCATCTGAACCACTTGACAATGCTGCAAGCAGTGCAGTACCACACTTTCCTCCTTGAGCATTGATATCTGATCCCTTCTCCAGGAGCAGCCGAACAATTGTAGTATGACCTTGTTTGGCTGCTGCCTGCAGTGCATTGCCGTACTCCCCACCTTGGGCATTGACATTCGCACCCCTTTCTAGCAGTAGCTGAACGACTGCTTGACTAGCACGATATGACCCCGCTGCTGCCTGCAGTGCATTGCCATATTCCCCTCCTTGTGCATTGACATCAGCCCCCTTATCCAGCACCAGACAAACAAGAGCATCATTGCCACCAAATGATGCTGCTTGCAGTGCACTGTCTTCTGCATTGATATCCACTCCATTCTCAAGCAGAAGCTGAGCAACTGCAGCTGAACCCGTCGACAATGCGGCAAGCAGTGCACTACCATATGCTCCTCCTTGGGCATTGATGTCTGCTCCCTTCTCCAGGAGCAGCTGAACAATTGTAGTATGACCTTTTGTGGCTGCTGCCTGCAGTGCACTGCCAAAGCACCCTCCCTTTGCATTGACGTCTGCACCCCTTTCTAGCAGTAGCTGAACGACTGCTTGACTAGCATGAGATGACTGCACCACTGCCTGCAGCGCATTGCCATATCTCCCTCCTTGTGCATTGACATCCACCCCCTTATCCAGCACCAGACAAACAAGAGCATCATTGCCACCAAGCAATGCCGCTTGCAGCGCATTGCCATACCATTCTCTTTCTGCATTGATGTCTGCTCCATTCTCGAGCAGCAGCCGAGCAACTGCATCTGAACCCATTGACAATGCCGCAAACAGTGCACTACCATACTTTCCTCCTTGAGCATTGATGTCTGCTCCCTTCTCCAGGAGCAGCTGAACAATCATAGTATGGCCTTGTTCAGCTGCTGCCTGCAGTGCACTGCCAAAGCACCCTCCCTTTGCATTGACGTCTGCACCCCTTTCTAGCAGTAGCTGAACGACCGCTTGACTAGCACAATATGACCCTGCCGCTGCCTGCAGTGCATTGCCATATTCCCCTCCTTGTGCATTGACATCGGCCCCCTTATCCAGCACCAGATGAACAAGAACATCATTGCCACCAAACGATGCCGCTTGCAGTGCACTGCCATACTGTTCTCCTTCTATATTGATGTCTGCTGCATTCTCAAGCAGCAGCTGAGCAACTGCATCTGAACCCAGTGACAATGCCACAAGTAGTGCACTACCATACTCTCCTCCTTGGGCATTGATGTCTGCTCCCTTCTCCAGGAGCAGCTGAACAATTGTAGTATGACCTTGTGTGGCTGCTGCCTGCAGTGCACTGCCCAAGCGCCCTCCCTTCGCATTGACATCTGCGCCCCTTTCTAGCAGTAGCTGAACGACCACTTGACTAGCACGAGATGACCCCACTGCTGCCTGCAGTGCATTGCCATATTCCCCTCCTTGTGCATTGACATCAGCCCCCTTATCCAGCACCAGACGAACAAGAGCATCATTGCCACCAAACGATGCTGCTTGCAGTGCACTGCCATACCGTTCTCCTTCTAGATTGATGTCTGCCCCATTCTCAAGCAGAAGCCGAGCAACTGCATCTGAACCAATTGACAACGCTGCAAGCAGTGCACTACCATACTCTCCTCCTTGGGCATTGATGTCTGCTCCCTTCTCCAGGAGCAGCTGAACAATTGTAGTATGACCTTGTGTGGCTGCTGCCTGCAGTGCACTGCCAAAGTGCCCTCCCTTTGCATTGACGTCTGCACCCCTTTCTAGCAGTAGCTGAACGACCACTTGACCAGCATGAGATGACCCCACCGCTGCCTGCAGTGCACTGCCATACCATTCTCCTTCTAGATTGATGTCTGCCCCATTCTCAAGCAGAAGCCGAGCAACTGCATCTGAACCAATTGACAACGCTGCAAGCAGTGCACTACCATACTCTCCTCCTTGGGCATTGATGTCTACTCCCTTCTCCAGGAGCAGCTGAACAATTGTAGTATGACCTTTTGTGGCTGCTGCCTGCAGTGCACTGCCAAAGCGCCCTCCCTTTGCATTGACATCCGCACCCCTTTCTAGCAGTAGCTGAACGACCGCTTGACTAGCACAAGATGACCCCGCCGCCGCTGCCTGCAGTGCATTGCCATATTCCCCTCCTTGTGCATTGACATCGGCCCCCTTATCCAGCACCAGACAAACAAGAGCATGATTGTTGCCAAATGATGCCACTTGCAGCGCACTGCCATACCATTTTCCTTCTGTATTGATATCTGCTCCATTCTCGAGCAGAAGCCGAGCAACTGCATCTGAACCTGTTGACAACGCGGCAAGCAGTGCACTACCATACTCTCCTCCTTGGGCATTGATGTCCGATCCCTTCTCCAGGAGCAGCTGAACAATCGTAGTATAACCTTGTTTGGCTGCTGCCTGCAGCGCACTGCCAAAGCGCCCTCCCTTTGCATTGACATCCGCACCCCTTTCTAGCAGTAGCTGAACGACCGCTTGACTAGCACAAGATGACCCCGCCGCCGCTGCCTGCAGTGCATTGCCATATCTGCCTCCTTGTGCATTGACTTCGGCCCCCTTATCCAGCAGCAGACGAACAAGAGCATCATTGCTGCCAAATGATGCCACTTGCAGTGCACTGCCATACTCTCCTCCTTGGGCATTGATGTCCAATCCCTTCTCAAGCAGAAGCTGAGCAACTGCATCTGAACCACTTGACAATGCTGCACACAGTGCACTACCATAGTGTCCTCCTTGGGCATTGATGTCCGAGCCCTTCTCCAGGAGCAGCTGAACGATCATAGCATGACCTTGTTCCGCTGCTGCATGCAATGCACTACCAAACTGCCCTCCCTTCTCATTGACATCTGCGCCCCTTTCTAGCAGTAGCTGAACAACCACTTCACTAGCACAATATGACCCTGCTGCTGCCTGCAGTGCATTGCCATATTCCCCTCCTTGTGCATTGACATCCGCCCCCTTATCCAGCAGCAGACGAACAAGAGCATCATTGCCACCAAATGATGCTGCTTGCAGCGCATTTCCATAGCAGCCTTGCCATGCATTGACATCTGACCCCTTTGTCAAAAGACTGCTGGATACTGTTCTCAACCCAGCCATGGCTGTGTAATAAATAGGAGAACATTTCATGCTATGTCCACCCTCCTGTTGCAGGTCTGGATTCCAAAGCCTCAGCCAATTAGAATAGACAGCATGCTCAGGTTGAAGAAGTTCCATAATCAGTCGGTGCAATGTCGGCTCCTCATCATTATCTGGCTGAGCGTGGAACATCCAGTACCGCGCTGCATATGATGAGAGTGGATAGGATGTGCGTGCAGTGTCATCTATGCAACCATGCTTGTCAAATTGCAACAGGTAGGCTAGGCATGCCTTAGCGATGAACGTATCAGCTAGTGTCTTGTTGAAATGATAATATGACATTTTGATGTTGCCTTTGCAGAGGTCCTCCGAGACAAGATATTCTCGGACAGAGAAATGTGCCAGGCTGACCTGTTCCCGCTGAGGGAACTGTGCCCGGTAGACAATGCTGTCAGTGCGGATGTCTTCTCCGTTGTGCAATCGGACGTCGGGGACCGTAATGGTGACAAGACTCGCACATATCGTCAGAACGTCATGTGGATTCCAAAGCCGCCGATTTGGGTCAAATAGGGGACCATTTTCGGTATCAGGATCTGTAGCAAGCAAATCCACAGCCTCGCTGAGTGACAATGTGCGGGCTGAGAAAGCAAGCCATTGCAGCAACTTCAGGGCATCCTGTCTGTAGTCCTCGTTGATTTCCAGAAGAATCCTATCATAGGTCTCGTAAAGGGTCTTCGGTAGACAGGTGAGTGTTTTCTCGAGTGCGGCAGGGGACCGACACCTTCGCAATGCATCCAGCTGACAAACAACCCATCGAAACCTGGTCGTCCTGTCAGTCATGATCTTCCAAGAGGAGGAATGATAACTCACATCCCATCTGCACCTTTCATCAACGTCATCTTAATGGTTTCCTTCATCTCTGCCGAGCATTTACTGAACTTGATATCATTATCCAGCGTCCGGGATACATGGACTTGGATATCGCCGCCAACAAGACACTCGTCCATGAACATCTGATGTGAAACCAAGCCGCTCAGTGTTTCTTCAATGTCTTGCTCCTTTCTACTCGTTGCCAGAAGGTGTAAATGGCCCAGGTTCCAACCGTGGATCTCTTCAAGCAGCTTCAAAAACTCAGGCCGACTCGGGCATTCGTCGAGGGCATCGAAAACGATATATACATTCTCGAAGCTGATGATGATAGACTTGAGAGTTGACTTCAGCTCGTCCGGAGCTGGCGATCGGCGGCTATCTGCGTAGGCAGAGAAGAGTTTCTCCAGGCTGTCGGGGATGCTCGTGCATTTCGAAGACAGCTGCTCGATCAGTGCACGAAGGACGCCATGTGGCTGTATGTCGTTGCTGTGATAATCGAAATAAAAGTAGGCGATTACCAGTGAGTGATTGATGAGCTCCTGGATGATGGTGGAGCTTGAAGGTCGTATTTGTTGGCATGATAACTAGTCGGAGACATTTTATGTAAATTGCTTACCATAAGACAGTCTTCCCAGCGCCGGCTGTGTGTGTTTATTAGCGGCGACTATCAAACAAGTATAGAACGTACGCTTGCCGTGAAGCCAAAGAAACGACTGCGCCGCACTTTTCCATTCCAGAAAACTGACTCCTTGCAGAAACCAGGAGCCCGTGTCACCTTCCCGCTCCTTGCAGGCATTCCAGTGCTTCGGCCGATAATCAGGAGCCGACAACCAATGGTAGATTTCCTGTCGATGTTTGTCTACAGGGAATCAGTCAGTTTCACGTCATCGGGCAGTAGCAATGTCGTACTCACTCTCATGTTCGTCATGTGCCGTCAATGCCAAATTTCTGTAAGCACAATAAGGAGTGCTCGGTGTTTGAGATTAAGCAGGGAACGTACGTTTGGTCAACGATCAGAGCAGAAGTAAGCAGCTGATGGAACCTTTGCAGGTTGTCCAGAGTCTTTCTGACCTCGCCTTGCCTGAATGTCCATGTCAGCGCTTTCTTCCGAGATGTGCCTCCATCCTTGCTGTTTATCTTGTTCAAAAGACTTTTCAGGTCAGCATGACAACCCGCAAGGGCACACGGCATCGCTTCTATTCCCCATCTTTGCCTTCTAATACATTATCCACTGTAAGTCCACCTTCGTTGATAAGTTATCCCTTGCGCTTGCGACGCTGGGGAAATGGGCATACCGTCTGTGCGTCCACTTTTAGTTTCAACGCTGTACGAACGATCTTTGGTCTTCAACTTCTTCCAGAGGCTGTTTACCATGGCATGGCGACCCGTACGGCTATTTGGCGTGGAGTCTGTGCGTCCATCTTCGAGTTCTACCTGATTCTCGACGCTTGTATCAGAAGATTGACGGTCATATGGCGTATTGAACGCCGCAATCAAAGTCGGCAATTGGGCGGTCATTTTGGTTTCCTCATCCTTTATAAGCTTATGGATAGCACTGAGTACCGGAACTAGTCTGGCGACCTCATCACGGAGCTGATTCATGTCTTTGGACGCATTCTTATATGTAGTGCCATACGCAGAGCATCCGCTGATAACCGCTGTACCGAGCTGAACAACGGCAATGACGCTCGCTGAGTGGCTTAATGAGCATGACAGTAGAAGGAAAACGAGTATCAGTGACTTGCCTGCTACTCCCAGGCCTGCCAGAGCTTCGGCCATTGGGTCGAGTCGATGGCTATGGGTATACTTGACAGGCCAGCGCTGCCATCTTTTATTCAGATATCAGCGCTTACCATGGCAATGCATCGTGAGAGTCGATGATTAGCGCCATGCACTGACTCAGAGACCTAAAGATGATGACAGCCAGGCGATGTGATGAACTTTAACTATGTACAGTAAGGAAATGGCGCCTATTGCCTCGCCCATGCCACAGTTCGCAAGTAGTTTCACGTGTGCGCCGGAGACATCAGAGACGCTGCACCAACCCCGACTCCACTGAAGAGAGGGAGGGCCGAGAATCGCTGCTAGCAGGCGAAAGGCGAAATAGAATGTGGGCACCCAGGCCCTTGGCCAACGCTGCGAGCATTGCAAAGCGGTGAGTTGCAGTAACCACCCTAGAATAGTTTCTACTGATCATGGCATGTCCGGCACCTCAGGTCACTGCACGTTCTGGCATGCAGTACATTCTGATTGGCGCCATTCATTCAGTAATCTGCGGGTGCTTATGTCTGCTCTCCACCGAAACGTCGCGGTGCGGGTGGGTTTGGTACTTACCCTGCCTTTTTCATGGCAGATTACCCTATTCGTCCTCTCTGCACACGCCCCAGGCTACGCCCGATACAAATCAACAGACGAGGTAGAGGCCCTTTTGATTGTCAAATGATATCTTACGGTTGTCAACTATCCCAGAGTAATTCAGAATTGCTCCTCATAATACCCTGTTCCTGTGGGTTTGGGGCCTTTACCTAGACCATCGTAACGACGAGCTAACTCACATGTATAGCATCCCTGCAGTTGCCACATCATCTGTGCATACACTCAGTTATCATATTCATCGTCACCGGTCTCGTTGACGAGTGCTCGCGCGTGCTCGGCCTCGGTGGTATTCTCTGAATACTGCCATGCTCAGTGACCCAACCACTTCAGCCGTAGGTTGCCGTAATAGATGTTGTAGACTACACGCGCCAACATGGTGATGAGTCGTTGTCCATCGCTATAACGAGCCATATCCAGTTTATTCAGATATCTCGTACCAGCATCATTTACGACTAGGATTATAGGTGGTCGTAAGGTCTTTCACAAGCACATGCTGCAATTGAGCATGTGTCGACAGAAAATAGAACTGGCGCATGTTTCCGCCTTTCATTTAGCCCAGAACCTGCCCGACCGCGGCGAACCGTAGGGATAGGAGTGAATCCTCCGGCAACAAAATATTAATTACTACCTGAAGTAAACGCAAAAGAACGCAGCTTATTCTTGCCTTGGCGTGCATGACCAGGCGGCACAGGACTAGCACAGGAGAGATCAAGCTAGAACGCCCGCCCTATGGAGGAGGCACGGTGTCGAAAATCCACCAGCCTCAATGGCCTGATTATATGCACATTCTCTGCCTCGACGAATCTGCGGAGTCCGATCTATTCTTCCTGTGAGAGATTGGACCTCAGGCAACCAAGCAACCAATATTCTCATCGACATATTTTAACGTACTGGCACAAGTCAACAGTCAGCGCCCCGCCGAAGAACAGAAAAAAAATAGCAAAAGTCACAAATATATCCTCCCTCTCCATGCGCCATAACCCACGCTAAGCAGAACTGTGATGCTCTGACAATCCTGCCAGATACTCGCTTGGCATGTCCACCGAGCGCCCATGAAGAAGAAAGGCGTACGGCATCGTCCATGCATGCTTATGCCACGCTCACGCCGTGCTCCCCACTGAGCATCTCCAGCACCACCCACATCACATCTGCACGGTAATGCGTAGGTCTACCCTTCCCCGCCACCCATCGATTCCAACCTCGTCCACCGGATTAACAACGCACTTATTTTCATCTGCTGCCCTTATCGCATACTCTTGGCGCCAGTGCGCCATGCACGGCATACTGGCAACCCTTGGTCTTTGCACTATTCCAGACGAAAGGCGTGTATGCACTACTGATAACTGTTGCAAGCATCAGCGTGTGCGACAGACAAGCTAGGCAGGACTTGTTCCCTATGGTTATTGTTAGTAGACATGGGTTGAAGTTTCTATAATTACCCCTGGCGCAAGCCCCGTCAAGAAACCTTCCCCTTGATATTCGGCATAGTCTTTGATAAGGAATGCCCCATCCATGATATATTCCCACCCGACGCCGCCGGGCCTTCTCGCGAAAGGACTAAGACGCCATCGAGGCATCTCTACGACTACACATCTTGCCAAACCCGCCTCAGCCCGGATCTCTACCCGTTCGGCATTCAGCCACCGCGACCATACATGGGGCCGAGCCATATATCAGCGTATCACCGCACGGTCATCACGCTCTCATGGGCGATGGAAGGCCAGGTCTAGATGTGCCCATCGCCAAGACAGGTCTCCATCCCACCCGGACTCGGATGTGGCCGGACGGCGTGAGTCTCACCCATCCCGTTTTGCTGCGGAGAGCATGCGCAGGGCCACGTTTACACGATCACACCAAAAGCGCACGCCTAACGGCGTCTATCTCCATATGGGTTTTGGAGACAGCACCGTCCGCGGACGTGATGACAGCCTACGATCCGGCGGTCGCTTGCCTCGTATACGTACGCCGCCTGGCGCCGTCTCGACACGCTGGGGTGCGGGAGGTTAGTCTATACCGTTTGACGCGATGCGCGAGCGGGCTGCCGAGGCGTGCAAAGGGGCGAGCCATCCATTCGTGCGTGAGTGGGCGCGTGTCTCTCATTCGGACCTGCCATCACAATTGGTTGCATGCAGCGTTAGGCGAACCAGGACAGACAACCCGGGCTGCGATGTCTGCTCCGCGCAGCTGTCGTATGACCAGGGAGATGACTCCATCACCTCCTCCGCGAGTATTTCCCAGAGAACGCGAGGGCCACGGAATCGAGAGTGAAATTTCCATCGGGAGGTGATGATGGAATAGCTCCGAACCAGAGGGCTGAGGGGTGCATCGCACATATGTCTGAGAGGGATACATGACATGCGGAAGACGGGTAGAATAAACTTCTCGAACTGCTGACGAGGTATGCGTGTAGTCCGAAGTTCGTGCTCTCGGCTCCCCGACCACTTTCAACAACGATGCTTTGGGTTCTGGATCCAGATCGTCCAGATCACTAGCAATCGTGCTAAAGATATTGTCGGGGGATCGTTCTGCCAGATGAGCGGGGTCAAAACAGTATGACAATCCGAGACGTTTGAGTTTATCAAATCGTTGAGCGACCTCGTGAGCAATCGCTGGCTTTCCGGCACCCGCAACATAATTCAAGAAAAATACCCTGGGAGTATCGTCGGTATCCCGGTTGACCCAATCGCATATTTCCACGATAGGTTTCTCCCGAGTATCCGGCAGACATCCTTTATCAGGATCGAAACAAGCACCTGGTGTGTAGGGCATGTCATTAAGCTGAATTTCCCCGGCTGAGTGCAAAGTCTACTAGCCTCAGGAACGGCTGCTGCTATTCGGAAAACTCAGAGGTCGCCGACGGCATCCAGAACACGTAGTACAGTGATATCGGTATGGATGACGGCATGCTCCTGTAACGCCAATCTGAGTTTGTTGAACGTGTCCTGGAATTGTTTGACTTTGCTGTCGACATCCGACACTAGATTTTTCGCTGTTCTTTTCCCTGAACAGAGATCAATAAGAGCTAGTGCCACACAGAGAGAACTGACATCCAGAAATTCTGATTCGCCAAGGATATAATAATTGACTTTGGCGATTCATTTTCTTCAGCGGCTCTGCCAAGTGGACGAACACATAGGTGTCTCCAATGACTATCACCAGCTCATTATTCTATCGTCCCGGTCCTTCTGAGCAATGATCGCCTGGGTGTAGTCAGCCCCGGACGTCAGATATATCTGTCAAGTTGGTGTATGTCATAGATGTCACCTTGTGCGCGATATACAGGATGGGCCATGCTATTCTTGGTTAAGGATGGACCTAGAATCAAGAAACACATGTATACGAGATGTTCCGGGAGACGGCCGAGTGTTGAGTCATACCTCTGATATTCCATTGCTGCACCCACGCGGTCCGCCACGGCGTGCGTCGCATCTCAGTTCTTTCTACTCCGCGATCACCCTTCCCTTACGCCGCCGTGGGTCTAACCCAGCCTCGCCATTATTCATACGAGGACATACGTTCACACGTGCCGTCGTGTCACGCACACAACGTGGTCCGCTACTAGATCTCCAAACGCGACTCCTGTCCATCGATCCAGTCGCGTCCATCCCCTGAGCCCCTCTCCCAACTTTTCAAGATTTCCTAGACCCTCCAATGCTCCACGACACGTTTCAGCAGCAGTCCCTCAGAAGGCAGCGTCCGTAAAGTCTCCAGAGAATCCTCCAGATCCTGTCAAGCCTCGAGATTGTCCACGGCTATCCACTCCCGAATCGTCCAGGACCAATCGGCACGTAAGTGGCTCACTCTCCGTTTCGCGCCAGCGTGTCCCTCCATCACCCCGCAATGCCGCTGTCTTTACAGGCGTCACCAGCGCCGTGCGCCATCAACCAATAAGGCAAATCCGACCACTTCCAAGCCCCATGCGCAGCACATGCCCCAAGCCTCCAACGACTACGACAAGTTCGCCCGGTAGCGGTCTCATCAAACATAGTTCCACCTTCCTAATGGTAAACCTAAAAAGTTCTTGCCCGGCAGTGGTGACACGGCTCCAATGTCTCCAGTCTTGGTCCACTTCCCCGCCGTTCCTTGATCATCTAATGGGGCGCCTCAGCGTAAAGCTTTTCGCCTATTAGTCACCCACCTTCATATGCGCCAACGAGCAGGATCATGACTACATCCCGCTAACCCCAGACAGCCGTTCCACCAGCATATTTGCTATGTCCACCGAGGAGACGCCCTGGAAGACACACGGCAAGGAAGACGTGGATCTCGCGATGCTCACAGGAGTCATGGACGGCAGCGAAGTCCACGAGGAGCTGAGTCACCACCGCTCGTTGCGCTCAGGTAAATTTCGCCTCACAATTTCAAGCTGCAGTCGATCGGCTGACGCGCGCACACACCAACCGATGTCAAAAATCTGCTTGAACAGACCCAGACCACATCGGCCGCACAGCCCCATGCACTCCAAGCCGAGCTGCGTCTCTTCCGTGCGACGGTTGAGGAGGAGCGCTACTGCGCGCAAGAGCGAGCTCCGTAAGGCTCGCGAGCAGCTCAGCATTGCGAGGAACCACCCCGGCGACGACAGCGCCCACTGGGACATCGTGCGTGCACTGCGCGAGGATGGCCGATGCCAACACGGGGGCCAGCAGTCGCTCAACATCGTGCCGCGGGGGTCGGGCGCCTATCGAAGCCCAGGAGCCGCCGGCCTACGCCGCTGTCCGCCTCGTCGCGCATGAGGACACCGGGGGTGTTCGCGACGCGGTTCGGGACCGGGCCGCTGCGCATCGTCACGGTGATCGAGACGCCGGACGTCGCGGTGGGCGCGGTCGACCCGAGAGGAGGGCCGTCCTGACGGCGACGCGGTTCAGCTCGCGCGCGGGCGCGGATAGGAGGGTGAATCATGTCTCCTCTCTTTCTCTTGTGTGTGTGATATGGAGTGCCAAGATGACTGGCGCACATCTAGATATTCATGTCGACGCATGACGACAAGCGGGCAAGGGCCGCGACGCGTGATATTCCGGAGGACGAAGAAGACGGCGTGGCGGCGGCGGCGGTTGCTGACTAGGAGCCCGACGGGACTTGAACTAGAGGGGCTACCGACTTCTCGACGTCCATCAATGCGATGGCGGGTGCGTGGTCGGCGTTAGCGACACACGACAACAGCGGGAGCGGCGGCGGCGGCTTCCCTCGTGTGGACGGTCTCCTGCCAGTGGGCATCCTCGCCGCGAAATTCTTTGGGCACGCCACGCCCAATAGAACCCGGTGGCTATGAGCTACGAGGAGCTGGTGGTCGGCTGTGCAGACGGCACGATACAGTGAGTGCTTACATCCATTATAATACGGCGAGGGTTGGGTGTCGTTCTGAGATTCATTGGCTATATAGGATGTACTTTGTGGGGTCTCAATACTGCGGCGGAGGCCATGACGCGGACCTCCTTGTCGACGCGTCCGCTTGAATGACGTAAGTTGCTGAGTCATAACTCAAGTCGGACTCGGGGAAATCTAAGTTTTACTGTGTGAAGTCGCTGACTCGTAATTTATGGATTCAAGCCGAGTCAGGTTGAGCTGCAGCAGCATTATAATGCCGTTAATGCAGCACGTGATTATTGACCAAAAGTTTCTTCATTTGATCAACAGGATCCCGACCATACTTCCCATCTCTTTTGACAAATTGACACGCAGTGAATTTGTCGAAGGAGAAGGGAAGTATGGATGCCCAACTATGGTCCAACAATCCACGCCAAGCTTTGTCGGACCATTTTCGCTCGAGGGCGGCAATGCTGCCCTGTTGGGTTTGCACATAGAGAGGCTCTGTACATGAAAACCCAACTGGGCAGGCTCCATTCTGGACGTAGAGGGCGGGCGAAGGTTCTGCGGGAACTAGGAGGTGAGTGCCGCTGTTTTCCACTTCTCTGCGATACAGCTCCATGAATACGTGCTTCGTTCAGATGACAGGTGACGGCAAGGACCCATAATCCAGCGTGCTTGGGCTCAGTTCATAAGAATAAATAAATACCGTGTGTGTGTAGCATTGAGGGCGAGGCGTTAAGAGCTGCGTTTCCTAGAATGGAGACAAATAGACAGTGGCCCACGACCATCCGGGCCCTAAACTCAAGTCAACCACGGCTTACCTGTGTCGCACATCATAATTGGGTGACGACCTTGCAGATAGCCACCATCTCCATACAATGTACTGAGGTGATATACATTCAAGCGTGACTTTGAATGTAGCGTCAGAACAGTACAGTATGCAGGGGCAAAATTTAGCTATAAAGATACCTAATAAGCAATACCGACTGTCTTCCTGAAGGGGTGGGGTGCGTTGGGTCACTCTGGCGATGGCGTGAAACTTCTTCAACATGGACCAGGAAAAGGTTGGGTTGCAACGCATGCAATTCACGGGTGATTGCCTGCCCTGCACCTCCGCATTAAGAGAGACGAGCGAACGAAATAAGAGTAACCTGGGGTGCGTTTGCGATCTGGGTTTGCGAGCGCGCGGTGATCTGAACTCGAGCTCGGGACGACGCTGCTATGCGCTCTCGCTGAATTCCACGGTAAGCCAAAGCGTATCATGCCATCGGGTAAACATGCGACAGTCTAGAGAACGACGAATGTCAGAGAACAGAATACCGCTGAAAACGCGAACACGTCACTTCCCTGCCGCACGTGGCATTTGACCAGTCACCCACGCGCACAATCAGAAGCACGTCAATTGATCGGCTAGGTCATTGATCGGTCCCATTCGCCACATGCAAATGCTCTCTCACGGCAAGGTGGTACCCGGAATACGGCGCGTATCGGCATTAGAGAGTCTCACATATCCCGCCACCATCATGATATCTCACACCTTAAACGTTACTACCTAACCTAGCACGAGAATCCTCATCATCCCCACCAATCACTTCTTTCTACGCCAACATTATCTTTCCTCACTATCCACTGCGCCCATATTTGACGATTGACCGTGCTCCAGGGTCTCGGCGTGAGTCAAAAACTCGGCCCAGTCCCGAAAACGCGTCTCGCCATCGACACCCACACGACGCACCACCTTGCTGTTGTACCCTTTCGGAAGCATTCGCCGTCTTTGCTGCAGGCTTCTGACATGAGCCCTTTGTTGCTTTAAGGGCTACATGCGACCTTGAGGTACTGGCAGATGTAGGAGGATGTGGGTTCCGGATGTGATCCAAAGCTGAACAGTCTGAACTCGCGGTGCGGGGCGTCGTCATTTTTGCAAGTGGACAAGTATCATACCTCCCTTGCAACCTGCGGCACACTAAATTCACAGGATACCAAATCCTCCTACTCTGGCACTCATGGCACAGGCTCACGTCTGTAGCACGCCTGATCCGCGTGGGATGAGAGATGAGGAGAGAAGCTGACCCCTACACCAGGTCTATGGCTCCAAACACGGGCGCTTTAACCTCACCACCGACCCCTCGCTCCGTCTTGTTAGTAATCGGGACGATGACACCGCCAAGGCAGAGCCGGCACGCACTTAGCCGGAGGTTCGAGATCGCTCTCGACCCCGGGTTGCTGGTGCACCGGCACCGCATCGGCACAGCAGCTCGAAGAGATTGGTAATACAATGAACATCATATTTTGTATATAAGGCATAGTATATCAGATTATTATATCTCCTTCGTTCCACAGGTTATGGGCCCCGGCCATAACTAAACTATTACACATCTAGCTTACTCCAACTACGCTCTATACTCCAACGACTCAATAACCGATCGACGATGTCGAGTAACAACAACACGTACAAGATCGACCCCTTGAACGGGGATAATTACGCGGCGTGGCGCCGGCGGCTCGAGTGGATACTCGATGACTTTGATCTGTGGGACGTGGCTATCGGCAGGGAGACGGAACCGAGACCGGCAGATGCCGACAACGTCACTGCGACCGAGCAGCAGGAAATCGACGATTGGAGAAGGAAGGACAAGAAAGCTAGAAAAGAGATTTGCCTCAGAGTTGCCGATGAACAACTAGTTTACATCAATCAGACGATGTCTGCGTTTGCTGTATGGACTAGTCTACAAGCAATATTCGAATCAAAGGGAGCAGTGGGGATTGTAAATCTCCGAAGAGATTTCTTCAGGACGCTTGCCGAGGACGGCGCGAACATGGAGGAGCACGTACGCAAGCTCCGCGGCATTCAACAGGAACTGAATGCGTGGGGACATTACATCAGTGACACCGAGTTCTCGAACACGTTGCTGACGTCATTACCAGATTCTTGGTCGGCGTTTATTACGGCAGTAAACGCCAGTGGAGCCGGGACGACAGCTGATATATTAATAGCTCGAGTCCTCGATGAGGATCAAGCACGGAAAGCTGGATCGGCACGGCAGACGGCGCTTAAGGCGCAACAACGTCACAGGCCCAAGAAAGATGACTCAGGAGCAACAAAGGGAAAGTGCCGAAATTGCGGCAAGAAGGGTCATTACGTGAAGGACTGTTGGGAGAAAGGTGGCGGCAAGGAGGGCCAAGCACCGAAATGGTTCAAATCAGGGAACAAAGAAACAGTCAAACAAGCAGAAGAAAAGGACTTCGCATTTGTATCTAAGGAGATAGCATACAGTGCTATATCTGCATCCGACTGGCTAGCCGATTCAGCGGCAACAACACATATAGCTCGAAGCCGAAACAATTTTGCTAGCTATGCCGAGGAACCATCAGAAATTGAAGGAATTTCACCTGATGCGGTACTACATACACAAGGCCGAGGCACTATATACATGGAATTCAAGATCGGCGCCAAGACGAACACGATCGAACTACGTGACGTCAAGCATGCACCGGATGCGCCGAACAACCTTATCAGCGTAGGGCGTTTAACTGATAAGGGCAACACGGCCACATTTTCAGGCACCGGTGTCGAATTCAAATCATGCGCCGGAGTTACCTTCGCACAGGGACAGAAGCGCGGGCGGCTGTTCTGTATGAAGGCACGGGTCACTCGATCAGTCGAGGCACGGGACTTTGCCGCAGCGGCAAAAGGACGGTCATGGGACAAATGGCACAGGATACTAGGGCACGTCAACATAAACTCTATAAAATTGTTGAAATCTAACGACCTAGTTACTGGACTCGAGATCGACGAGTCAAAAGAACCAAGTCAGTGTAAAGCATGCATACAAGGCAAACGGCATGTGGAACCGTTCCCCAAAAGAGCCGAGGACACTGTAGAACAGGTCGGTGACCTAACAGTATCTGATGTATGGGGGCCTGCCCAGACCGAGGGACCATCACGTGAAAAATACTTCTATTCTTTCATGGACATCAAATCTAGGTACACGGTCATTTATTTCGGAAGCGCCAGAGATGAAGCGCTCAAACACTTCGAGACGTACAAGGCATTCCTCGAGACCCAAACAGGTCAGAAACTGAAGAGGTTTCGCTCAGATAACGGAGGGGAATATGTCAATAAAAATTTCAAGGAATTTTGTGCAAAATATGGCATTATCATGGAGACCACAGCTCCATACTCCCCAGCCCAGAATGGAATCGCCGAAAGACTCAACAGGACCTTACTCGAGCACACACGGGCAATGATATTTGCCAAGAACCTGCCAAAAATACTCTGGCCCGAGGCCGTGGCTTACGCGTGTTATATCAAAAATCAATCACCCACGCGAGCGCTTGGAGATGATGCAACGCTGTTCCAGGCACTATTCGGCAAGAAGCTGAACATAGCACATCTAGAGGAATTTGGGACAAATTGCTGGGTTATGGTGCCGGATCAACGTCGAGCCAAACTTGATCCAAAGGCAGAAGAACATATATTCGTCGGAGTAGCAGAACATGCAAAAGCCTGGAGGTATTACAATAAAGCCTCAAAGCACGTTCAAATCTCAAGAAATATCACATTCGACGAAAATGACAATCGACTCTACCCTATCCCAGATAACGATGATGACGACATGGCACCGCTCGAGGGGGAGCACTCACCGCGCGAGCATGTGCCGGACCCGATCACATCTACCCCACAGACGTCATCACCCCAGACAACACCCGTTCCTGATCCACCTGAACAAGCGCCAACTCCACAGATTCGACGGAGCGCGCGTATCACTCAAAGACCGGATTATCGGAAACTGAATGATTCAGGACGCACCGAGCAGGTTTACATAACGAGAGAAATCGTCACTGAACCTGAGAATTACAGAGCGGCAGTATCACGTGATGATGCGCCGATCTGGGAGAAAGCGATGGAAATTGAGATGGATCAACACAAGACATTAGGAACATGGGAATTAACAGAACTACCACCCAGATGAGTAGCTATCGGTTGCCGATGGGTATACGCCGTCAAAACACAACTGGATGGACAATTCGATAAGGCTAAAGCAAGGGTTGTGGCTCAAGGATTCACACAGAGGCCAGGGATGGATTACTACGAGATAACCTCACCCGTGGTCAAATTCAATTCACTACGTGTTCTATTAGCGATCGCAAACACACTCGATTGGGAAATCGAAATGATGGATGTCAAAGGCGCCTACTGTAAGGGCAACCCTGGCCAGTCGTGGAGATCACACTACCACACAACTGACAAGGGGAAATCCAAAGTATGTATAAATGAACAGAGCATACAAGAGAGGGGGTTCTCACCTGACAAGGGGAAATCCAAAGAGAAAAGTCTAAGGACCCCCAATGTCAGCGAGCCCGTATTATACTACGCTGCGCAGCCAGGGACAACACTTGGCACCCGCCATCAGCCCTGCATCCCCCTGGCCCTTGATCGACCCTGGATGCCGCCTATTATGCGAGTCGCTTGAATTCCGACACTGTTCCGGGGCGGAAGTCGGAAATGGAGTCGGAACTGGCAAGGCGAACGGAACTGGTGGAAGTTCCCCCAGAAGCGGAATCGTTCCCGAAAGCGGACGCGGAGATGGAATCGGAACCGGAAGCGGAGTCGGAAATGGAGTCGGAACTGGGTGTGGTGTCGGAACTGGAAATGGAAAACAGGGTGTCCCCTGACATCACCCCCCTCTAGCGTGCTGCGTCCTCGAAGCACGGGACACAAGGGATTGAAATGCCAGCGAGCGGATTCGGCGAGGGGCACCTGGATGTGTCCTATAGAACTCCCGGAGTTTGTCAGGAGCGGAAACATCTTGCTCCGGGACCCACGAATTCTCCTCGTACCCATACCCTTCCCATTTCACGAGGAATTGGAGTCGTCCTCGTACCAACCGGCTGTCCAGGATCCGTTCCACCACGTAGTGCTCTTCCCCATCTACAATTTCTGGCGGAGGTGGCGGATGAGCCTTCCGACGTGGAATTGGGTCCTCAAGCATAGGGAGTAACTTCACCACGTTGAAGACGGGGTGGAGGCGGGACATGGACATCGGAAGTCGGAGGCGGTATGCATTCCGTCCAACCCTCCGCGTCACTGTGAAGGGCCCAAGGTAGCGGTGGGCAAGCTTCTGCGAAGGGCGTGTGGTGCGGATGTCACTTGCATCTAGGTACACCTTGTCTCCAACTTGGTACTCTGGGGCAGGAACCCGGCGTCGGTTGTAGTACCTTGCCATGTCATCCTTGGCCTTCGCAAGGGCCGGCTTGGCTTCCGAAAGGGTGGAGTCCATGCGGTCTCGGAACTCATTGACCGTCTCGAGTCGGGACTCAGCCTGGCGTGGTTCGAAGCCCATCCGTGGGTGTCGTCCGGAGTCAAGCATGAAGGGAGTCTGTTGCGTGGCGGAATGGACATGGTTGTTGTATTGGAATTCTGCCAGCGGAAGCAACTCATCCCAGTCATCCTGCCTCTCATTGACAAAGAGGCGGAGATATTGCTCTAACTCCTGATTGACCCGTTCCGTCTGTCCGTCACCCTGCGGATGGTACGCTGTGGTGGTAGCCAGCTTTATGCCGAGCAGGCGGTAGAGCTCCCGAGTCAGCTCCGCGACAAACTGCGGGCCTCGGTCGGAAACGACTTGCTTCGGGAGCCCATGCAACTTCCAGACATGTGCAAGGAACAGGCGGGCCGCTCCGAGGGCTGTGATCGTCGTGTGCGTCGGAATGAAGTGGGACACCTTGCTCACCGAATCCACGACGTTCATGATCGCGTCGTAGCCATGAGACTCTGGGAGTTCAACAATGAAGTCGACACTGATGGTGTCCCAGCGGCATTCGGGAATCGGGAGCGGAACAAGTTCCCCGACGGGCGGACGTCGTTGCGCTTTGGTTCGGAGACAAAGGTCACACGTCTTCACGTACTGTCCGATGTAGCGGGACATCTGAGGCCACCAGTAATTCCGAGCCACTAACTCCAGCGTCTTCCACCTGCCAGCATGCCCAGCGACCCGTGTGTCATGGTGCTGGGACACGATGCGACGGCGGAGGTCCGCCCCACCTGGAACATAGACCTTGCCTCTGAAGTGGAGCAGGCCATCACGTTCCGACCATTCCGCTGCCCGTACAGACCGTGAGTGCCCTTTCCGGAGTTCCTCCACTGCCTTCACCACCGACCCCTCCTTCTCTCCATTCCGGTACTGCCTCCGGATATCCCGGAGCATTTCCGCTTCCGCCCCAACTGCAGTTACTCCTTCTAGGGCACGGATTGCAAAGAGACTTGGGCGGAGCAGTGTCATATCCGCGTTGTCTCCACTTCCGCTTCCGTGATCCGCGCGGCGGGATAGGGCATCGGGCTTGCCCATGGTGCGGCCGGGGCGGTGGTGGAGCATGAAGTCGAACCGGGACAGGTGTAGGGACCACCGTGCTTGTCGTCGGTTCAGCTTCTTAGATGTGCGGAAATACTCGAGGTTCTTGTGGTCTGTCCAGATCTCAAAAGGGCATAGAGCACCCTCGAGGAAGTGTCGCCACTCCTCCAGCGCTCGGATGATTGCCAGCATCTCCTTGTCATGGATCTCATAGTTCCGCTCGACCGGACTAAGGCTCTTAGAGAAGAAGGCAATCGGATGCCACCCCCCACCCTCTTCCGATGACTGCTGTGACAAGACCGCTCCGGTAGCTGCGTCGGAAGAATCCGCCTCGACTCGATAAGGGCGAGAGTCGTCGGGAAAGATCAGGACCGGAGCGGAAGTGATCAGCTCCTTGAGTTTGTCAAAGGAAGTCTGTTCCGGCTCTCCCCACCGCCATCCAACCTCCTTCTTGGTGAGGTCGAAGAGGGCACGGGCGTGGCAGGAGAAGTCCTTGATGAACCGCCGGTAGAAATTGACAAACCCAATTAAGGACTGGACCTCCTTCTTGTTTCGCGGCACGGGCCAATCCGATACACCGGAAACTTTGACTGGGTCCATTTCCACCTTCCCTTCCGACACAATCACCCCAAGATACTCTATCCGCGTCCGCTCAAATTCGCACTTTTCCGGCTTGAGACACAGGTTGTACTCCCGGAGCCGTTCCAGCACTCTCCGCACGACTTCCCGATGTTCGGACATTGTTTTCGTGAAAATGAGGATGTCATCGAGGTAGACGCAGACAACCCCTTCTGCTATCATGTCACGGAAAATGTCATTCATCATCGTCTGGAATGTGGCGGGACTGTTGGTGAGGCCAAAGAACATGACCTGTGGCTCAAAGAGTCCTCGATTGGTGCGGAATGCGGCCTTCCACTCGTCTCCCTCTCGGATCCGGACATTGTTGAAGCCCCAACGGACATCCAGCTTAGTGAAGTACCTCGCCCCGCGGAGTTGTGTGATCAGTTCGGAAATGAGTGGAATGGGGTACCGGTTCTTGATCGTGATCGCATTCAAGGCCCGGTAGTCCTGCACAAGTCTGAGCGAGCCATCCTTCTTCTTGATGAAGAACACCGGAGATGCCATGGGTGACTTGGAGGGGCGGATCCTCCCTGTACGGAGGTTTTCCGCAAGGAATGCATCGAGCTCTACCTGCTCCTTGGGTGACAGCGGGTAGACCTTGCAGTTGGTGGGCTTTGACCCAGGCTCCAACTCGATGGCGTGGTCCCACAGCTTCCGTGGAGGCAGAGCATCAAACGACTCCTTGGAAAAGACGTCCTCAAACTCCCGCAGGTACTCCGGAATTTCTGCCTCCACTCTATCATGCCTCTTGGAGGCTTCAGCAAGGCGTTGCGAAATATTTCCGGTGGCGCGGATGTGTTCCGCTTCCGGCGGAAGGTTCACGTACAGCAAGCGCTCCCCCTCCGCCAGAATGTCTTCCGGGCCAAGTCGGATGACGTCGGAATCGGAATCGGAAGTGGGATCCGGTTCAAATTCCGCTTCCGAGTCTTCTTCTGCAAGCAGTGGATGGGGGCCAGAACGACATGTCTGTACGAGCCGTTCGGTCTTCCCCTGCTCCTGGCGCTCCTTCCGCACTTCCGACCTGCACATGTGACACTTGGCTGGACATCGACTCATCAGTACCTTCCGAGTCTGCCAATTGATCTCCGGGTTGTGCTCCTGAAGCCAGGTAAACCCGAGGATGATGTCCTGCTTCCCCAGGCTGGTGACTGCAAAGGAAGTGCGTTCTGAGTGTCCATCGTAGCGGAGAATTGTGTCTACTATCTCCGTGATGGACCCTGCCTCATTGGGGCTTCCATCCACATTGAACACCGGGATTGCACGTTGCAACTTCCGCGTGGTCAGTCGGTTCCGTTCCACATAGTCCCGGTCCATAAACTGACCAGTGGCCCCGCAATCGACAAGGGCGGGTCCGGATTTGACTTCCGCTGTATCTGTCGTCTGGATCTCCACCTTAATGACTAGTGACTTGGGGCCAGGGGTGGCAGCAACAACATAGCGCTTCGGAAGGCGTCTCTCCAAGGGCGGATGCGGGATGGACGGGGTGTCAGATTTGGTTTTTGTGTGACTTTATCCGGTGGGTCTGTACGAAGTGAGGGGAGTGGGGGCTTTTCATTCTCTACTTCAAGACAGGCAAACCGGTTATGTACAGGCAGCAGGGGCACACATCTCACCCGCTGCGTGTCACAAAATCCGAAGCATCTTCCGCTTCAGGTGGACCATGTTCCGCATTTTCGGAAATGTCTTCCGCAGTTGGCACTCTGCTTATGTCCGCAAGTGCGAGGAACTCTGGAAGGATCTCGAGTTTCTCCTCTGTGGTCATAAGCCAGATATCAAAGGCTTGGGGGCACTCGCGAGCATAGTGCCCTGGTTGTCGACAGCGGAAGCAGGTGATAGTTCCGGGGCCTTTTGCGCGCATGTGGTCAACATCCATCGGGCAGGGCCACTCTTCGAGGGAGGAGGGCTATGGTTCCTAATAGGAGCAGGCGGAGCAAGCATCGGAAATAATTTCCGTGTGGGAATGAATGCGCTTCCGGGTTTTGGCACAGGTGGAGTAGGACGAGCGGAACTGCGTGTCGTGTTCCGACTCGTCTCCACGAAGGCCTCATTTGCCTCCCTGTTCCGAGAAACCTTCTGCGCGGCTTGGTACCACCCTTCCGGGTCATCAAAATCCGGAGCTCCATCCCCAAGCAGCGCAACTTGGTTCTGGAGCGTCGGATCAAGTCCTCGTCGGAATTTGATGACGATCGTCTTGTCGTCGTCATATTCCGCAAGGTCGATGAGCTCCTGGAAGCGATCGATGTAGTCATCGACCGGATCTTTGGCCTGGTACCAGCTCGTCCCCTCGAGCTTGGTAAGGGCTGTGAGCTGCTCGTTTTTCGGGCAGAACTGGTCGGAAAATGTTTTCTCGAACGCGTCCCAGTCCCGGAAGTAGTTCCCCTTGCCCTTTGCTTCATGTCGGATCACCTTGTTCGCAAAACGGGCTGCGCGGTCCGATTTGAAAAAGGACAATGTCCAGTGAATCCGAGCCTGGTCGTTCGGAAAGAGGTCTCCGACAATTGCGAAGTAGATGCTGCATGTGTTGAAGAACGCGCGTCCCTTCTCCCGATCTCCGTCAAAGTCCGCCGGAGTTGCGGGTTTGACCTTTGCTAACTTCGCGGACATCCTCTTTTCCGCTAGTTCCGCTTTTCCGAAATCCGGATCATCCAGCATTTCATTTCCACCACCTTGTGGAATATCTAACTTAGCCAAAATCGCTTGTAAGGCTGTTTCAATCGCGTCGGTCTTCATCCGGTTCCGCGTCAATTCCTCCTCCATATTCCGAAGACGATCGTCCGGATCCATGTTGGAAGGAGAAATATGGGACGGGATTTCCGGGGTTGGGAGCTCGACGTAAGAAGAGGGGCTGTCGTACGCTGTATGTGCGGAAGAGGTTGCGATCTCCGAGTCGCTGTCTCCGATTCCGAACGCACCTATGGCGAATGCAACGCGCAGTACGACCGCCGGTCCTCTTGGGAGAGACTTTTCTGCTGTAAGGGCAACCCTGGCCAGTCGTGGAGATCACACTACCACACAACTGACAAGGGGAAATCCAAAGTATGTATAAATGAACAGAGCATACAAGAGAGGGGGTTCTCACCTGACAAGGGGAAATCCAAAGAGAAAAGTCTAAGGACCCCCAATGTCAGCGAGCCCGTATTATACTACGCTGCGCAGCCAGGGACAACACTTGGCACCCGCCATCAGCCCTGCATCCCCCTGGCCCTTGATCGACCCTGGATGCCGCCTATTATGCGAGTCGCTTGAATTCCGACACTGTTCCGGGGCGGAAGTCGGAAATGGAGTCGGAACTGGCAAGGCGAACGGAACTGGTGGAAGTTCCCCCAGAAGCGGAATCGTTCCCGAAAGCGGACGCGGAGATGGAATCGGAACCGGAAGCGGAGTCGGAAATGGAGTCGGAACTGGGTGTGGTGTCGGAACTGGAAATGGAAAACAGGGTGTCCCCTGACACCTACCTCAATTCAACCATAGATGAGGAGATCTACATGCGCCAGCCCGACGGTTTTGATGATGGATCTGGACGTGTTCTAAGAATATACAGAGCGCTCTACGGACTCAAGCAATCGGGACGAGCTTGGCATCAGCCCTTACGCAAATTACTACTCGATCTCGGCTTCCATCAAAGCACAGCCGATGAATGCATCTACATCAGACAAGATAAGGACACAATCGAAGTCATATCAGTATATGTGGATGACTTCGGACTATTTGCTGATTCCAAAGGAGGGATGGTTAAGCTCAAGGGGGAGCTTCATGGAAAATTCCCTTTGACAGATTTAGGAGAAATGAAGAAAATCTTGGGAATTAGAGTTGAGAAGAATAGGAATGAGGGAACACTGATCATGTCTCAAGGACATTACATCGACATCATACTCGATCAATTCAACATGGCTACGGCACATTCCGTATCTACACCCCTGCACAAAATGATCAAACTCACGACACCTATGGACTCCACAGGTCCAACTGCTGAAGTACCCTACGCTAAAGCGATCGGATCATTAATGTACGCAGCACTCAGCACGCGACCTGATTTGGCTTTTACCGTACAACATCTGAGCCAATTCACTACTACTTACGGAGCCGAGCACTGGACGGCGATCAAACACGCGCTCAGGTACCTCAAGGGGTCACGTGACGACGGCATAACATTCCGACGAGACGCTGGTCTCGACCTCGAAATATTTGTTGACTCAGATTATGCTAATAGAAATGACGCACTATCTATTAGTGGCTATGTAGCTATACTAGGAGGGGGAGCTATCACATGGAGCTCGAAGAAGCAGCGAACGATCGCACTATCTACCACGGAGGCCAAATACATGGCACTTACCGAGGGCGCCAAGCAATTAATCTGGCTGAGGTGTTTCATCGAGGAACTTGGAATCGATCAAACCCAGCCCACGTCACTTCGATCAGACAATCTAGGCGCCATTACACTATCGTATGACGCAACGTATCATGCGCGTACCAAACACATCAATGTCGCATATCATTTCATCCGTGAGAAAGTGGCCTCTCACGAGGCATCACTTACGTACGTACCGACGAAGGAGAACGTAGCGGACATATTTACAAAGGGATTGGATTTACACCAACACAGGTATCTATTAGGGAAATTAGGATTTTGTCGAAGGGACTTCTCGCTGAGGGGGAGTGTTAGTAATCGGGACGATGACACCGCCAAGGCAGAGCCGGCATGCACTTAGCCGGAGGTTCGAGATCGCTCTCGACCCCGGGTTGCTGGTGCACCGGCACCGCATCGGCACAGCAGCTCGAAGAGATTGGTAATACAATGGACATCATCTATAGTATAAAGTTCTAGGGGGGGCGGTTGTGGGCCTCACTATATGAAAACAGCACGCTCCGCTGACATAATCCTGACATAAGCCTGACATAATCCTGACTAAGACAAAACAAACCACGCACTATGGCGGAGTTTGAATGTGAGCAGCCGCGAGCGACCAGCAGTGTTCCTGGTCACGTGACCGGTTCGCGTCCAACGTTGCTGCGCGCGCACCCACCTTCCCTCGACCCTCCTGCTGCCATTTCCTCTGGTCCAACTGGCAACCTCTGGCTCTCCTGCCCACTGTCTCTGTGCCTGCTGGATCTGTCTGTCTGCTGCTGGCTCTCTGTCTATGCTGCTGGCTCTCTCTGTTGCTGGCTGTCTCTCTGTCTGGCTCTCTGTCTGGCTCTCTCTGTGTCTGCTACTGGCTTTCTCTGTGTGTGGCTCTTTCTGTGTCTCTTACTGGGGCTCTCTGTCTCTCTACAGTCCCCTCAGGTAAATATTGTTAATATTTTCGCTTTTTTATCCTCTTTTGACTTCTTTTCACCCTAGGCTGCTCCTCTCATTGCCTCCCACCTTTCTTGATGGTCATTACTGGCTCTGGTGTGTTTTTTTCCTGTAATATCTATCATTTCTTCCAATAATTTTCGCTTTTTTATCCTCTTTTTGTCTTCTTTTCAGCCACCTCTCTCAATGCCTCTCACCTTGCCTGTCTGATATTGGTGCATCTGGTGTGTGTGTTGCTATCATGTTTTGATATTTATTAGAATCAGCTTCTCTCCATGGTATATATTGCTATTTCTTGCTATAATTTTCGCTTTTTTAATCTCTTTTTGACTTCTTTTCAGCTTAGGTTGCTCCTCCCATTGCCTCCACCTTTCTTAGGTCATCACTACTGCCCCTGTGTGTTCTTTCCTTATCATATCTGTCATTTCTTCCACTAATTTTCGCTTTTTTATCCTCTTTTTGCCATATTTTCAGCCCAGGTTCCTCCTCTCAGTGCTCCCCACCTTTTCTGTCTGCCATTGCTGCATCTGGTGTGTGTCCTGCTATCATATTTGTGTTGTTTTGACATTTATTAGGATCAGCTTCTCTCCATGGTATTTCTTCCAACATTTTCGCTTTTTTAACCACTTTTTGATTTCTTTTCAGCCTAAGCTGCTCCTCTTATTGCCGCCCACCTTTCTTAATCATTATCACTGCCTCTGGTCTGTGTTTTTTCTGTCATGTCTTGCAATAATTTTTCACTTTTTTATCCTCTTTTTTTTTTTTCTAGCGCAGGTTCAGAGCTCCCACCATTCCTGTGTGTCATGGCTGCAAGTGGTATGTTTCTTGCTCTCATATCTGCTTCTTTTTTGATATTTATTAGGAACAGTTTCTCTTTTTTTAATTGTATTTGTTTTATTTTATTTTTTTATGTATATATATACCATATACCATATATTTGTCAAATAGATATCCAAAAATTTCTTTGACTTTGCTAAAAATTAATGACAACAGCCTCTGCTTGCAAAAGATAAGTCTATTGCTCTATTATCCACCGTAAACCCTCTGACATTTATTTATTTTCTCTGCACCTACAATAAGTTCACTTTTAGGCTCTTAGAGTTATGCTACATATGGGGACATACTACAAACAAGGGACATGCTATGCACACTATACTTGGGTGACATGCTACACTCAGGGGACATGCTACACATGGGGGACACACTACAAACAAGAAACATCCTACACATGATATACTTGGGGGACATGCTATGCATGGGGCATACACTACACATGGGGACATGCTACACACAAGGGACATGATACATATGATATACTTGGGAGACACACTACACATGGGGGACACTTTACACATGGGGAACATGCTACACTTGGGGGACATGCTATGCATGGTGACATGCTGTTACGTATCAAGATTTTGGCAAGTTGGAACTAGAAAGGACAATGGCTTCAACTTATATGTTGCACCCCCAATGAACTATCGTCCTAAGTATTTCGGATCACGAGTCGGAAGTCGGAACGTATCAAACTAAACAGAAGTCAGAACTTGAGTCAGAAACTGAGTCGGAAGGCGGAAGGCGGGAGGCGGAGAGACAGAGGTCTTGCAAAACTCACTGTGCTAAGAACAGGAGATAGAGCGAAGGAAATCACGTATTGAAGGCGATTATCTGATTGCAGAATAACAAGCATACATGAGGGGCTTTTATACAAAGAGCTGAGACAACATGTAATGGTGTAGTACTAAGCAAATTCTGGAGGGAGCGGAAGTCGGATAGACATGCGGGATAATTAACTAATTGGGAACAAGGGGACTACAAGGGGGGTGCAGGGTAGGGTATAACAATGGCAAAAGAACAAGGGGTCGGAAAGTATATCTGACATAAAGAAACAACAAGACTCCAAAGGGGCCGGACGGGTGGTCTTGCTGCGCTGTGAGGCGAGTCCGGTGGGTCCAAGTAATAGAGTCGAAAGAACAAAGGAATAAGACAATGGGTGGAATGTTGGAATTATCGGAGGGTCAGAATGTGAGTGGAACTGAGTGTCGGAAGTCGGAAATGCATGGTCCTAACACGTGCTATGCACACTATACTTGCAGGACACACTACACTCCGGGAACACATGCCATACATAGGGACATGCTACCCATGAGGGGCACACAGACATGGGAGAAATGGGTGGAGACATTACCTACCCTAATGCATTACTTAGAGCTACTTTCAATTGTGATAAGATGTGTTTTACTTATCCAAATAATTTTACTTATCCCAAGTATTTACCCAATGTGTTTGACCTAACCATGGGTATCCACCCTAGCAGTGGTCCCAGTGCATTCACTTCCAATGGGTCCCCGGCAGTCCCTACCCAGCGCTGTGCCACATCCTGGTGTGCAGCACAGGGCCACCGTAGGAATTGACTTGCGATATGCAGTATTTTCACATGGACAGTTTTATGTTGCACTAATTGTAACAGAGTCCATGTTCTTTAGGGAAGGGAACACAACATCTAATATTGTATACAAACAGGTGCTGCTAAAGCCTGATTAAATATGTGGTTTCATTTCACCAAATATAATTCTGTAATACTATTGACTACCCCTGTGCGATGTTAACCTTACTTAACTAACCCGGTGCGAAGCACGGGTCTATTGGCTAGTATTTTGTATATAAGGCAGAACGATCTACTTGAGATCGTAGTATATCAGATTATTATATCTCCTTCGTTCCACACGTCTAGCCCCGCCAGAGAAGAAACGAGGTGACGTGCAGGGAAACCTCGCTGATGCGTGAGGCGCAAAGACTCAAACACCACGCCCACGTAGGCACGGACTCGTTCAGGGGTTCTCCCTATGGGTGCAAACAGAGATAGATAACGAAAGGTTCTGACGGACATACACGTTGACTGGGTATTTGTAGCTACCGTCTTACATGGGGCCCGGCCCTAAAAGACGATAACTTGGATATAAGAAAAAAAAGAAAAAGAAAAAACGAGGCACCTGCTGCATATTGCGTGTCAGTGAGCCCAAGTTCCATTCCTGTTTGCAAGGCATATTAGGCTCAGAACAGTATTAGGAGCGGAAAACATACAAAAGGTCATGGACAAGATCCAGAACGGCAGTATTACCAGTGCGTGTGGCGGCATTTTCTTGTAGCGCTAACTTGAGTTGATTGAACTTGTCCCGGAAAGGTCCTTCGTAGAGTATGTCATCCTGTTGAATTCCCCAGGCTGAAAGCTGTATTAACCTCGGGGAAAGGCCCAAAATCGGAAAAAACACAGCAATCCCAAAGCATCGGAAAAGTTAGTAGTGGGATTTTAGTGTCGGCGTGGTCCTGTATTGCCAAGCTAAGTTTGTTGAGCGTATCCTGATATTGCTTGACTTTGTTGTCAATATTCGACGCTATATTCTTCACGGTTTGTTTCCTTGAACAAAGGTCAAGAGGACTATCGCCACCTGACATAATGGGACAACATACATATGTCCTTGTTTATCACGTAGTCGCTGATAAAATAGGCGCACTCTATCGTCTGATTCGTCAAGGATATGAAAATCGACTTTCGCGATGCAATTCTCTTCAACGGCTCTGCCAAGTGGACGAACGCGTACGTGTCTCCAATACTCTCAGCAAGCCTATTGATAGTATCAGCCCCGTCCTTCTGAGCAATTATCCTCTGCATATAGTCGACCCAGATGTCAGATATAGCTATCCAGTTGGTGCAAGTGATAGATATACCTTGTGTGCACTGGACAAGACGGACAATGCCATTATTGCATCAAGATGGATCTAGAAACAGGTCGTACGTCATTATCAAGGGATCGAGTAGACTGACAGTTTGAGCTTGATTACCTCTGGTATGCCATCCACAATCTTTGTAAACAGCCTGATATTGTCCAAGAGAGGATCCCAAACCACCGTTGTCAGATTGACAGTGTTGGTGCCATTGCTGGCAGTGATGCCGTCAGCCACATCCCCTGCATCAATGATTAGGGACGGTGTGGGGTTTATCTTAGTGACATCTTTTGCTTCGCTGACTATTTCGTTCAACTCGTCCTTCAGCGCCTCGTCGGCCATCGCGAAAGATGGAATCCTGAGCTCTCCCATAGCTTCACGCATCTTCCTTGCCTTGTGACGTTTACGCAGTATGTGGACTGTGCTCGAAGATCACATGGGCATCCAATAGATGAGCGAACAAGACTGACCTCCTGTTTCTTTATCTGCAAGTTGATGAAGCAACTCGATCGTTGTCTTCACACCACCGATGTATCTGTCCCAGCCAAACCACCGGCACCTATAGATGCCAAGTTCCAACATGGGAGAGCCATGCAATTTGTCACTTGGCAGGTGACATGCAGTTCACATCGCATGAATATCACAACTCGAAAAGTGAACGCACAAAGAGAATGATTTATTCCAGGTCACCGAATCGCCTCCTACAGCGATGGGAGCCTTCATGACATCCTTATTGATACGCAGCTTCACATAGTATTTACCGGGTGGTTGGGATGACCACACGACCACACGAAGCTCAATGCTTTTTAAGTCTGTTATCAATCGCCAGCAGTCATTATACAATATTTGGTGCAAACAAAATCACCTTTCCTGCAACTTTTGCTGTACTTGTTGCTGCCGGGAATGTTCTGGGCCAGCCCTGTCTCAGGATTATAGCTCACCTACACGTTATTGGGGACTCACCGGGATGCACTCCGGTTGTGCGTGCCGTCGTTCATTGCTGACGTTCGAGGTGGATGGAAGACGTATTAAGATACATTTTGATTAGGAGAATATAGCCCTATTTATATGGGGTTACTCCTGACTGTTAGTGAGCAATTAAATGTGAAATTGCATGCATGTATAAGACATGATAGTTAAAGGGAAGAAGCCTTTACGCGAAGTGCTCGTCCCACGGCACCTCCTCGTCGAAGAGTTCACAACTGACGCGGGAGTGCTTAATTGAGAGGTATCGTGCGGGAAGTCGGGAACCAACTATGCGATTTTAATGGACGTTGTACTCACCCCATCTACAGTAAGCCAAATGTACTGTAAGCACTAGTGAAAATCCCCTAAGATGAGGATGGCCAGCGCTGGCCATGCTACGACGCTATGGCCTGTGGAACGAAGGAGATATAATAAACTGTTATATTACGATCTGTACAAGATCTTCTGTCCTTATATACTAATTATGATATTCCTATATTACCAATCTCTTCGAGCTGCTGTGCCGATGCGGTGCCGGTGCACCAGCAACCCGGGGTCGAGAGCGATCTCGAACCTCCGGCTAAGTGCGTGCCGGCTCTGCCTCGGCGGTGTCATCGTCCCGATTACTAACACTCCCCCTCAGCGAGAAGTCCCTTCGGTAAAATCCTAATTTCCCTAATAGATACCTATGTTGGTGCATGTCTAATCCCTTTGTAAATATGTCCGCTACGTTCTCCTTCGCCGGTACGTATGTAAGTGATGCCTCGTGAGAGGCCACTTTCTCACGGATAAAATGATATGCGACATTGATATGTTTGGTACGCGCATGATACGTTGCGTCATGTGATAGTGTAATGGCGCCTAGATTGTCTGATCGAAGTGACGTGGGCTGGGTTTGATCGATTCCAAGTTCCTCGATGAAACGCCTCAGCCAGATTAATTGCTTGGCGCCCTCGGTAAGTGCCATGTATTCGGCCTCCGTGGTAGATAGCGCGATCGTTCGCTGCTTCTTCGAACTCCATGCAATGGTTCCTCCTCCTAGTATAGCTACGTAGCCACTAATAGATAGTGCGTCGTTTCTATTAGCATAATCCGAGTCGACAAATATTTCGAGGTCGAGACCAGCGTCTCGTCAGAATGTTATGCCGTCGTCACGTGACCCCTTGAGGTACCTGAGCGCGTGTTTGATCGCCGTCCAGTGCTCGGTTCCATAAGTAGTAGTGAATTGGCTCAAGTGTTGTACGGTAAAAGCCAAATCAGGTCGCGTGCTGAGTGCTGCGTACATGAGTGATCCGATCGCTTTGGCATAGGGTACTTCGGCAGTTGGACCTGTTGAGTCCATGGGTGTCGTGAGTTTGATCATTTTATGCAGAGGTGTAGATACCGAATGAGCCGTTGTCATGTTGAATCGATTGAGTATGATGTCGATGTAATGTCCTTGAGACATGATCAGTGTTCCCTCATCCCTATTCCTCTCAACTCTAATTCCCAATATTTTCTTCATTTCTCCTAGATCTGTTAAGGGGAATTTTCCATGAAGCTCCCCCTTGAGCTTAATCATCCCTCCCTTGGAGTCAGCAAATAGTCCGAAGTCGTCCACATATACAGATATGACTTCGATTGAATCCTTATCTTGTCTGATGTAGACGCATTCATCGGCTGTACTTTGATGGAAGCCGAGATCGAGTAGTAATTTGCGTAAGGGCTGATGCCAAGCTCATCCCGATTGTTTGAGTCCGTAGAGCGCTCTGTATATTCTTAGAACGCGTCCAGATCCATCATCAAATCCGTCGGGCTGGCACATGTAGATCTCCTCATCTATGGTTGAATTGAGGTAGGCGCCTTTGACATCCATCATTTCGATTTCCCAATCGAGCGTGTTTGCGATCGCTAATAGAACACGTAGTGAATCGAATTTGACCACGGGTGAGGTTATCTCGTAGTAATCCATCCCTGGCCTCTGTGTGAATCCTTGAGCCACAACCCTTGCTTTAGCCTTATCGAATTGTCCATCCGGTTGCGTTTTGACAGCGTATACCCATCGGCAACCGATAGCTATTCGTCCGGGTGGTAGTTCTGTTAATTCCCATGTTCCTAACGTTTTGTGTTGATCCATCTCAATTTCCATCGCTTTCTCCCAGATCAGCGCATCATCACGTGATACCGCCGCTCTGTAATTCTCAGGTTCAGTGACGATTTCTCTCGTTATGTAAACCTGCTCGGTGCGTCCTGAATTATTCAGTTTCCGGTAATCCGGTCTTTGAGTGATACGCGCGCTCCGTCGGATCTCTGGAGCTGGCGCTTGTTCAGGTGGATCAGGAACGGGCGTCGTGTGGGGTGATGACGTCTGTGGGGTAGATGTGATCGGGTCCGGCACATGCTCGCGTGGTGAGTGCTCCCCCTCGAGCGGTGCCGTGTCGTCATCGTCGTTATCTGGGATAGGGTAGAGTTTGTTGTCGTTTTCATCGAATGTAATATTTCTTGAAATTTGAACATGTTTTGAGGCTTTATTGTAGTACCTCCAGGCTTTTGCATGTTCAGCTACTCCGACGAATATATGTTCTTCTGCCTTTGGATCAAGTTTGGCTCGACGTTGATCCGGCACCATAACCCAACAATTTGTCCCAAATTCCTCTAGACGTGCTATGTTCGGCTTCTTGCCGAATAGTGCTTGGAACGGCGTTGCGTCATCTCCAAGCGCTCGCGTGGGTGATCGATTTTTGATATAGCACGCGTAAGCCACAGCCTCGGGCCAGAGTATTTTTGGCAGGTTCTTGGCAAATATCATTGCCCGTGCGTGCTCGAGTAAGGTTCGGTTGAGTCGTTCGGCGATTCCATTCTGGGCTGGGGAGTATGGGGCTGTAGTCTCCATGATAATGCCATATTTTGCACAAAATTCCTTGAAATTTTTATTGACATATTCCCCTCCATTATCCAAGCGAAACCTCTTCAGTTTCTGACCTGTTTGGGTCTCGAGGAATGCCTTGTACATCTCGAAGTGTTTGAGCGCTTCATCTTTGGCGCTCCCAAAATAGATGACCGTGTACCTCGATTTGATGTCCGTGAAAGAATAAAAGTACTTTTCACGTGATGGTCCCTCGGTCTGGGCAGGTCCCCATACATCGGATACTGTCAGGTCACCGACCTGTTCTACAGTGTCCTCGGCTCTTTTGGGGAACGGCTCCACATGCCGCTTGCCTTGTATGCATGCCTTGCACTGGCTCGGCTCGTTTGACTCGTCGATCTCAAGTCCAGTAACTAGATCGTTAGATTTCAACATCTTTATAGAATTTATGTTGACGTGCCCGAGTATTCTGTGCCATTTATCCCATGACCGCCCCTTTGCCGCTGCGGCAAAGTCCCGTGCCTCGACTGATCGAGTGACCCGTGCCTTCATACAGAATAGCCGCCCGCGCTTCTGTCCTTGTGCGAAGGTAACTCCGGTGCGTGTTTTGAATTCGACGCCGGTGCCTGAAAATGTGGCCGTGTTACCCTTATCAGTTAGACGCCCTACACTGATAAGGTTGTTCGGCGCATCTGGTGCGTGTTTGACGTCACGTAGCTCGATCGTGTTCGTCTTGGCGCCGATCTTGAATTCCATGTATATAGTGCCTCGGCCTTGTGTATGTAGTACCGCATCAGGTGAAATTCCTTCAATCTCTGATGGTTCCTCGGCATAGCTAGCGAAATCGTTTCGGCTTCTAGCTATGTGTGTTGTTGCCGCTGAGTCAGCTAGCCAGTCGGATGCAGATATAGCACTGTATGCTACCTCCTTAGATACAAATGCGAAGTCTTTTTCTTCTGCTTGTTTGACTGTTTCTTTGTTCCCTGATTTGAACCATTTCGGTGCTTGGCCCTCCTTGCCGCCACCTTTCTCCCAACAGTCCTTCACGTAATGACCCTTCTTGCCGCAATTTCGGCACTTTCCCTTTGTTGCTCCTGAGTCATCTTTCTTGGGCCTGTGACGTTGTTGCGCCTTAAGCGCCGTCTGCCGTGCCGATCCAGCTTTCCGTGCTCGATCCTCATCGAGGACCCGAGCTATTAATATATCAGCTGTTGTCCCGGCTCCACTGGCGTTTACTGCCGTAATAAACGCCGACCAAGAATCTGGTAATGACGTCAGCAACGTGTTCGAGAACTCGGTGTCACTGATGTAATGTCCCCGCGCATTCAATTCCTGTTGAATGCCGCGGAGCTTGCGTACGTGCTCCTCCATGTTCGCGCCGTCCTCGGCAAGCGTCCGGAAGAAATCTCTTCGGAGATTTACAATCCCCACTGCTCCCTTAGATTCGAATATAGCTTGTAGACTAGTCCATACAGCAAACGCAGACATCGTCTGATTGATGTAAACTAGTTGTTCATCGGCAACTCTGAGGCAAATCTCTTTTCTAGCCTTCTTGTCCTTCCTTCTCCAATCGTCGATCTCCTGCTGTTCGGTCGCAGTGACGTTGTCGGCATCTGCCGGTCTCGGTTCCGTCTCCCTGCCGATAGCCACGTCCCACAGATCTGAGTCATCGAGTATCCACTCGAGCCGCCGGCGCCACGCCGCGTAATTATCCCCGTTCAAGGGATCGATCTTGTACGTGTTATTGCTACTCGACATCGTTGATCGGTATTGAGTTGGTGGAGTATAGGGTGTAGTTGGAGTAAGCTAGATTTGTAGTAGTTTAGTTATGCGCGGGGCCCATAACCTGTGGAACGAAGGAGATATAATAAACTGTTATATTACGATCTGTACAAGATCTTCTGTCCTTATATACTAATTATGATATTCCTATATTACCAATCTCTTCGAGCTGCTGTGCCGATGCGGTGCCGGTGCACCAGCAACCCGGGGTCGAGAGCAATCTCGAACCTCCGGCTAAGTGCGTGCCGGCTCTGCCTCGGCGGTGTCATCGTCCCGATTACTAACATGGCCCGACGTCGGTTCGTAAGGTCTGAGTCCGAGTAAACACGTGAACGCACTCGCGTTGATCACGTGCCAGGAATCCGAATCATACTCCATCATGCTCAATTGACGTGATGCGCGTGTCGCGGACACAAAGTCAGCGTCAGGATACAATACAATACTGTATGCACGCAGACAGAAAAATATAGTAAACCCAATCTACTATACTCCACAGCACGTTCTGTACATCCGAAACAACTCATGCCTCAGCCAGCCCATGCCTCAGCCAGCCATGGCAGTTTTACCGTCGACCGCGCCTGTCAGGGACACCGCAACCGCACGGTCGACAGCTTGAAGGAGGTCCGTGTCATGGCCCCTCCGGCAGTACTGATACCCCACAGATCTCATCAGGCTACATCAGCAACACATCTCAGCACGACACGCAACACACTCACCGTATTATGATGGATATAAGCACTCACTATATCGTGCCGTCCGCACAGCCAACCACCACCTCGTGGCTCAGCGCCATAGTCATGGGGATCAAATTTGGCGTGGCGATCCCCGCGAATTTCGTGGGGAGGGGACCGTCGACGCGGGGGAGGGCGCCACCGCCGCTTTCACGCACCTGCCACTGCATTGATGGACATCGAGAAATCGACAGCCCCTCCAGTCCCAGTCCCATCGGGCTCCTCGTCAGCAACCGCCACAGCCGCCGCGCCGTCTTCTTCGTCCTCAGGGAGATCATGCGCTGCGGCCATTGCCCGCTTGTCATCATGCGTCGACATGAATATCTAGATACACATGCCAGTCACATCAGCACTCCATATCACACACACAAGGGAAAGAGAGGAGGAGAGAAGACAAGGAGAAGACAAGAAGGCGAGAAGACGAGAAGGACAGAAGATAAGGAGAGGAGGAGAAGACAAGAAGGAGAGAAGATGAGAAGGCGAGAAGACGAGAAGGAGAAAAGAAGATAAGGAGAGAAGGAGAAGACGAGAAGGGGAGAAGACGAGAAGAAGAGAAGATAAGGAGAGAAGACAAGAAGGAGAGAAGACGCGGAGAGAAGACGAGAATGAGGGAAGACGAGAAGGAGAGAAGACGAGAAGAAGAGAAGATAAGGAGAGAAGACAAGAAGGAGAGAAGACGCGGAGAGAAGATGAGAAGGAGAGAAGACGAGACGGAGAGAAGACGAGACGAGAAGGAGAGGAGACGAGAAGGAGAGGAGACGAGAAGGAGAGGAGACGAGAAGGAGAGGAGACGAGAAGGAGAGGAGACGAGAAGGAGAGGAGACGAGAAGGAGAGAAGACGACGAGGAGAGAAGATGCGGAGAGAAGACGAGAAGGAGAGATGACTCACCCTCCTATCCGCGCCCTCGCGCGAGCTGAACCGCGTCGCCGTCACGACACGCCTCTTCCTTGGGATGACTGTGCCCACCGCGACGTCCGGCGTCTCGATCACAGCGACCTTGCGCTGCGGCGCAGTCCCGAACCGCGTCGCGAAGACCGCCGGTGTCCCCATGCGCGATGAGGGGGACAGCGGCGTGAGTGGCGTCGTGGGCTGGCGGCTGCCCCCAGGCTTCGATAGGGAGCCGCCCGACCCCGGCGGCGGCGGTGGTGACATTGAGCGACTGCCGGCGAGGCGTTTCGGAGCCAGAGCGGGAGAGGGAGAGTGCAGAGGTGGTGCGCGTGGCGGGGACGGGGGGCCATGAGTCTGAGCGGGGTGGACGAAGCGTCGGAGGTGGGGGAGGCGATGATGGCGTGGGGCTCCATGGTGGCGGCGTCGGTGTCAGACCATTGGAGGTGGAGGATGACGGATTTGGTCACGCACTAAGTGGAGCCCTCTTGTTTGTTGCCTGGTCCGCAGAAAGAGAATAGCTGGGTGCGTGGTATAAACGAAGGATCGTTTTGGATATACGGAACCTCGGAGTCAGAGTCAGATTCCTCTGGTGAACTATCAGAAATAGATGGTGTTAATTCATCATCTTCATGCCAGGTGGTGAGGTGCTCCCGAGAATTAGGCCAAGAGAACAGAGCAGATAGAGGTTCAAAGTCATCGAGTGCGAACTGACGAACAGGCGGTTGATGCTGGTCCAAGAGTGAGCCATATGCCTCAGAGCCACACCAGTCACCTCCATCATCATCCTGGCCATATGAATAGAGGTCACTGCCTTTTATTTCTTGTGTCTCCCTCATGTCAACATCCAGGATGTAGTTGTCCAGAAGGATTTCTGGATCGGAGGAGAGAATTAGCATCACCCTCACCATCCAAACTGTCTCCGGTATCATTTTCGACGTGATTAGTGTCCGTGAGCTCTAGGGCTTCAGCATCCGAGATTCCCACTGCAGATGCCGTCTGATTGTCCGGAAGGGCAGAACTGAATTTTTGCGCAGGCTGCACGACGTAGACCGAGCATTCTACGAAGTCGTGGTGTCAAACAGAGCCTACTTATAGCTCAGAGCGTTGAGGACGCGACGCGACGCGACCTCACGTGACTGTGGCAGAACTCCGCTAAGTCAGATCCTGACGCCACTATGGAAATATTGCTTACAGCTATGTATAAGACGTTTCATATACATAGTATCGCAGTGGTCACGTAACTACGCCAGATATCAAATATCAAAAATTTCCAAAACCATCCCGATCTTCAAAACAAGGTAGCAATTCCGCCAAGAAGGTTGATGCTGAACAATTGTAATCATTGTAAATCTTCAAGTAGATCAGTAACGGTGAAACAAGGCCATATACCGGTTGTATGTCTAGACCTGGTCGGTTGTCGAGGGGTGGCGATGCACGGGTGGCGGCTTCCTCTGGTTAATCGATTAATCCACCACCTGCATAGCCTGCTTACCGAGGTCGCACAACCGCAGCTCGTTGGGTGGCGTGGGTGAAGGCGGTATCTTATTGAAGAAATAGTCAAACTCCATCTCCTCCTCCCGGGTTCTTTTGCGCGGGATCCACGTTTCTGGATCAGGCGCCGGTGGTGACCTGTGCGTTGACAATACCTTCACAGTTTCTTCAGGCTGAATGGTATTATCGTCCGCACGCGATGTAGCTATGATGTCCTGCATCGCGGACGCCAGCTGATTCTGAGAGGTGACACCATCCCCCGCCGACTCAATGATGCTGACCAGGCGATCTGAGGTGGCGAGATCTGCAGCAACCGCCTGAAGATGAACAGCTATATCAGCTTCAGCCTGCGCCTTTGCTGCAGCTATAACTGATGCTTTAGGAGGCCGAATGACCCGCGAGCGACGTTTGAACATATGAGAAATATTAATCTCCAGAGGTGCAGTGAAAAAGGAAGTTGGCCGGGACCGAGGGTCGGAAGCCGCGTCGGAGTCATCGCTGTCACTTGAGTCAGTGACCGCAACTTGCGCCTGGCTGGGTTGTCCAGCGGGAGGTTGTCCCGAACACGCCGTTCTGATATCCTGCGTTTCTTTGATATGCGGTCTTGGAATGGAATGCGTGGACAGCGAGCTAGATGGGTCCGCCAATGTGATCCCTCGTACTTATATCTCGTGTCGAGTCGTATATTTGTCCCACAAGCTTTGCACGTCACACGATGAGGGCTGACATCCGTGGCATAGGCGTCATCGTCGAGCAGTTGCTTTCTCGAGTCTTCTTTCTCGCTCTTGGCCCGAATCTTGGCGTCCCCGGGACTACGAGGGTTGTTCAGGGAACAAGATAATTGAAAACCAGATGTGAAAACGCACACTACCAGCTGAATGTCTTTGCATGACGTTTTGTGTAGTGGCCATACACTCTGAGAATAACGAATGATGGGGTGAAGTTTGATCCAGCAGTTACAGTGTTTGCACAACAGCCGATGAGGTTCGATTCTCTGAACGTCAGGATCATCAATGAACTGTTGTTTGCGCTCGTCCTCGCCAGGCCACCTTGGTCGCAACAGCAAAGGCGGTAATGTTATAGGAGATGGTGCCCTCCTGTAACCTGCGGCTTTGCCTTTGCCTTTTGGAGGCGGACGGATGGCTCGAGGGACTGCATTCCGATGTATTTCGGTAGTGTGCGTCTTTATGATTCGATTTGGATGTTGGCGAGCAGCATCACGCGCACCACTGCCGATCGAATTAACGACCACAGGGATAAAACGAATAAAACAAACACACCCGGCTTGAGTTGTTTGGTCAAGGCATTTGTCCTTGTGTGCGAGCCATTTCTCGATCATATACGCATCGGGACCCTCTAACTCGACCCGGGACTGACATCTTCGACATACCACAGACCGCGGGTCCGGGTCCAATACATCCGGATCCTCTAGCAGTTTGCGGCGTCTAAATTCGACCGCGTCGTGAACTGGACTTTCTCTGCGAGATTGCTGCTTAATATCCCTTGGAGAGGCGTTAACTGACATGTGGTTGCCATCATGACCATTAGCAGGTAAATCCCCCAGTCCCAAGCGGTTATGACGACCGACTCTATCCTCTATGGTGGTGGTAAGGACGGGTTTACTGATGGCAGATAAAGAGTTGGCTTCGGCCGGAAGCTTTGGAGCTATGGGGCTCTGAAGGTCTGGACTTAAGACAACATTTCGTGCTTGCACAGGATCGTTCTTGACGGCGGAAGAACCTGGACTGTGTTGTTGCCATTCTGATTCTGTGTGGAGTGAATGGTGGGTTCCACCTTTGAGGGGGGAGCGCTGGATACTTTAAGTGTTTCATTATGTCCCTTTGTTGCTGGAGTTTTGACCACGCTACGTCTATTATCACGGGCAGTTTCGGGTGCTGCAGGAGCTCCAGAATCTTCCTGAGAGCGATCGCTTGTTGTGTCGTAACCGTCTTCGGTGTTGCCAATACGAAGGCGGTTGCTGAGGTGAAGAAAAGTACGTGAGCTTACGGGCAGAGAAAGGGGTGAAGACAAAGGGTGATGATACAATGTTTGGCATGATGGCACTTACTGTTTGTCTGTTTTTCTTACGTGACCTTTCCAAACGCCATAGCTGTACGGGGTTCGAGATGACAGATCAACCCAGCGATGGCACAGGGTGCAGAACGCGCGAAACGGTTCTAATTCACCAATGTAATGTTCTCCCATGAGCGCTTTATAGCTCGCTTTCCGGTGGGGAGAGAGTCGCTCTAGGGAAAAGGCTGTCGCCCGCGACGTGGGCATAATGGCCGAGGGTATCACCCCGTCCTTCGCAGAAATAGAGATAGCGCGTGCACGAGTAATGTGATGGGGCGTGCTAGGGGCTCGAGGTTGACCCGCAGATTGGACAGGCGACCCCAAGAAGTTGTATCGTGCGACTGGTAGCAAAGGCGGTTTCTGGGCGGCCGGAGGTGGGGGTGGGGGTGGGGGAGGCATTGACTTTTGTGACATGTTTGGCTGACCGTGATGTGGCGAAGGAGGTTCATTCGACTGTGCCTCGGTACGATAGTAGTTGAAAGCAGCGACAGTCTGAGCAGATAAATTTGCAGACTGGTGATCAGGTTCAACTCCCTGGGGCATCGTGTCCCCGCCAAGGCACCTGTACATAGTTTGTGAGTATTGTTATGCGCGCAAAGTTTGATGAAATATATTACAGCATCGTTGGCAATGCTGCATGTGCAGAAGCGGTTGAAGGATTATCAAGGATAAACTGGAGTTCTTCTGTACTCCTTTGGTTAGTTGGGCCTATTATCTTCCCGTCCTTTAACAGGTGTGGCGCTGGGGCAGTCGCATTGGGCGGTCGCATATTGCTAAATACGAGAGCGCTCAGCGTTATATAAAGAAGCCCCGAGTAAGGGCGTTACTGTGTCGCGTATACTTACTGTGACTTTGTTTTTCTGTGGGATCGCCAGACGGAAGCAGCGTACAGTTTAGTCTGATTTAGTTTGAGCCATTTGTCGCAGCGGTTGCAAAAGACGCGGTGAGGCTCTACTACGGATATATCTGGGTCATCGAGGAGCATCTGCTGCCGTTCCTGCAGTGAGGCCATCGCAACCTGGAGTAAAGGGACCGGGGAGGGGAGGAGGGAAGGTGGGGGGAGAGCCAGACAAGCCAATAAACGAGGAAAATGAACGTGAAGCTGTAATGGGAAGGGGAGAGAGGGGGAAACGAAGTTCACGTTGAAGGGTATCTACGCTGTGATGATGTGAAGATCAAAGTTGGTTGTAGAGGGGGTGGCAAGTTACTGTTGGACACGACGTATGAGGGGGAGCTAATGTAAAAGAATGAAGGGGGGTGAATATAAACTGTTCTTACCTATCCCACTTCGAGAGCGACTGCGTTTGGCTGAGGGGGAGGACGGAGGAAGAACGCCTGCGCGTTCCCTGGGAAAGCTACAACTCCGCTGCTCCGTCGGCGATTGCCGAACGGAGCACCGCGCGGCCGCAAACTCTGGAGATGTTTCCTGCCTCACGTACTGTTCACTATTTGGGCGGAACTGATTGCCATGCATGTGCATTGCTATGGAATTGTAGCGAAGATGTCACCTGTACAAGTTGTAGAGCCCTTGAGCTCGTGTTTGGTGTTAACTTTCCTTCTGATCTACGAGTCGAAAGTCGAGTAAATACTCCATAACCTGGTCATGCGCATCCCCCTAGTCACAAGCCTGATATATGATTATGTTCCCCAGCCCAACATCTACGGGAAACGTAGGACTGCCCTCGGGGTTGTTTTAACCACGGCTGTACGGTCCATGGTTAATCATAGACACACAAGCCAAATGGAAGGTCAGATGCACTTTTTAATCAAAATCATGTGCTTCTATGCTATCGGGGGACAGAAGCTTTTCATCCCTGAACATGGTGAGTGATGGGAACTTCTCATGTACGATTTACTGTTCTAGTGTACTATGTGCTGAGGTATATCCTCCGGATGCTGCCTATAGTGGCCTCACTTCGCATAAACAGCGTTACAGTCGATTACTCATCCAGGCTTCATCGTGAGCCCCTGCCGTGAACTGTCAGCGAATACTTACTCCCCAGCACAAGGGATATGGATTTCTGGTAGCGTCTCACTCATGCATGCACTGCTTCCCCCCCATATCGATCAAAATCTCAAAGCACCCCGAAACGGGATTTGATTGTATTGATAAGTGACCTCGATATTCCTCCCCAACAAGCTTTCCCGATACTATATATACATATGTGTTCAACGTGTTAGGCGGAAAGCTAGCTCTGAACCAGTAAGCCTTCATGCGGTATACTTATTGCTAACTCTTATGGCTCGAAGTAACACGACTTACAGGTTTCTATTGAGTCTTGTGCTCGACTGGTCTTAATGTGCGCTTGGACCTATTGCTTCCAGTGCATGCAAAGCCTTCGCTGCAATCCATCTTACTCTAGGGCGTGAAATTCCATGCATCCTCATTGGTTCGCTCCTATATATATACATGCAAAGAAGCACCAGAAACACCATGCGCTGGGTTATCAGGGAAATGTGTAGTTGTTACCGAGTGTCCCCAAATTTTGGATATTCACATGTTTGCAATATGAGTCAGGTCTCGTGTCTGCATCAAAAAGAGAAGGGAGCGGTATACTATACAATCACTGCTGATTCTGTAAGTGTCAATATTGGGCTGTACACGAGAGGTTACAAAACAGATTGAATATGGACAAAGATTATAACCATCATCTGTGAGGGTGAATTTATTGAAATATATTTTCGAAAAAATTTCACAAAAATATAAAGCATACATATCTTAAAATACAATAAGAAAAGAAAGACAAATGTCAAGGTGGAGAATGCTGTATTGTATTGTGGTCAGGTTCAGATTCAGGTTGGACCAGGTTTGATTTTGCTGGGGGTTTGGGTTTGGGTTTGGGTTCGGGAAGTGTGGAAAGGGAGAAAGGAACAGAGGAAAAAGATAAGGGAAAAGAAAAAGAGACAGAGGGAAGAGTGGAAGTGGAAACGGGAGTGGGTTTGGGTTCGGATGATGGGGACGAGGATGCGGGAAAGACGAGGGATGGGGTTCAGAAGATGAGCGGGTGATGGGGGAAAGGACGTGGATAAGGATGCTACTATGGAGGATAACTAGCTAATAGTTTTTTTGGATTTTATATTTTAATGTGAATATTTTTTCTTGATGTTTTTTGTTTCGGGAATGGGATCGGAAACGGGAGTGAAATGAACAGACAGAGAGAAAGGACAAGCCAAGAACTACAAGCGTAGCTATTCAGCAAACAGCCAAGATAAAACATAGTCAAAGGAGTGTTGTGTCTAACTAAGAACGTGACCGTCAAATGAGTGAGAGGAACCAGGAGAGCCGAAGCTCAGGTTCAGGGAACCCATGGTCCAGGCTTGGCAGGTAGGCCAAGTGAAAGTCAGTCACGATCTCAGCCGCATGGCCAAGCTCGGTCGCAAGGACCCATGACGTCTCTCCATCAGTTCCTTCATAACCAGCCCAACAGACAAGGTACAGGAGGTTACAGGGTCTACATCGTTGGTCGATCTTGGAAATCTCATACTCTGTCTTGCCATCAATCTCAACTGGAGGTGGCGGAGACTGAACCCGATTCGGGATGGTGTTCGGGATTGTGGGTTCGAGCATAGAGAGATGGAAGACCGGGTGGACTGCCCAAAGGCTATCCGGCAGGCGCAGAATGTAAGCTCGGGATCCGGCTTGGCCAATAATCTCAGAGGGACCAAGGTACTTCTCAGCCAGCTTCTTCAAGGGCCGGGTTGTCCAGAAGCACTGCCCTTTTACAAATGTGGAGGATCCTATCACGAACTCAGGATCAGGAGCGCGATGCGCGTCAGCCGAATGACCGGTGACGGCTCTCAAGCGTTGCTCTCTTTATACTGAGCGAAGCCCATGCACGGACCACCCTCCCATATATGGTCGCGAGGGATGCGAATCGGTCACGTGACCAGCCACGCTGCCAGCGTCAACTCCCGGCTGCGCCGCTCGCTCACAATTGGACTGGTCAGTGGCGCTGGCTTGCGATTGGCTGGCTGACTAAGCTTACCAATCGTGACATAACCGACTCCCACAACTACCCTGACCTGCGCGACTTTTTTGATTTTTGGATTCACTTTTTGGATATGATGAAGCCGGCATGATGCATGATCATCCAGTTATCCAGCTCGACATATCTCAATCCGACTAATTCGCAGGAACAACAGATTGAAGAAGAGTAATGGTCACTGAAGGCAACCAACCACTTCAATGGTTCAGCTGTTCCTGCGAACGAAACTGATTTGGACCAGTTGATCATCATGCCAGATCATCAATTAAGCACTTTTGTTGGCCATTGGCTTTTACTACCGTCATGCCAGGCCTTTTTTGCAAGGAGGGATGCGTAGGTAGGTAAGAGCTGTTGTGGTTACGGCAAGACTCACTTGCCATCCCATCGCTGTTGCTGATAATTCAGTTTTCTCGTCCTTGTTCGCAATCTCCCTGTAGTTCTGCGAATTCCTGGACGCTGCTTTTCTCTCTCGATTGAATCTTATTATCATGAAGGATATTGCTACGATTGTGATTGCTGACACTGGAAATATGCGGCTGTCAATATGTTCGTTAGTCATCACTAGGGGAGTACGCACCGCCATCTGGGTACCATGCGCAGGGAACCATCTTGTCAGAGGTTAACGTCAATACAACCTGTACGGCGTGAACGGGAATTTACATGCACTGCAGCATGTTGTTCGCGCCGGCGCCTACGTTGAATATATCAGGTCCCCAGCGCCTAATTCCAATAATTTGAACTGAAACTATTTCTCATTTATCTGACAGCAGGCCCGTCACTCAGTGTGTCGACTCGACAATGTCAAGGACCCTCTGCTCACCGATAGAGAATATGCATATGGCACAGTCGATGGTCATGCTCATGATGCGCTCTCCACCCTCTACGACCCCTGCCAGTACCTACAATATCTGTCCACCGCCTCGTTCGTCAACATTTGTAAGTCTAGAGGGACGGCAACGCACTTATGTTTGTCTGCTGTCCCCAGTGCACGAAATTTGCGCTGGTGCCCCACGCCCAGCACACGAGCGCCTTGTCCGCACCTGCCAAGATGAGGTATATTGGCGAGCGCGCGACGGCGCGGATGCCATACAGATGACTATGCGGAAGTGCCAGCATGTGTGGGGGGATTTAAGAATTGAGTCGTTCACTCTAGTTGTTGCAGTGGATTGAACGTGGCGGAGGAGAGCAAGCGTGTGAATGAATGGTGTGCAAGCTGAGAGGCGTGTGTACCCGACGTTATGAAACCCGACGACGAATACCTCTGAAACATAATATGAGTACAGGACTACAGTTGCGGACACTGAAAGCCCGCCTATTTCACAGCGGGTTGACAAATAATTTTGGCCCAAATCTGACTTCAGAATCGGACTCGCAACCCTTGAAAGCTTCCAAAAACAGCCTTACCTTAATTTTCCCTTGGTACCGGCCAAACTTTTGGGCAAAATTTTGACTCTATTACCTTGCTCGCATCTTCTCCCAACCCCTAAATGTCGCCAGGATTCGCGACAGGTTCATGTTCATGTTCGTATAAGTTGTATCCCTCGCTTTTTCCCATTTTCGGCGCTTCTGTCCTATATATCCTTTGCTTCTGCCCGTTTTCGGCACTACTTCCTTGGCCCCCTGCAGGCTATCTGGACTCGCGCTGAGCTACGTTGCGTGACAACCAGTGGCCTGTTGGGTCCTGCTGTGGATTATGTGCGATGCGAGGTGTGTTTCCATACCAGGTATCATATGCCTCGCGATATCTGTCCTTCGTGTCGACCTATGTAGCGGTACAAGGTCATACACGCATCGCGCCTTCTGTCTTTGAGTGCCGTTTTATCTCCCGGTGTATGGTGATATACACATGTGTGCGTCCTGTTTACTGTGTTGTGTTTGCTTTCTAATGTTTTCTATTCTACTGTTTTTTTTTTTTGTTCACTGTCCCTCGCTTCGTCCATTCTCCTGTCTCTTCTCATCTTTTCCCACCAGCTTTTGGTTTTTTTTCGTTCAGTTCCTTCACCTAGACAGTAATCTATTAATACAGATGCTTTGGTAATGATAGATCGTGGTTCCATACTGAATCGAGCAAGGTTGCTGCGGGCAACACTCCGCACTTCTAGTATGGGTTCTGAGCACTATTAATACATTGATTTACCCTTTGCCTGAGATTCAAGTGCCTTCATTGCACTCTCTGACACTGATCTATGACTTCTCTGCTTGCGTACAACCCATGCCGCAGCCTCCCCTTTCAAGCCTTTTTGGTAAGCATCTATGAATCTCCATGACCGATTAATAAATCTCCGAATGACGTCTGCAGGGCATGCATCAAGAACTTCCAGTGCACATGCTTTAGCCTCTGCAAAATTGTTTTTAGGGTGCTCCCGGTATCGGTATTTGCACCATCCCCAGTACTTAGAGACACTTGTTAGATTAGTATTCAATTAGCAGAAAATTACTCACCATTTCAATGGGGTTCAGCTCACAGTGAAATTTTGGAAGGAAAATACACTCATGGCCTGCACCTTTGATCAGTATCTCAATCATTGATCCTTGATTGACAAAATCTTCTTGCTGAGAGAGAAGCCTAGCCATGCAGCAGTTCTGGCTCTCAAAAGGGCAGACTACCATTCTGAGGTGCAGCGGGATACGGTGCACGTGCACCGTACCGAGACGGGCGGCGTATGGTGCACGTGCACTGTACTGAGGGGCAGCGGGATATGGTGCGCGTGCACCGTACCGAGAGGCGCGGCGTATGGTGCACGTGGACCGTACTGAGGGGCAGCGGGATATGGTGCGCATGCACCGTACCGAGGGGCAGGGGCGTATGGTGCGCGTGCACCGTACTGAGGCCCAGCGGGGTATGGTGCGCGTGCACCGTACTGAGGGGCGGTAGGATACGGTGCACGTGCACCGTCCTCAGGCCGGGTATGGTGCATATTCACCGTACCAACAGGCGTCGTATGGTGCATGTGCACCGTACGGATGGACGGCGTATGGTGCACGTGCACCATTCTGAGGTGCAGCGGGATACGGTGCACGTGCACCGTACCGAGAGGGGCGGCGTAAGGTGCACCTGCACCGTACGGCCCGTGCATGGTGCATATTCACCGTACCAACAGGCGTCGTATGGTGCATGTGCACCGTACGGATCGGCGGCGTATGGTGCATGTGCACCATTCTGAGGTGCGGCGGGATACGGTGCACGTCCACTGTACCGAGAGGGGCGGCGTAGGGTGCACCTGCACCGTACGGCCGGAGCATGGTGCATATTCACCGTACCAACAGGCGTCGTATGGTGGATGTGCACCGTAGGGATGGGCGGCGTATGGTGCACGTGCACCATTCTGAGGTGCAGCGGGATACGGTGCACGTGCACCGTACTGAAGATGCGAGGGGACGGTTCAGGGGAACCGAAGGTGGAGGCGTAGGGATGGGCGTCTGAGTTTCACACCCCTGTATTTTACTGCAGGTCGTACATGTGTTGCTCGTGCGAGATCACGTGACGCAGTCGCCCAATGTAGTAGTCTGAGTTCGAAGGGAAACCCTATCAATTCTCCCTTCGAACTCAGGTGCGTAGTGCTAGGTACTCACCGAGTAGATAGTAATCTCATCAATTCTCCCTTCGAACTCAGTCCTGCGCGCAACAACATGTAATTTACAACGGGTTGTATATGATTCAAACCGCCGGCGTCTGACTGCTATCCGCGAATCATACTCCATCATGCTCAATTGACGTGACGCGCGTGTCGCGGACACAAAGTCAGTGTCAGGATATAGTACAATACTGTATGCACGCAGACCGAAAAATATAGTAAACCCAATCTACTATACTCCACAGCACGTTCTGTACATCCGAAACAACTCATGCCTCAGCCAGCCCATGCCTCAGCAAGCCCATGCCTCAGCAATCCCATGCCTCAGCCAGCCATGGCAGTTTTACCGTCGACCGCGCCTGTCAGGGACACCGCAACCGCACTGTCGACAGCTTGAAGGAGGTCCGCGTCATGGCCCCTCCGGCAGTACTGATACCCCACAGATCTCATCAGGCTACATCAGGCTACACCAGCAACACATCTCAGCACGACACGCAACACACTCACCGGATGGTGATGGATATAAGCACTCACTATATCGTGCCATCGGCACAGCCAACCACCACCCTCGTGGCTCAGCGCCATAGCCATGGGGATCAAATTTGGCGTGGCGATCCCCGTGAATTTCGTGGGGAGGGGACCGTCGATGCGGGGGAGGCCGCCACCGCGGCCACACGAAGGAGAAATGCTGGCGCCCCGGCAGAAGACGAGAAGAAGAGAAGACGAGAAGGGGAGAAGACGCGGAGAGAAGACGAGAAGGAGAGATGACTCACCCTCCTATCCGCGCCCGCGCGCGAGCTGAACCGCGTCGCCGTCACGACGCGCCTCTTCCTTGGGCTGACTGCGCCCACCGCGACGTCCGGCGTCTCGATCACAGCGACCATGCGCTGCGGCGCAGTCCCGAACCGCGTCGCGAAGACCGCCGGTGTCCCCATGCGCGGTGAGGCGGACAGCGGCGTGAGCGGCGTCGTGGGCTGGCGGCTGCTCCCAGGCTTCGATAGGGAGCCGCCCGACCCCGGTGGCGGCGGTGGTGACATTGAGCGACTGCCGGCGAGGCGTTTTGGAGCCAGAGCGGGAGAGGGGGAGCGCAGAGGTGGTGCGCGTGGCGGGGACGGGGGGCCATGAGTCTGAGCGGGGTGGACGAAGCGTCGGAGGTGGAGGAGGCGATGATGGCGTGGGGCTCCAGGGTGGCGGCATCGGTGTCAGACCATTGGAGGTGGAGGATGACGGATTTGGTCACGCACTAAGTGGAGCCCTCTTGTTTGTTGCCTGGTCCGCAGAAAGAGAATAGCTGGGTGCGTGGTATAAACGAAGGATTGTTTTGGATATACGGAACCTCGGAGTCAGAGTCAGATTCCTCTGGTGAACTATCAGAAAGAGATGGTGTTAATTCATCATCTTCATGCCAGGTGGTGAGGTGCTCCCGAGAATTAGGCCAAGAGAACAGAGCAGACAGAGGTTCAAAGTCATCGAGTGCGAACTGATGAACAGGCGGTTGATGCTGGTCCAAGAGTGAGCCATATGCCTCAGAGCCACACCAGTCACCTCCATCATCATCCTGGCCATATGAATAGAGGTGACTGCCCTTTATTTCTTGTGTCTCCCTCATGTCTGTTGGGATCTAGAGATCCGGGCGGCACTTCGGTGCAATGACGTGTCGATGACGCGTCACACTCGCGCAGACAAAGGACTGGACAAGTAGAAGGACGACAAAGGGATATAGGAAATACAAGGGACAAAAGGAGACAATAAGATTATAATTAGTACGAGCTTTCTTGTATATAAGGCAGCGACCAGAGGTCGCTGCTGGACATCGAATTTACGGTCAAAACCCCGGAGTATTATTCTACTTCGACCTATAATGTCAACATCCAGGATGTAGTGGAAGGATTTCTGGATCGGAGGATAGAATTAGCATCACCCTCACCATCCAAACTGTCTCCGGTATCATTTTCGACGTGATTAGTGTCCGTGAGCTCTAGGGCTTCAGCATCCGAGATCCCACTGCAGATGCCGTCTGATTGTCCGGCTTTTCCGCCAGGGCAGAACTGCATTTTTGCGCAGGCTGCACGACGTAGACGGAGCATTCTACGAAGTCGTGGTGTCAAACAGAACCTAGTTATAGCTCAGAGCGTTGAGGACGCGACGCGACGCGACCTCACGTGCGGATAGGCAACTGACGCCGGTTGTATTTGGACCGTACAGCCGGCTGTAAATACATGTACGACCTGCTGTAATATACACGCGCGCTTATACCAAACGCGCATTTGCCTATGGTGCACAGGCCCCGTCTCCCAACTCCAAGGACACTACCGTGCACACGCACCGTCCCCGGCCTCCACGTACGGTGCACACGCACCGTCCCCGGCGTTCATGTACGGTGCACGCGCCCTGATGCCGCCTCGCAAGTACGGTGCACGCGCACTGAAGCCGCCTCGACGTACGGTGCACACGCACTGAAACCACCTCGCCGTACGGTGCACACGCGCCGTACCCGGTGTCCACATACGGTGCACGCGCACGCCTCGCAGGACGGTGCACACGCGGCGTCCACGTGCGGTGCACACGCACCATCCCCGGCGTCCACGTACGGTGCACCCGCACTGAAGCCGCCTCGCAGTACGGTGCACACGCCCCGCAGCCGGCCTCCACGTATGGTGCACACGCCCCGTCCCCGGTGTCCACATACGGTGCACGCGCACGCCTCGCAGGACGGTGCGCACGCGGCGTCCACGTGCGGTGCACACGCACCATCTCCGGCGTCCACGTACGGTGCACGCGCACGCCTCGCAGGACGGTGCACACGCGGCGTCCACGTGAGGTGCACACGCACCGTCCCCGGCCTCCACGTACGGTGCACGATCACTGAAGCCGCCTCGCAGTACGGTGCACACGCACCGAAGCCGGCCTCCACGCGCACTGAAACCACCTCGCAGTACGGAGCACACGCACCATCCCCGGTGTTCACGTACCGCGCACTGAAGCCGCCTCGCAGTACGGTGCACGCGCACTGTAACCACCTCGCAGTACGGTGCACGCGCACTGAGGCCGCCTCGCAGTACGATGCACACGCGCCATACCCGGTGTCCACGTATGGTGCACGCGCACGCCTCGCAGGACGGTGCACACGCACCATCCCCGGTGTCCACGTACGGTGCACGCGCACCGAAGCCGGCGTCCACGTACGGTGCACCCGCGCCGTACCCGGTGTCCACGTACGGTGCACGCGCTCACTGAAGCCGCCTCGCACTACGGTGCACGCGCACCGTCCGCGGCATCCACGTTCGGTGCACACGCACTGAGGCCGCCTCGCAGTACGGTGCACCCGCACCGTCCCCGGTGTCCACGTACGGTGCACGCGCACTGTCCTGCGACTCGCAGTAGGGTGAATGCGTGGTCCACCCCCTCCAGTGCACATGCACCGTATCTAGACCCAAAGTGGTGTCCCCAGGGGTTCCTCTTCGTCTGAGAGAGCGCGGAAAGGGCGGCGCTTGGGCAGACGAGTTCGGACCAGCCACGGATCCCGCCGCCTTCTGCTGCGCGAGGCGGAAGGGGCCAGCTAACGGACGTGAGGTCATTACCGAGGGGATGCCTCCTAAGGCGGGCATGCTCGTGCTCATTGGATTGATTGCGCCGTGGGGGTACATCCTTGTGGTCTGGCCCCTGAGGGATTTGACATATCCATCAAGAATCATAAATTAGTGAGTCCCCTTGGGTTTTACGGTCCTTGATTGAACTTGTCATACCGTTGACCGTACCAAAGACGGAGTGGAAGGCAAACATGCGACGCGTGTCGCTGAGGGATCACGTGATACCACGTGACACGTCCCCACCCGTGGGATAGCTAAAATGAATAATGTCATTTCATATCGCATTTCGGTCGCCGACATCGCGTGTCTGTCCTGTGCAATTGACAGACTGTCAAGAGTATTAGTAGCTCCTTTCACACTGGCTCAAATTCTATCAACCAGGTCTTGTTTAGAAGCTATGAGCCTGTAGATACTCAGAAAAATGTCCAAACCATGATACCTCCATTGTACGTACCAGGAGGTTGTGACGCTTTCCTGACCGTTGGTGGGTCACGTGCACGGTGGCACAGACAACAATACAACCAGAACTATTTATTATATTCTCGCTGTGATAAGCAACACCACCGAGTACCTGTGATTCATGTTTGCAGCTTCTATCCTGCATGGTTGTGCATAATATATTATGGCAGGGGTTCGATGGCTGTGTCAATTTAGTATTACTATTTGTCCATTGATTGAACTTCACAGGGTGTCAGAGTAGAAGACTGAGGAGAAGCCGGGATTTCAGTGGATTTCAGTCTTGACTGACGTCCATGCGGATACCGTTTCAGCGCAGGGCGCCCTGGCCCTCTGCGCCCTCGTTGTCTCTGGGACATCTGAGCACGGTTCTTAGTTCTGGAGAGAAAGATGAAATGCAGTCTGACATGTTATATCAACAGCGAACCCCATTTTTCTCATGAGAGATGCAGCCATTGTCCACATGCTGGAATCAATGGTGCGTGGTCAAATAAGGTAGACAAGCACATAAATTGAGTCGTCGTGTCAAAAAGCTGAATAGATGATTTAACATACCCCCTGAGTATTTTTGAGCAGTTGATGACCCTCGACTGCCATGCTTCGTTGGTGCTGCCTGACTTCTTGCACTAAGGCAGTTGAATCACATCCAATCTCAGAAACTACTTGCGAGACTGCTGATGGTATAGGGGATGGAGGCAGTGGGGGAGATTCGCAGGCTCGAGTTCCGCTATGACTTTGGTGGTACTGTCATTTGGGGGAGGAGTTTTACGTGGAGCCTGCTGGCATGAAACTTTGCATGTGGACATTGTATGAACTCGATCATCATGATCTTCAGAAGACATGGAATTGGCGTCTTCTCTTACACTGTCCCACTGAGCATCAGGTCAAGGATGAACACATCCAAGGATGACTCACGCCTACATTTGAGGCTGCACACTTTGTTTTCTAGTGCGTCCATATAGGCCGCCAACACAGCTACAGACAAACTGAGCCTCTGGTGCAATTAGGATGATGCAAGAGGGTACTCACTTTGGAAAACACTTTGACGGCCTCCAGCTATTGATAAGGTCGCGCGTTGCCTCCTGGCGGACGTTGCGGTGGGGAGGCCCATGACATCATCAGAGAGAAACATGCCAGGGCAGGGATGGCCGAAAATTCAGGCCTGAGAACAATCAGATTTGCTTACAAAAATTCTTGGGTTGGATCGAAGGTCTTTTGGTCACAATTAGAGTGATGCAACTCTGAGATCCAAGTATTGAGAAATAGCTAATTTACTCACCAACCAGGTCACCTACCTAGGATCTGACAATTATCCCCAACCCTCCTGGTTTTAGGGATGAGACCGAGCCTGCATATATAGAATTTGACGCAGCGGCTGGGTAGCAGCTAAAAGTCGGGACAGAAATGTGATAGTGGTGTGACAGAAACTCATCCACAGTGTGACAGAATTGGAGTTGCACAGGGACAGAAATAGAATAGTGGACTCGACACAAAAGCAATTTTTCAGGGACACTAGTGGTAAAACAAGGGGACACAAAAGGTATGTTCGGGACCGAAATGGGATATCAAGTGACATTATTAGGTCATGCTGTGGGATAGGTCCCGACGGGGCCGCCCCAGTTGGTCACACGCGGCCACAAGTTGCTTCTCAACGTCCTCGGGGCTATGTGAGGTGTTGGGTTGGGACATCTGGGAGATGTCAAAGGGATGAAGACAGGCAGGGAACATGGGCGTATGGGGAGTGGGAGATGGCGCCAATGCGGCAGGCTCCTAGGCCACATTGGTCAGGTATGGAGCGGAAATTATATCTGCTTCTTTCAATGGTCTACAAACACCGTTGCTCGTCATTGTTTGTGGGATATGGAGCTACAACATATGCTATTTATGGAGGGGAATGATGGGGGGCTCGTATGTCCATGGTCTGCAAAGGCCGCCAATCAAGCATGGCAGGCGAGTGCTGATCAGGCTCGCCCTAGGCCCCATGAGGGCGCCTAGTGCACATTGGGAGGTGGCCAAATTCGGCCTCGTAGGCCGAGACAAGAGCCTCAGTGCAGTCTTTTTTGAGCACCACTTGCTGGTGCTCACCCTCCAGCTGCCTCAGAGCCTTGCTGAGGTCCAGATCGGGTCGACATGCCCCCCACAACGGGCAACCTCATCCCCATCCCTGATCTTGCCCCAGAGTGACCTCCGCTGACTGTGAGCGATCTGTGTCTTACCACACAGTCCCGCTCCCTGTGTGGGTGGCCCTCCCAGGCAAGGATAGCTGTGACTCACTCGCGCACACGGCGCTCTGTCCCCGGCCCTGTTTGCACTCAAGGCAAGCTCACGGTGCGCATGGCACCCTCAGATAACAGTCATGCCGGGACACCAGGGCATCAAACCCCTTGAGTGCACGATTTACACCCTGACATGCACTTTGGACCGTGTCATGCAGGTGGTGCGATGCACCAGTTGCCCTGCGCGCGTGCGGCGTTCTTGCGGCCCAGACCTGGGCACACTGGGCCTGTTTAATTACAACAATCACTCCATGTTTACGCATGACCTCCTAGATGAATACACTAGTGCGTACACACTCGCTGAAACCCCGTTCAGCATGTGGACACAAGGAGTCGTGAGAAGGTACATGATACATGGTTCCAGCAGACCCTTTGTGTCAGTCGAAGTCTTCCATAACGTAGGGTTAATCACTGAAGGTGGTCACCACTCTGCATCCATTCTGTCCAGTGTCCCAGCAATCAGTAACCTCGTCACTGTGTGGCAGTCAGAGAATCCCATGTTGCCTTGTGTGGCATACGACGTGTTTGCATGGGTCCTCGTGCGCTCCCGAGAAGTGTGGCAGCTGGTCCTTGGTGCAGACCGCACGCAATCACCTTCTGCATCCATGGAGGCCTTGGACTGGTGCCAGGTGAGTCACTGCTCTAACAGCCAGGGCGGCAGATGTTCACACAATGTTGCCAGACTGGGACATGGTACACACAGCGCCCCTCCTACCCACTGCTGCGCCATGACACCCGAAATGAGCCCTCAGGTGACCGCGGTGGGAAGTGCTCGAAGTTTTTCGGGAGCTACAAAACGCAGGGTCTAACCGGTGGCATCATGTGCTGCTGGTGCACGCACTCTGTCTGCTATGGTTTCCATTGCATCCCAAGTGGTGAGGGACGCAACGATGTCTTTTCCGCGTTGTTCATGAGGTGGGAGGCTCGTGTATGATTTCGCCTGCGCTCTCGCACCATATTGCATGACACGTGAGCCTGCCTTCTTTGGAGACACCCTCTTTGCCGTGGATTCTTTTCACTCTGGAGGTCATACCAAGTGCTCATCTTCCTCGTTCTTGTCAACTTACGCAGCTCCCGACCCACGCCTTGCTGCCGTGAACACGAGTGCGGCTGAGTGTGGTAACAGCGGGCTCAACCGCATACGCAAAGGGGTGAGCTACATGACGGGCCATAGTATACACTCAGGTCTTTGTAAGTGTATGGAACAGGCTGAAATCCAGCGCATGGTGATGGGATAGACCAATGGGGCCCATCCCCAACTGACAGACTCTCATTTGTTCTTACTCTGGATAGCTTAGTTGAATGTGATTCCTGCTCTATGAATTACAGAGATTAATTTGTACTCCATGCCCACATACACTGGACATGCGCCTCACCCGACGACCCAGGTGCTTTCATGGCTTAGAATACGCACACGCAGTGCAAGTGCGTGAATCTCAACTTGGTTCATCCATCCATTGCTTAAAATCCTAATGCGCACACCGCACACGTGCAGATGCTAACATGGATGCCATGTTAGAAAAGACCTGATCCAGGTCCTTTCATTTCCCCATTAGAGTGCTACCACACATGCAGACCAGTTCCAAGACATTAATAAATATATATTCATGCCAAAGAGATATACATCAATCTCAATGGCATTGGTGGTACTGTACATCTTGTTGAATACCATCGGTCAACCGTTAGTCATCCTGTGGTCACTCGTGGTTGTGGTTCCCATTTCCATCTCCTACCGAATCCCTTAGTTACAGTAGTTACAGGCGCTGTATATTTTTCCGAGACTCGCTGGTCGAATATCATCATCTTTATTCACAACCATCATCTACTCTCTTCACATCTGAGGACCAGTACCGCGTGGATGAGGCCCAGGTGAACGTGGGCATCCCCCTCGGAACATGCACGTGATCAGGATGCCACGCGTGTCTCCAGCGTGTCACGTGATCAACGCGTCGCACGCCACGCATGTTTGCTTCTCACTGCGTCTTGGGTACGGTCACCGGTGAGCAAAGTTCATTGCGGGTCCATAAATAATCAGGGGGACTGACTATATTCATGAAATGTCCAGTCACTGTCTACCTCTCATCTTGCCGCAGGGAGAACGGCCATCGATTCAACCCCCACAGCGCAAGCTGATGACCTTGAGTGTGGCCGCCTGAGGTGCCGTTCACTGGCTCATGCTTTCACGCCTATTACCTACCACCTTCTAACTACCGCCTTCTACCTCAGGAGATGGCGGTGGAACCCGCGGCTTGTGCACCGTACGTTGGGGCCGGTAGGGTGCGTGTGCACGCTACGTGGAGCTGCGTTGGGCACCGTACGTTGGGGCTGGAGATGGTGCGTGTGCACGGTACGTGGAGCCGGGTTGGGCACCGTACGTGAAGGCCGGCTTCGGTGCGTGTGCACCGTACTGCGAGGCGGCTTGAGTGCGTGTGCACCGTACGTGGAGGCCGGGGATGGTGCGGGTGCACCGTACGTGGAGGCCGGAGATGGTGCGTGTGCACGGTACGTGGAGCCGGGTTGGGCACGGTACGTGGAGGCCGGCTTCGGTGCGTGTGCACCGTACTGCGAGGCGGCTTCAGTGCGCGCCGGGGATGGTGCGTGTGCACCGTACGTGGAGGCCGGCTTCGGTGGTCCTGCACCGTACTTGGAGCCCAGGGATGGTGCGTGTGCACCGTACTGCGAGGCGGCTTCAGTGCGTGTGCACCGTACGTGGACGCCGGCTTCGGTGCGCGTGCACCGTATTGCGAGGCGGCTTCAGCGGTCGTGCACCGTACTTGAGCCCAGGGATGGTGCGTGTGCACCGTACTGCGAGGCGGCTTCAGTGCGTGTGCACCGTACGTGGAGGCCGGGGATGGTGCGTGTGCACCGTACGTGGAGACCGGCTTCGGTGGTCGTGCACCGTACTTGGAGCCCAGGGATGGTGCGTGTGCACGGTACTGCGAGGCGGCTTCAGCGGTCGTGCACCGTACTTGAGCCCAGGGATGGTGCGTGTGCACCGTACTGCGAGGCGGCTTCAGTGCGTGTGCACCGTACGTGGAGGCCGGCTTCGGTGGTCGTGCACCGTACTTGGAGCCCAGGGATGGTGCGTGTGCACCGTACTGCGAGGCGGCTTCAGTGCGTGTGCACCGTACGTGGAGACCGGCTTCGGTGGTCGTGCACCGTACTTGGAGCCCAGGGATGGTGCGTGTGCACGGTACTGCGAGGCGGCTTCAGTGCGTGTGCACCGTACGTGGACGCCGGGGATGGTGCGTGTGCACCGTACGTGGAGGCCGGCTTCGGTGGTCGTGCACCGTACTTGGAGCCCAGGGATGGTGCGTGTGCACCGTACTGCGAGGCGGCTTCAGTACGTGTGCACCGTACGTGGAGGCCGGGGATGGTGCGTGTGCACCGTACGTGGAGACCGGCTTCGGTGGTCGTGCACCGTACTTGGAGCCCAGGGATGGTGCGTGTGCACCGTACTGCGAGGCGGCTTCAGTGCCTGGGCACCGTACGTGGAGGCCGGGGATGGTGCGGGTGCACCGTACGTGGAGGCCAGGGACGGTGCGGGTGCACCGTACGTGGACGCCGGCTTCGGTGCGCGCACACCGTACGTGGAGGCCGGTTGGGAGACGGGGCATGTGCACCATAAATGCGCGCTGTGTCTAAGCGCGCGTGTATATTACAGCAGGTCGTACATGTATTTACAGCCGGCTGTACGGTCCAAATACAACCGGCGTCAGTTGCCTGCCCCCTCACGTGACTGTGGCAGAACTCCGCTAAGTCAGATCCTGACGCCACTATGGAAATATTGCTTACAGCTATGTATAAGACGTTTCATATGCATAGTATCGCAGTGGTCACGTAACTACGCCAGATATCAAATATCAAAAATTTCCAAAACCATCGAGATCTTCAAAACAAGGTAGCAGTTCCACCAAGAGGGTTGATGCTGAACAATTGTAATCATTGTAAATCTTCAAGTAGATCAGTAACGGTGAAACAAGGCCATATACCGGTTGTATGTCTAGACCTGGTCGGTTGTCGAGGGGTGGCGATGCACGGGTGGCGGCTTCCTCTGGTTAATCGATTAATCCACCACCTGCATAGCCTGCTTACCGAGGTCGCACAACCGCAGCTCGTTGGTTGGCGTGGGTGAAGGCGGTATCTTATTTAAGAAATAGTCAAACTCCATCTCCTCCTCCCGGGTTCTTTTGCGCGGGATCCACGTTTCTGGATCAGGCGCCGGTGGTGACCTGTGCGTTGACAATACCTTCACAGTTTCTTCAGGCTGAATGGTATTATCGTCCGCACGCGATGTAGCTATGATGTCCTGCATCGCGGACGCCAGCTGATTCTGAGAGGTGACACCATCCCCCGCCGACTCAATGATGCTGACCAGGCGATCTGAGGTGGCGAGATCTGCAGCAACCGCCTGAAGATGAACAGCTATATCAGCTTCAGCCTGCGCCTTTGCTGCAGCTATAACTGATGCTTTAGGAGGCCGAATGACCCGCGAGCGACGTTTGAACATATGAGAAATATTAATCTCCAGAGGTGCAGTGAAAAAGGAAGTTGGCTGGGGCCGAGGGGCGGAAGCCGCGTCGGAGTCATCGCTGTCACTTGAGTCAGTGACCGCAACTTGCGCCTGGCTGGGGTTGTCCAGCGGGAGGTTGTCCCGAACACGCCGTTCTGATATCCTGCGTTTCTTTGATATGCGGTCTTGGAATGGAATGCGTGGACAGCGAGCTAGATGGGTCCGCCAATGTGATCCCTCGTACTTATATCTCGTGTCGAGTCGTATATTTGTCCCACAAGCTTTGCACGTCACACGATGAGGGCTGACATCCGTGGCATAGGCGTCATCGTCGAGCAGTTGCTTTCTCGAGTCTTCTTTCTCGCTCTTGGCCCGAATCTTGGCGTCCCCGGGACTACGAGGGTTGTTCAGGGAACAAGATAATTGAAAACCAGATGTGAAAACGCACACTACCAGCTGAATGTCTTTGCATGACGTTTTGTGTAGTGGCCATACACTCTGAGAATAACGAATGATGGGGTGAAGTTTGATCCAGCAGTTACAGTGTTTGCACAACAGCCGATGAGGTTCGATTCTCTGAACGTCAGGATCATCAATGAACTGTTGTTTGCGCTCGTCCTCGCCAGGCCACCTTGGTCGCAACGGCAAAGGCGGTAATGTTATAGGAGATGGTGCCCTCCTGTAACCTGCGGCTTTGCCTTTGCCTTTTGGAGGCGGACGGATGGCTCGAGGGACTGCATTCCGATGTATTTCGGTAGTGTGCGTCTTTATGACTCGATTTGTATGTTGGCGAGCAGCATCACGCGCACCACTGCCGATCGAATTAACGACCACAGGGATAAAACGAATAAAACAAACACACCCGGCTTGAGTTGTTTGGTCAAGGCATTTGTCCTTGTGTGCGAGCCATTTCTCGATCATATACGCATCGGGACCCTCTAACTCGACCCGGGACTGACATCTTCGACATACCACAGACCGCGGGTCCGGGTCCAATACATCCGGATCCTCTAGCAGTTTGCGGCGTCTAAATTTTTCGACCGCGTCGTGAACTGGACTTTCTCTGCGAGATTGCTGCTTAATATCCCTTGGAGAGGCGTTAACTGACATGTGGTTGCCATCATGACCATTAGCAAGTAAATCCCCCAGTCCCAAGCGGTTATGACGACCGACTCTATCCTCTATGGTGGTGGTAAGGACGGGTTTACTGGTGGCAGATAAAGAGTTGGCTTCGGCCGGAAGCTTTGGAGCTATGGGGCTCTGAAGGTCTGGAGTTAACGCAATATTTCGTGCTTGCACAGGATCGTTCTTGACGGCGGAAGAACCTGGAATACAGGTGTTGTTGTTCTGATTCCGTGTGGAGTGAATGGTGGGTTCCACCTTTGAGGGGGGAGCGCTGGAGACTTTAAGTGTTTCATTATGTCCCTTTGTTGCTGGAGTTCTGACCACGCTACGTCTATTATCAGGGGCAGTTTCGGGTGCTGCAGGAGCTCCAGAATCTTCCTGAGAGCGATCGCTTGTTGTGTCGTAACCGTCTTCGGTGTTGCCAATACGAAGGCGGTTGCTGAGGTGAAGAAAAGTACGTGAGCCTACGGGCAGAGAAAGCGGTGAAGACAAAGGGAGATGATACAATGTTTGGCATGATGGCACTTACTGTTTGTCTGTTTTTCTTACGTGACCTTTCCAAACGCCATAGCTGTACGGGGTTCGAGATGACAGATCAACCCAGCGATGGCACAGCATGCAGAACGCGCGAAACGGTTCTAATTCACCAATGTAATGTTCTTCCATGAGCGCTTTATAGCTCGCTTTCCGGTGGGGAGAGAGTCGCTCTAGGAAAGGGCTGTCTCCCGGGACGTGAGCATAATGGCCGAGGGTATCACCCCGTCCTTCGCAGAAATAGAGATAGCGTGTGCACGAGTAATGTGATGGGGCGTGCTAGGGGCTCGAGGTTGACCCGCAGATTGGACAGGCGACCCCAAGAAGTTGTATCGTGCGACTGGTAGCAAAGGCGGTTTCTGGGCGGCCAGAGGTGGGGGTGGGGGAGGCATTGACTCTTGTGACATCTTTGGCTGACCGTGATGTGGCAAAGGAGGTTCATTCGACTGTGCGTCGGTACGATAGTAGTTGAAAGCAGCGACAGTCTGAGCAGATACATTTGCTGACTGGTGATCAGGTTCAACTCCCTGGGGCATCGTGTCCCCGCCAAGGCTCCTGTACATAGTTTGTAAGTATTGTTATGCGCGCAAAGTTTGAGGAAATATATTACAGCATCGTTGGCAATGCTGCAGGTGCAGAAGCGGTTGAAGGATTCTCAGTGATAAACTGGAGTTCTTCTGTACTCCTTTGGTTAGTTGGGCCTATTATCTTCCCGTCCTTTAACAGGTGTGGCGCTGGGGTAGTCGCATTGGGCGGTCGCATATTGCTAAATACGAGAGCGCTCAGTGTTATATAAAGAAGCCCCGAGTAAGGGCGTTACTGTGTCGCGTATACTTACTGTGACTTTGTATTTCTGTGGGATCGCCAGGCGGAAGTAGCGTACAGTTTAGTCGCATCTAGTTTGAGCCATTTGTCGCAGCGGTTGCAAAAGACGCGGTGAGGCTCTACTACGGATATATCTGGGTCATCGAGGAGCATCTGCTGCCGTTCCTGCAGTGAGGCCATCGCAACCTGGAGTAAAGGGACCGGGGAGGGGAGGAAGGAAGGGGGAGGAGAGCCAGATAAGCCAATAACCGAGGAAAATGAACGTGAAGCTGTAATGGGAAGGGGAGTGAGGAGGAAACGAAGTTCACGTTGAAGGGTATCTACGCTGTGATGATGTGAAGATCAAAGTTGGTTGTAGAGGGGGTGGCAAGTTACTGTTGGACACGACGTATGTGTCGCGCGCAGGACTGAGTTCGAAGGGAAAACTGATTAGATTACTATCTACTCGGTGAGTACCTAGCACTACGCACCTGAGTTCGAAGGGAAAACTGATAGGGTTTCCCTTCGAACTCAGACTACCATATTGGGTGACTGCGTCACGTGATCTCGCGCGAGTAGCACGCGAGTAACACACCCCCCTGACGCAGTCAACGTCAGAAGACTCCCATAGTGCGTCTATGTCGTTCGACCAACTCGCGAGGTAGTGATTTGGTGAGTAGGTCCGCCGGCATACTGTTCGTGGGTACGTAACCGATCTGGATGACTTTATGAGCCACCTTTTCTCGCAGCCAGAAGTACCGGATATCCAGGTGCTTCATGCGTCCATGATGCTCGGGATTTTTGGAAACAGATAGAGCAGATTGATTATCAATGAACAGGTGAGATGGTCCTCAACTCTTGAATCGAGCTCATCCAATAGGCTTCGCAACCAGACGATTTCGGTCCCTGCCAGGACTGATGCGACGAACTCGGCCTCGGTTGTGGATAAGGTGACTATGTTCTGCAACTTGCTGGCCCAGCTGACGGCTCCGGTCCCGACCTTTGTGAGGAGCCCAGAGGTTGATCGACCGTTGTCGGGATTTCCTCCATGATCAGCGTCGGTCCATGTCTGGAACGATTTGATTGATGGATTGGGTGCTTAGGTGAGTGCTATATTGATCGTCCCTTTCAGGTAGCGTAGGAGGTGTTTCACCGCTGTCCAATGCGCCGGGCCTGGATTTGAGTTGAATCGTGCGAGGCGTCCGACGGCGTAGGCAATGTCAGGACGAGTCGCGATGGCTAAGTAATTCAGCGCTCCGACTGCATTTAGGTAGGGCACATCCCTCATTTCCTCTATCTCTTCTGGTGTTGATGGTCCCATGGCAGCGCTCAAACTCGAACCTGGGGCCATAGGCGTGAATACGGGTCGACAATCCGACATCTGGAACCGATCGAGGAGTTCTTGAATGTACTGCTTTTGTGAGAGTCTTCATGTCCTCTGTGAGCGCTTGTATTCTACCTCTACTCCCAGTAACGACGTTGTCGGGCCCAGATCCTTCAATTTGAAGATTTCGCCTAGCTTGTTTTTGACCTGGCCTAGTTCCTGCGTGGAGTTTGATACCAGAGTCAATTCATCGACAAAAACAGGTATGACGATCTTGGTGGTGTTGCTCAACCAGATGTAGACACTTGGCGCAGATTGGAGACGCTTGAATCCCATACTCTCTAGCGCAGTCCCAAGTCGTTCGTACCATAACCTTCCACTCTGCTTTAATCCATACAGCTCTCTCTTCAGCTTGCACACCCAGTCTGATCCCCCTTGATGGTAGCCTTCCGGTTGCTGCATGTATATTTTTGCGTCATCGTCGAGTACTCCATTTAGGTAAGCGTTCGATATGTCTATTGACTCGATATGTGCTCCCTGTAGTGCTCCCTGAGCTAATATTGTGCAGGGCTGCCCATCGTGTGGTAGGAGCGAAGACTTCGTTGTAATCAATGCCTGGTCATTGGGTATATCCCTTCGCTACCAGTACTTATCTAGAGAGCCATCCGAATGGAGCTTGATTCGGAAGACCCACCGAGAGCCAATGGCTTTCTCTCCAGGTGGTAATTTCATTAATTCCATGTCCCATTGTCTAGGAGGGCTCGGATCTCTGTGTCTGTCGAGTCCTTCCATATTGGTGCATCGGAGCGTCGCATTGCTTCAGCGAATGTCTTGGGAACGCGGCCATCTTTTATTGTTGCATTCAGTGCTGCTCTGATGATACCCGGTGAGGTTGCATTTGCGTCCATGATGTCTGATTCATCATAGATGAATTCCAGGGCCTGAATGATTTAAGCGCTGGCTGCTGCACCCCCCTCAGGGCCTGGATCGTCATGATCGGGAGGTGGACGAGGTCGGAGGAATGGGTCATGGAGATGGCGATAATCAATCCGGGCAGTATTCCTGCTGGACTGGTGGAGGGGTGCGATAGGTGCGGGTGGGGCTGGTGGGTCAAGGTCAGCTGGTGGGTCGGGGTCGGCTGGTGGGTCAGGGTCGGCAGGAGGGTTGGGAGCAACTGGCAGGTCGGGTTTGGCTGGTGGTCTGGGATTTTCTGGAGGGACGGCTTCTGGGAGTTCAACACCTTGGTCCGGTTGCCCTTCCAGTGGAGCTGCGATCCGGTCGGGAAGTATGGCGGATGGTAAGAGTGGTTCAGTAATATTGTTTTTATTTTTATTTTTATTTTTTTTGTATCCATTAATATCCATTGAGCGTGCTCATGTAGGATAATACAAACTTGTGACTAGCGAGAGTCTGTTATCAGGTTCCTAGACATTGGCCCTAAGGCGGGGGGTCCCAAACCGGACTACCACCCCATGAGAGGTATTATCTGGAAAATGTTCTAGTGTAAGTAAATTAAAATAATGGGCGTGGGCATCTCCCGTAATGTGGTCGAAGTGGGTCTTGTGTATATATGAAAAAGCCTGTGCATGGAAGCAAAGGAGTTCTGGAGCCGGGCAGTCTACGGGAGCGGCGAGGGCAGCGAGGGCATTGAACGTGCGGGGAATGCGTGTGGGCAGGAGCGGGCAGGAGCAGTGCGCAGACGAGCGAGCGGGGCATGCGTGTGAGCGGGGCATGCGTGTGAGCGGGGCATGCGTGTGAGCGAGCTGGCAAACGGGCCATGTAGGTGAGCATGCGTGCATGCGGCATTCAAGCGAGGTGCGCTGCGTACGGGTGGCTGAACGTGATCTGTTACTTCAAAGGTTTAGTTATGGGTCTCGACTTGGAGGGGGGGTTTTGGGTTTGGGTCAGTGTGAAAGCGTTGAGTCGCGTAGATGTAACCTAACAGGTGCTCAATGCATTCTGGATCAGAAAGGAGTTTTGCTAAGTCGAGTGCGTTGCGCCTCAGCGTGCTGATCAGGGACTGGCAATGCTTCGCGTGGGCTATGCAGGTGAGAAGGAAGTGGCGGACCGTTTCTTCTTTCTGGTTGCAGGAGGGGCACAGCGGGGTGCCTACTACTCCCATTGTATGAAGATGTCTGTTTAGCTGTGCATGTCCTGTCCGCAGCTGTACCAGGATGCTTGATTGCCGACGAGTGAGTGTGGCAGCTATCTTGCGAAAGTCAGCTGATGGCGCCTTTGGGTCGATGGCTCGGAACCTGTGATAGCGTGGGGAGTTAGCGAACATAGCATGGCTTCTTTCCCTAAGCTGTCTGTTGTGAGTCATTCTGAGCGCTGCTTTACTTATTGGTAGCGGCGTGCGCAATATCTCTGGGACGGTGTGGGCTGGACTGCTGCAGCCTTCCGCTGCACGCTTGGCCAACCTATCTGCCATTTCGTTACCTTTTATGCCCTTATGACCCGGTATCCAGTACACCTCCAGCGGGACGCCTCGGTGCCGCTTAGCGACGTCACTCATCTGTTGGAGGAAATGGTCAACGAGATACTGCCCTGGGGCGCTCTGGAAGCTGTGAAGGGCTTTTATCGCTGCCTGATTGTCGACCGCGATCATGGCATCCTCTATATAATCCAGCTCTTGGATCATGGCTGCTGCGAGGATGAGCCCCATGAGTTTGGCTTCATATACTGTGTGTTGGGAATCCGATCCAAGATACTGTTGCATTGACCTGCGCTGTGACCTGTTAACGTATAACACTGCCGCTGCGCCTACCTCCCCATCGTGGCTAGATCCGTCTGTGTAGATCTTGAAGATGCAGTTGGAGGACTTGGTTTTGTCCTATTCCATAGCGTCCTTCTCGTTCTCCAGAATGGTGGTGCAAACTGGGGTGCACCATGATGGGCCGTGGTGGATGGGCCGTATGACCTTGGTCATGCCCGGTCGTAGCTTATGTGCGTGCAGCAGCTCGTGTAGGGGCGACCTGTGTCTTTTCACGTACTTGCTGGCCCTTCTCAGTCACGGGTGTAGTGGGTGGTCCGAGGGAAGTGATAGCATGCGAAGTGTTGCGCCGTGCGTGTGTTTGTCGAGCCTGATGACCATGGGGAGCAGGTTGGCATGTGCGTCGAGGAGGTCTGTGGGGGTAGAGTGCAGAGCACCGGTTATGTGTAATGCAGCCATCCTTTGAACTCGCGCTAGCCTGCTTACTGTGCCCACTGACCCTGTTGCCTTACCTCCTCCTTCCCTTCTTCTTACCGGTGTGTACCATACATCCGCCGTGTACAACATCTTGGGGATTCCGATTGCTAAGTAGAGCTGCCTCATATTCCGGTGAGACATTCCTTTTGTTGGTTTGGATAAGCGCTTGAACTGCATAACCCAATCAGTGCCTTTGGCTGCAGCATAGGCCATGTGTTCCTTGAACCGAAGCTCTTGGTCGAGGATCATGCCAAGGAGCTTGTGGGAGGGGGAGGGGGTAATGACGTAGGCATCGATGTCGACGGGTTGTCTGCGAATGGCTCTGGTCTTGCCCGGACGCACGGGATCCTCCTCGTGTTTCCTGGTGAAGTCGATGACCTGCATTTTGTCTAGCTCGAATTGAGATATGTGTGTTCTCGACCACTCGTAGGCTCCGCCCTCTCTGTTCATCATGTGTGCGAGTGCAGCGTGTGTGTGAGCGAAAGTGGGGCCTGCCACTAAAAATGTGACATCATCGATGAACGCCGGTGCGATCTCATCTTTTCCCTTCTGTGCAACCTCTATTAGCCCAGCGTTGTAAAAATGGTACAGGATGACGGATATGGGGTCCCCTTGATCGCATCCGTTGTCAATGTCAAGTAGGTCGGAGAGGAAGTCGTCGAACTGAATTCGGGTCTGTCGTCCTTGCAGCCTGTTTCTCACCCAATTAGTATATGTTAGAATAAATGGATAGCTATATCAAACATTATTCTAAGGTCTATACAATCGTCTAACTGAGCTAACATCTGGGAGAAATAATCCATGCACCAGTAACAGTGCCTGCCCTGGAAAGCAGGCACCTGGGCCCTGGTCAGAAGAAATATTGCTATGGGAATAATAGTCCCATACAGAGACATCGGACACGATGGAGATTACAGTATACAGTCCTATCTATGGATTTACTGAATAGCTACCTCAGGAGAGAGGTACAGAGATGGTAAATGCCTTGCCAAGGCTGCTGTAGGCACACAGCACAGGACACACAAAGATTCTTTTCTATTCTATTCCCCTGACCAGCTCCACTGATTACGAGCTGTATTACATGTTGAAAGGGGCTTTGTATATTTCTCCAAGGTCCCAGCTTAGATACTTGTCAGTAGGATAAGTATCCCCATCACTGTTCCTGCCCCACAGCTGTATGCAGCCTGTGGATCACTTTCCACATTATCATGACCCATTATATCACTATCTTGAACACTGGTAGCCACTAATATTTTAGTATAAGTAGCTACCATAAATGTACGAACAAAACATCCAGAATATTACCCAGAACAATCCAGAATTGCTGTTTCACCTCCTGAAGTAACTGTAGACTTGTTTGATAGCTACAGAGCTTATTTCTTGATAGTTTTCTCTAATTCTGTGTTGAGAGTCTACTATAACTGGCTACACTATACTGTTCCAAAAGCGAAAGCTTCGGACCTCTTGTTCCTCTGTTCTCACCTGTTTCTTCCTCGACTCGGTCACGTGACCTACATCAATCAGTGACGCACTCGCCCCACAGAGCTTAGTCAGCTCGCGCATATACCGTGCACAGGGGTGCACGAAGAGTTCCCACTCCCTGAGTCATCAAATATATCTGTTCTGATATATCTGATATATTATTCCTAAAAGTATATTGCACTGGGACTCCTTTCTCTCGCATGTTATGAATCAGCGTCTCGACAGCTACACTCAGAAACGCCCCCTTAACATCTAGGAACAGAACCGATACTACTTGACCTTTCCTCCATTGCCGCTTGATGTAGTCCACTGTGAGGTGCAGGGCGTCTGTCGTGCTTCTCCCAGGTCGCCCTCCGAAGTTGGTGCTGGGAAGTATGTGGTGAGTTTCTGCCTGGTATGACAGCGTCTCGGCTATACAGCCTGATAACGGCTTTGCTAGGGTCTCCATCAGAGTTATAGGCCGATATGCCTTGGCCACTGCATAGTCGGGCTTGCCTGGCTTGCGAAGAGCGGCGACCGTGGTTGTTTTCCATTGTTGTGGGTATGTGTCGAGGCTGAAGGTTGCTCGATATAGGCATCCTAGATATGGGGTTAGCGCGTCTGCACAGTGAGTCAGAACAGAGTTAGAGAGGCCCGAAGGGCCCGCAGCCTTGTATGGGCTCATCCTTCCTATAACCCGAAGGATTTGCTGGTTCGAGATCGGTTCATAGTTGAAGGCGGGTGCAGGGTATAGGCTTGTCGTGTCGTGCTGTGGCCACGCCCCTTGTGAGGGGAAGAACGCCTGGAATAGTAGTCTGCTTTTGTCGTTGTTGTCTGTGACCTTGTCCACAGCTCCTGTGCTCGTCGTGACCTTGAGAGGTGGGATCCTGGTGCGCCCCCCATCTGTCGATGGGCCCGACACTAAGCGGCTTGCCGTCCATACTGTCCTTTCATCGGCTTGCTCTAACCAGTCGATCCAAAATTCCTGCTTGGTGCTTCGAATCTTGTCCGTGTATTCGTTCCTTGCGACGCTGTATAGTCGGTGGCTAGGGTGGAGGGGGTCGTTGCGGGCTTGGTTTGCATATATTGCAGCCGCGCACATTTTGGACAGGGCTTGGCTGAGTTCCTTGGTCCACCAGCGCTTTGAATGAGGCGATGGTTTAGACCATGGGACCGTTTGCTCGACGGTCGTGTTAATGGCCGTTGTGAGCTCTTTCAATCTTTCTTCAAAGTCCTCCAAGCTGTCTATCTCAGTGGGTGGGGGCAGGTCTCTCAGCTGCTGTTGTAGTGCTTCCCGAAATGCTGTCCAATCCACCTGACGCCAGTTCCTCCTCGCCGGCTCTTCGGCTTTGGGTACGGAGACGTCGATAGTGCTGGATATGGGGAAATGGTCCATGCAGGGTGGCTGATGGTCGGGGTAGGTCATGCATTGCGTGAATAAGTCGTGGATGGTCGTCGTGCAGAAGACATTGTCTGGCCTTGTGAGGTTTTTGGTGCTGGAAGCGCAGAGTGTCGGGATGTCTTTCAGTAACGCCATCAGCATGTCATGTTGCGCCAATATGTCCAGAAGTATTTGCGCTGCGTCCAAGTTGGCTGCAGTGAAAAGGTGCGAGTTCCGTTCCTCGTCCCATAGTGGATGGTGCCTATTGAAATCCCCCATCCATATCATGCCTTCAGTATCAATAGCCTTCGCGCCTCGCACATCTGCCTGGATGGTGTTCTGAATGTGTTGTAGCGCTTCAGAGTGGTCCCCGTCGTTGTATATGTTGAATAGAGTGATGGGGCCTGCATCAGTGTATATTAATATAGCTACCATGTCCTGCGTGTCCACGTCTATTTTCTGCCATGAGCTGGAAAGCAGCCGCCTGTTAATGAATGTTGGCGCTTGAGTCCTTTTAGGGTTGTCGCGATGTGCTGTGGGAGTTAGTGAATACCATTTGTGATTGATCCGTGTGTTGCCTAGAAAGTCGAAGTAGGGTTCTTGTAATATTATGATGTCGTACACTGTGGGGTTGATCGAGTTGATGAGGTCTTGCTGCGCTACGTCCAATTTGTTGAGGTTTTGTTGCCAGATTTTCAATGTCGTGATTCGGGTGTCTGTTGTTTCATTCATGTTGGAGGGGTGGGTTGGGTTGAGTGGTCCTGTCATTTGGTTGTCTGGCGAAACCTAGGTCATCGAGGGAGAGTTGTTGAGTATGGGTGTGAGTGTGGGTGGTGTGGTCCGCGTGACCCCCTCTGCTAGTCGGGCATCGGGTAGTGGATCGTCCTCGTGAGCTGCGTGACAGCGGTTGCTGCCTTGTCTGTCCTCGTTGCACTGCTCGGTAGGGGTCTCCTTCCGGGCGATATGTGTCTATTTGTGTCGGCGCCCAGAAGCGGGGTCTGGAGGGTGGGACTGGAGGTGGCAGGCTTAGTTCCAATGCCGCACTGATCGTCTCCCATGATTGTGGATCCCTGCTAGATGGGTAGTAGCGAAGGTTGCCGTCTGGATTTCTTTGCTGTATTCTAGTGTTGCGTTCCTTGAAGGCAGGGCAGCTCCGATCCCAAGTTGCGTGCCCCTCTCTGTCGCAGTTTACGCATCTATACTTCCTGGGGTCAGTTACAGTGCATTCCGATGACCTGTGCCCCTCTGTTCCGCATGTCCCGCATGTGTCTACAGGATGGGGGCACTGCGCCGCCCTGTGGGACACACCCAGCCGTTGACACTTGAGGCATCTTTTTGCTTCCTGGATCATCTTTCTTGCCGAGGTCCTGGTGCTCGCTATGAGAATGCCCAGTTGAATTAGCGAATTGGCTGCGTTGCGGTTGCGCAACTGGACAATGAGGTGTGCGGTGGCTTGCGTTTCTGATCTTCGTTCGGGCAGCTTGATCCATCGCGCTGTTGCTATGTCTCCTCTCTCGAGGTCGTTGGAATCTTCTACTGCCTCGATGTCGTCACGTGAGCTTGGGTCAAACCGGACTGGGACGAATTCTGCTATAATAGGGTACAGGTTGGGTTTGATCTCTGAGGTCTCGTCGAATTGAGTCAAGAAGTCTTGGGCGCGTTGCTGATCCTGGAATTGTTCCGCTGCTTCCTCAGTGGAGAGCTCTATGAAGAAACCGCTGCTGGGGAGTCGCTGCATGCCTACGGCCTTAGGTTTTCCTTGTTCTCCCTCCCATTCCAGTATGTTTATCGCTCAGTTGGCTTTGCTGAGTATTTGAGGGTCGGAGAGATGAGCGATCTTTTGGTCTTGTGCATCTTGTCATTTGTCGATGAGGATTTGCCTTGCTCGAAGGTCGCACCTGGCTAGCATGTTGGATTGTAGGTTGACCGGCCTAGTGGCGCACGCTGCCAGTGCTGCTGTGTATGATGGGTATCGAGTGGTGGCTAGTGGGTTGTCGGATGGTTTGTCGACGCTGCGGACTGGGTCTGCCGAGACTTGCGCCGTTACCGCGTCTACTATTCTTTGAGCGGTTCCATCACTCTCCTGCCGTAACTCCTCTACTGTTCCTGCTAAACTTCCCGTGGAGTCGTTGATGGCCTTGGTCGCGGCCTCGATTCGCTGGACAGTTGGCGCTAGGACGTCGTTAACTCCTAGCAGTCGTTCCCTGACAATAGTTGCTATTTCCGATGCTGTCGTTCGCTCTGCTAGGTCTGTTAGTAACATAGCTATTGCCTTAATACCTTCTTGCGTCGTTTTGGGGATGGAGGACTGTGCCTCCGCTAGGTGCAGCAGCGCGGTTGCCAGGTTGTGGTAGGTTATGATTTGTCGGTCTGGTAAGAGTCGCCTGGCGAGTAGGTATTGGTGGGCGTCCTCCGGCGTGAGCTGCGGCTTGCTGGGCGTGCTTTCCACATCTCCTCCATTGATGTTCTGCGAGGTCGAGTGGAGGTTGCGAGCATTTTGGTTGGTTGGGTTGGTTGGGGATGTGCGTGAGGGTGGGGTCCCTCTGCTGGGGAGCGCTGGCATTGGGGCCAGGTTTTCGCGTGTTGCACGTGGATGCCAACGTTTGGATTCCGATTACTAGGTCTCATGCGTGGTTGATTGGTGGTTTCTTGATTAATCGAGGGTTTGAGCCCTGGGAGGGCGTGGGAATTTTCTTGGTGGTGGTGGTTGACTTCTTAGGTAAGTCAGTAATATTGTTAGCCGTGGTAATACCTGGGAATTCAGATTCATCAAAGATGACGTCTCGAGATATGATGGTGCGTTTTGTGATGGGGTCCAAGCAGCGCCAACCCTTATAACCATCCTTGAAGCCGAGGTAAATGCATTTGCGAGATCTGGGTTGCAGTCCAGTTCTTTCGTCCTTTTGCACGTGGACATAGGCAGTGCAGCCAAAGGTACGCAGCATTCCAAGGTTTGGTTTGTGGCCAAACCAGGCCTCGTAGGGAGTTTTGTCTATGAGTGCAGAGGTTGGAGTGGCATTGACGATTTGAACCAATAATTTTTGGGCATTTCCCCACATCGACGCTGGTAGATGGGCTTGCTGTAGTGGTGTGATCATTCCTTCCATGAAGGTCCGATTCATCCGTTCTGAGATGCCATTCTGCTGCGGTGTGCCCTTCGTAGTATATTCGTGGAGTATACCACGGTGCTGGAAATGTTGGTCCTACTTATGACCAATATACTCCCCGCCTTTGTCGTCCCTAAAATGCTTCACTCTCGAGTTTAATTGATTTTCTGCCAGTGCTTCAAAGGCTCGGTAGGCATCAAATGCCTCATCCTTTGTCTTCAGGAGATAGACGGTCCTGTACCTCGTGCAGTCGTCAGTGAAAGTAATCCAGTATCGGTGTCCTGATGGTGTGTGGACTGGGAGAGGCCCATGGACGTCTGATACAACAAGATCGAGTGGGTTGGACGCGTGGTTGGTGCTTCTTTTTGGGAAGGGGTTGTGGTGCTGCTTCGCAGCAATACATGGTTCGCAGATATGAGGAACAGTCCCATTTGAGTTTACCTGTATCCCGTCGACCATGTTATTTTCTAGGAGCTTCTCCAGCCATGCCTGTCCAATGTGTGCGAGTCATCTGTGGAGTAATGGTCGGTCTACTATCTGTAAAGAGATGGCAAGTGCGAGTTCTTGATTTGGGACTGTGTTCCCAGTTAAGAAACCCGTCCTGTTTTGTACGGCGGCGCAGAAGCGCAATTTATTGCCTCGGATAAACAATATGTGGTCCTTCATGATGCAGACGGTGAAGCTGTGGTGTGTGGTAAGGTGGAGGACCACGAGTAAGTTGTTCTGGAGTGCGGGCACGTGTAGAACTTTCGAGAACAAAACGTCTTGTGCCAGCTTCCCGTCGATCATGGGGGAAAACAATACTTGCCCCTGCCTGGCCGAGTACACTACTGTACCTCGTTTGTTGCTAGTCTGATAGGTACTCTGTAGTACTCGTAATTCCGCAGCCAATGACGAGGAGGAGTCATGTGGCTGGTGGCTCCTGTGTCCGTGTTCCAGCACAGATCGGCGTCTCCGTTGATTGATGATGAAGGCGAAGGCCATAGGTTCGCATTCCCAGAGAGTTCCTCTGTGATATCGTTTGATGTACTTTTCTCTTTTCCTCGGGATGTGGATAGTGTCTCTGCAAGTGGTGCAAGGGATCCTCGTCGCTTCAGGTTCCTCTTTCCTGTGGCGATAGTATTTCCATCCAGATTCTTGCTTTTTAACCTTTTCCACATTTCAATGGGATTTTCCATGATGTTCTCGATGTGGACGTATTGTGTCGGTCGAGTATGGCGCCGGCCGCCTCCTACCTCTTCAGGAGCCATTTTTACGCTTCTCTTGCGTCCATCGGTCTTTTGAGGTCTTCGATGACTATTCGCCATGCGCCTATTTTCATGAGCTTCTCCTGCATTTCAGTTGCCAGACATCGTAATTCGTGCCCGTGAGTCTGACACTTTTCGCGCGACCTTCAGCCTCTGATTTGGACATACTGAGATCTTTTCCTTTGATTATAGCGTGGGGCCCATAACCTGTTGCGCACAGGACTGAGTTCAAAGGGAAAACTGATTAGATTACTATCTACTCAGTGAGTACCTAGCACTATGCACCTGAGTTCGAAGGGAAAACTGATAGGGTTTCCCTTCGAACTCAGACTACCATATTGGGTGACTGCATCATGTGATCTCACGTGAGTAGCACACGAGTAACAGTATGAGGGGGAGCTAATGTACGAGAATGAAGGGGGGTGAATATAAACTGTTCTTACCTGTCCCACTTCGAGAGCAACTGCATTTGGCTGAGGGTGAGGATGGAGGAAGAATGCCTGCGTGTTCCCTGGGAAAGCTACAACTCCGCTGCTCCATCGGCGATTGCCGAACGGTCGCCCAGCAGCACACGGCCACACCCTCTGGAGATGTTTCCTGCCTCACGTACTGTTCACTATTTGGGCGGAACTGATTGCCATTCATGTGCACTGCTATGGAATTGTAGCGAAGATGTCACCTGTACAAGTTGTAGAGCCCTTGAGCTCGTGTTTGGTGTTAACTTTCCATCTGATCTACGAGTCGCAAGTCGAGTAAATACTCCATAACCTGGTCATGCGCATCCCCCTAGTCACAAGCATGGTATATGATTATGTTCCCCAGCCCACCATCTACGGGAAACGTAGGACTGCCCTCAGGGTTGTTTTAACCACGGCTGTATGGTCAATGGTTAATCATAGACACACAAGCCAAATGGAAGGTCAGACACATCCCTGAACATGGTGAGTGATGGGAACTTCTCATGTACGATACTGTTCTAGTGTACTATGTGCTGAGGTATATCCGCAGGATGCTGCCTATAGTGGCCTCACTTCGTATAAACAGTGTTACAGTTGATTACTCATCCAGGCTTCATCATGAGCCCCTGCCGTGAGCACTGTCAGTGAATACTTACTCTCCAGCACAAGGGATATGGATTTCTGGTAGCGTCTCACTCATGCATGCACTGCTTCCCCCCCATATTGATCAAAATCTCAAAGCACCCCGAAACGGGATTTGATTGTATTGATAAGTGACCTCGATATTCCTCCCCAACAAGCTTTCTCGATACTATATATATGTGTTCAATGTGTTAGGGGGAAAGCTAGCTCTGAACCAGTAAGCCTTCATGCGGTATACTTATTGTTAACTCTTGTCGCTCGAAGTAACATGACTTACAGGTTTCTATTAAGTCTTGTGCTTGACTGGTCTTAATGTGTGCTTGGACCTATTGCTTCCAGTGCATGCAAAGCTAGCCTCGCTGGAATCCATCTTACTCTAGGGCATGAAATTCCATGCATCCTCATTGGTTCACTCCTATATATATACACGCAAAGAAGCACCAGAAACACCATGCGCTGCCAGTGGGTTATCAGGGAAATGTGTAGTTGTTACCAAGTGTCCCCAAATTTTGGACATTCACATGTTTGCAATATGAGTCAGGTCTCATGTCTGCATCAAAAGGAGAAGGGAGCGGTATACTATACAATTACTGCTGATTCTGTAAGTGTCAATATTGGGCTGTACACGAGACATTACAAAACAGATTGAATATGGACAAAGATTATAACCATCATCTGTGAGGGTGAATCTGAATGTAATGTCTATGATAAAATAAATCATTAAACCTGATATACGTTTACTTTACAATCCCAGCTACAGCTGGCGAGTAAACCTTCATCCTACAGTGACCAGGCACAACCCACAACAAACTCTGTATGAGTATCATGGACGTGCAAGAGCGACGGCGCTGGGGGATTAGGCTTCGTGGACCACCTGGAGGGAGGTTCGTCGAGTCTGAATCCCAAGCAGAGAAAAAAAACACATACACTCAACACGTCATATCTTAACTTGTACTTGCAATAAGGTCGGCCCTATGGGGACTCCATTGCACCTTGTGTACCGCGTACTCGTCGTGGCCTCTCAACTCCCTCTCACATATGCCGCCCACCTCGGCTGTGCTTGTTGGGTGCATACAAGCTCCTGCACCAAAATCAAGCATAATATATTCGATTTATTGTATGGTTTCCAATTCTTTCTCACATTGTTCTTGTACCATGCATTCACTTCTCTGCTTATTTTCGAAATTTTCCAGTCACTCCCTACCTCTCCATTTCATTCTGTTATTTCTATTTTCACAGGCGGCTGCACCCAGCGGAGTTTGAAATGACTTCGACGCGCGAGCCCTTGGGCGCTAAAGGGCCGGGTGCACATATATGCATTCTGAGACAGAGTAGTACTCCTCTCCCAGTGACAATAAATTCACTGAGAGAGGCGAGTAGTATCTTTCATATTTACATAGCATGTTGACTGAAAATCATGTAGTGTATTTGATTCTAGGTATTGTATTAATATAACAGTGACAATAAATTCACTGAGAGAGTGTATTTGATTCTAGCTTCCTAAGAACTCTACTGAACCTTCCCTGCCATAACCCCAAGTTTCTAACAAGGCTACCCATCTTGACCATTCTGCAGTCCCAAATCTTGATGTTTTTATCAACTCCAGCCATGGCAATGTTGAATGGCCGGTACTTGTTCCAATATAAAGTGAGAACTTTGGTCACACTGGCCGGGACAGTCAGCGCAGCATGGGCAGGGGGATGCGGGGTATCAGGAAGACTGAGAGCCGATGAGAGGAGAAAGAGGGGGTACGAAGGTCAAAAATTTTCATTGTGCCATCAAAGGAGCAGGTTGCAAGGGTGGCAGGATGATGAGCTGAGAATATGGCTTGATGGATACAGGCAGAATGTGCATAAAGCATCTGTACGGAATGGGGGCGGCTTGGTGTCCACTGAAAGGACATGTAAGTTATTGATGATAGGGTAAAGGAACGAGAATGTGCCAGTTTCACAGTGCTGTCCCAAGATGAAGATATGAAGAACTCCCTGTCAAGGTTCAACCAGTCAACAGAAAAAACTTCATGAGTGTGTTCATGCCAAGCTCGGATAGGAAGATCCTAGTCCTTGCGCGTCCGCATTTCACGTCACCACCATGATTGCCTGCTTGCAGACTGACAACTCACATTACATAAGCATCACACCCCACAGCTTGATCGATCCATCCCCCGAGGCTGTCACAATCTGGTTCTCGTGAATCTCCGACCAAGCAATGTCGTATAGTCCATCTTGCATGTCGTAAGCTTTATCGAGGTGTGAAGTAGGAGGAACGAGAGAAACGATATGGAGCCGACCGTTGTCCACTACACCGCCGTTTGAAATTAAGGTTTTGATGGCCTGTTACTGAGTGTCTTTGGAGGAGTCAACACTGGTCTGTAGGAGCCGCGTGTAAAACCTCTCAGTAAGGTTTGTAATAAAGTTAGCTGGGCCATTTCCAATGCACTGCCTTTTTTAAACCTGGTGCACACATCTTGTAGCTATGTACAAGCTAAGGTTCTATTGTGGTATCGTGTGCCACATGTCAACCTTTGGAGAATGTTGACCGCAGCAGTTGGGTCTGTCATGACCACAAGCTTACTCACCTTGTGGGAGGGGATTTGCTAGCCAGTACATAGCTTCGCAGAGTGTTCAGGCTAGGCAATAGAAAAAATGTAACTAAGCTACTCTGGGAGCTTTTCTAGAGCCACTGTATCAGCTAATCCACCGGACTAAATAATGCGGTTCAAACGCCTGTATTGCATTGTAGATATACATTTGCTAGCGAGCCTGCAGCTTCGCACAGCGTTCAGATGAGGTGATACAAAACACCTAACTATGGTACTGTTGTGGCTTTTCCAGAGCCACTCTATTGGGGGAAATACCAGACTGAAGAATGGAGTTCAAAGGCATGTATTGCGCTGTAGATAGATACAGTGGCACACTCGCATATGGCTTGATTGAAGCATCAGCTACCTATCTGTGAGCTCAATGCCTCCCACGTCCCATTTTTTTTTTTTTTATATCCTATTTATCGTCTTTTGGAGCTGAGCTCTATGTAAGACGGTTGCTACACATCGCCCGTCGACATATGTTTCCATTTCTTCCTTTGTCTCTGTCTCTGCTAGTGCTCCATGGGCGAAGCCCTGGGCGTGTCCGTGCCTGCGTAGGCGGGGTGGTTGTATCCTGATCGCGCGTTGCGCTGCTCCTCCGTCTCGTGTCCTCTACCTCTCTCGGTTTCCGTTCTCTTCCAGCGGTGTCGCGTTCCCGCTTGCGCTCTGCAGTCTCTGCGTGTCATGGATGTACTTGAAGAGGGGTTTCATAGCTTTGGGTCTCCCCAGTAGCGTCCTGACTGACGTCGCTCCTCTTCTTAGCTTCCCTTGTAGCTCCTGTCTTTGCCGTTTGTACTTGGGGCATACAAACAGAAAGTGGTGCACGGACTCGACTGCTCTTCTGCACGCGGGGCACAGCGGTGTGTGAGCTTTGCCGATCTTATGAAGATGCTTGTTCAGTGGAGCGTGTCCGGTTCTCAACTGGATGAGCAGCGCGGCTTGTCGCCTCGGGAGTTCTGTGCATAGTTTCATGTAGGCTGTGGATGGCATGGATGGGTCAATTCTGTGTGCACATCTCGCTCGCGGGGACTTAGCAAAGATCCTCTTGGCTTCCCGTTTGAGCTCCTTCTTGTATCTTTGAAGTTCAGCCGCTTTGCTCCTTGGTAGCGCTCCTCTGCATTCGATCGGTATGTCTACTTCCTCGCTAGACGCTCCCCCAGCTGCTCGCTTGGCCTCCTCGTCTGCCCTTTCGTTTCCCCGGTTCCCCTCGTGCCCCGGTGCCCATCGCATGCGTACTTTTGCTGCCACTCGCCGCTTGGTGAGTCCTTCAATTTGTCTGTGTAACGCGTTCACCAGGTATTGGCCTGGTATGGCTTTTTCCTCTCTCGTTGTTCGGATGGCCGCTTGGCTGTCCACTCCTATCATGTGCTCTCCTGACCTCTCCATGTTTAGGAGCTTCGCCCCCATGGCCGCCGCTATTAGCTCTGCCTCGAATACTGTGTGATCGTCCTCGGACCCTAGGTACAGCCTTACCGCCCTGATCTCCTCCCCGTTCCTGTAAAGTACCGCCGCCGCTCCTACTCCCCCTTCCACGCACGAGCCGTCAGAGAACACTTGAACGTGGGCTCGGTCTGCCTCCACCTCCGCCAGTGCTTGCTCTTTATTGGGCGGTATCCGTATGTCGAAGGCGGGTGCCCATTTAGGGCCGTGCACTACCGTTTGTATCTTTTCCATTCTGCTGGGCTCGATACTGAACGCTTTCATGATCTCGTGCAGGGGGCCTCTGTGCTTTTTTACATATCGGAGGGAGGCTCTTTGTATTTTGCTCGCAAGCGGGTGTTTGTCGGGGAGGCAGGCGAGGCGTACCGCTGCGCGATGGATGACTTTCGCTACGAGCAACTGAAAGGGAAGTAAATCAGCGTGTGCATCAAGGACATCTGTGGCAGTAGTTCTCATAGCTCCTGTGATGATCAGTCCAGCTTGCCGCTGAACCCTGGCTAATTTATTGATGTGACCCTTCGTCCCTTTGCTGTGTGCCGTGCTTGGGATTAGGAATACGTCTGCCGCGTAAAGCATTTTTGGTACTGCGACTGCGAGGTAGAACCGACGCATGTGCCCGGCTGCGGCTCCTTTCGCGGGTCTAGTCAGTCTCTTGTACTGTCCAATAAATTTTTCTCCCTTTCCCAGAGCGTAGTTCACATGTTCTCTGAAGCGTAGCTCTTGATCTATGATAATTCCTAGGAACTTGTGCGAGGCGGACGGGTTGATCGTGTGTTGGCCGATTTTCACTGAGGGTCGTGCAGCCGGTCTGGTTTTCCTAGGGTGCGTTGGGTCTTTCTCTCGCTTCCTAGTAAATCCGATCAGCGCGAACTTCTCTACCGCGAAATGGCACTCATGAGTCTTTGCCCAGCTAAGGGCGCCGCCTCTTCTGGTCATCATATCAACTAGTTTCTTGAATGCCTCTTGGAAATCCGCTCCTTCTGCCATCAGCGTGGTGTTGTCGACGAAGCCCACGCAGCTCTCGCCGTTCCTGTGTTTTGCCACTTCCACTAGGTCCGCATTATAGTATTGGTACGCGATGGCTGATAGTGGGCAGCCCTGGTCCATGCCCCTTCCTATTTCCCACATCTGCGTGCTGTAGTCATCGAAGCTGACTACTGTGCGGCGCCCCTGTACTTTCCTTTCAATCCAGTCGGTGTATTCCTGGGGTATTCCCCTGCGGCGCATGTTGTGCACTAGTCTGTCTAGCATTATGCTCGGGAAGGCTCCTTTGATGTCCAGAAAAAGAACTCCCAAGACTTTTCCTTTCCTCCAGGCATCTTTAGCTGTCGCGACTGTGTAGTGGATAGCGTCCGTTGTCGTGCGTCCAGGTCTACATCCGTAATGGTTGTCGGGTAAGAGGTAGTACCTTTCAGTCATCTTAACCAAGTCCTCTGCGACGCACGCAGACAGTACTTTCCCTATGGTGTCAAGTAGGGCGATGGGCCTGTATGCGCCTGGGACTGTGTAGTCTGACTTGCCCGGTTTCCGGAGCACTCGTGTTATCGAGTCTTTCCATTCGTCGGGGTACATCTTTAGGTTGAAAGTTGCTCGGAACAACGGGCCTAGGTATGGGAGGAGGGTGTTAATGCACTGCTTTATGACAACATTCGGAATACCGTTGGGGCCGGGGGCCTTGAATGAGTTCAGCTTGTTTACGGCCCTTCTGATTTGGTCGTCAGTTACGGGCGCATAGTCGAAGGCATCCCTTGGATATTTGGGGCTCGACGGGATGTTCTCTCTTCCCTCTCTTGTATTGGGGAAAAATGTTTTGAAGAACATATCTGCTTTCTTTTCATTGGTGTCAGCCGTTTTTCTCATTCCATCTTCATGCTTAGCTATAAGGGTTGGTACTCTCGTGCGCCCCCCGTCCGATGCGTCTGACGATGCGTACTTGTGTGCTGTCCAAAGCGTTTGCTGGTTGATTCCTTCTAGAAAATCGTCCCAGTGTTCTTGCTTTGAATGTTTTATCGCCAATGCATATCGGTTTCGAAGGATTTTGTATGCGTCGTGAGCTTCGTGTGTTGGGTCTGCTCTGTTCGAGTATGACTTCCTCCCGGCCCTTCTTGTATCTGTCCTTAGATGGGTCAGCTGTCTTGTCCACCATCTTTTCATATACGGGGAGGGCTTAGTCTTCGGTACGATCTCCTCTGCCGTCTCCGTGATCGCGTCTACTACTGCTCTGAGTTGCTGCAGGAAGTCTTCTTCGCTAGTCGGCTCGGGTCTGTCGATACTGTCTCTTAATCTTGTCGCGAGCCCTTCGTTGAAGGGTCCCCAGTCCGCTTGTTTGTAATTGTATCTTGGGGTGTCGACTGTGACTTTGGTGGTGACTTCGAGCGTTGTATCCACCGGGTAATGGTCGCTTTTGGCTGGTTGGTCCTCTGGCATCGTTGTGCAGGTAATTATGCTTTCTAATAGCTCTGTTGATATAAAGACATTGTCAGTGCGAGTCAGGTTTCCGGTGGACATTGCCTTAAGTGTAGGTATCCCTTTGGGGAGCGCCATTTGCATATCTCGTTCGGCTATAGCGTCTAGAAGTAGCTGGGCGGCATCGAGATTGTTTCTGGTAAAGAGGTGGTTGTTACGTTCCTCGTCCCAGTACGGGTGGTGTCTATTGAAGTCCCCTATCCATACCATTCCTGCCGTGTGGTCGGTTTGTGTGTTCGTCTGTGTTTCCTTCTGTACGCTGGCTCGGAGTTTGTGTATACTGTTAGCGTGTGTGCAGTCTACGTATAGGTTGAATAGAATAATTGTACCGGCTTGTGTTTTTATCGAGATCGCGGTTACATCTGGCGTGTCAGCGTCGACGCTTGCCCACTCGCTTGTGGCTATCCGTTTGTTGACCAAAATCATCGACCTAGTTCTCTTTTCCCTGTCGTTGTAGTGCGTTTTGGGGTATACTGGGTACCAGTGGGGGCTAGCTCTTGCGTTGCCTAAGAAATCTAGGTAGGGCTCTTGAATCGCTAGGATGTCGTATTTGTCGGGTGGGCACTTCATCAGCATGTCTAGCGTAGCGGTAAGTGATTTGTTGACGTTCTGTTGTCTAACTCGCAGCTGTGTGAGATTGTGGGGTGTAGCGCTCATCCCTGATGTTGGTCATGGTTGTTGTCTCCTCTGTGCGGGTCGTCTACTCTGTCACTCCTTAGCTCGTATTCGTCAAGCGTTCTCTGTCGGTTTCCCTGACCGGTCCATCCACTGTCTCTCTGGCCCCTTGGCGGGTTGCCGCCTCTGTACTCGTCCTGCCATCGGTTTCCCACATCCCACCCGCCGGTGCGTCGGTCGTACTGTTGGCGCCTTTCGTTCGCGCGTTCTTCAGCTTGTCTGAAGAGCTCTCCCGCATCCGCTGTCTCATAATCGCCGCCCTGCTGTTCCCACGTCCATGGGTTTCCATCCGGGTAGTATTTGTACGTACTTTCCGGGTCTGCCTTTTCGATTCTGTGAGACACTGCTGCGAAGGTCGGGCACGTTCTGTCCCACGAAGCGTGTCCGTTTATGTTGCAGCTGACGCATTTGAACTTGGCCGGGTCCGTCTCTTCGCACTCGGCGGTTGTGTGGTTTTCTCCGCAGGTGCCGCACACGTTTGGGTTGCTACATTCTGCCGCCATGTGCCTGGTGTCGTATTTCTGGCACTTGAGGCACCTTCGGGGCTCTCGTCTCATCCTCCTCGCCCACGTCCGCTTCCCCGCTATTATCACTCCGTCTCTTATGCACTGGTTCGCGGCCTGTGTCGTTGTGAATTTTGCGATTAGGTGAGCCGTTCTCTGTCCCTCCGTGCGTCTGTGTGGTGGTTTTATCCATCTCGTTGATATGAGCGTTTCGGTTGGAAGCCTTGAGTCTCGTTCTATCTTTCTTAGCTCCGCGAAGGCTTCTGGTGAGTGGCTAATCGGGACGTATTCGATGATTACCGAAAGGGCTCTGTCCTTGACTATCGATGTCGCGCTAAACTTCTCTAGGAAGTGTTTCTTGTGTGTGTGGATCCATCTTGCCCCTTTCGGGTCGCTTAAGTCTAGGACGATCCCCCCGTTCGCCAGCTTCTTAGCCCCAATTACACTGATCTCGTTGTCGCCCCTTATGTTCTCTAGGTTCTCGACTGCTTCGTTAGCCTTGGCCACCAGCTCTCGCTCCGTGAGCTCGTGCAGGGCGTTGTTGTCTGCGTTTGGGTCTTTGTCTATTAGTATTTGGCTCTCCCTCGCTTTTGCTCGTGCTAAGGTGTTCGGATGCGACAGAGGTACATTACCTTTGAGGGCAGCCGCGTATGTCGCTCCCGCTGCCCCATCTCCTCTGCTGTTCTCGCTTTCTTTTTGTGCACTGCTCGCTCTCTCAGTCGCCTGGAGCGCCTCCGCCGCTGCTGCTTTGGCTGCGCTCGTCGTGTCTTTCGCCGTTTCGATCAGGGAATTGATGTTGTTGAGGGCCGGAGCCAGCCTTTTTTCCACGTACTGGAGGACTGCCGTCCCTGTCCCTCTAGCCGCTTCATCCATCATGAGGATCGCTACCGCCCTGGCGCCCTCCAGCAGCGGCTTTAGGGTCGCGTTGTGAGCTAGGGACAGTAGAGTGTAACTGAGCTGTTCGATGGACAATGGGTCCTCCTTTGCGAGGTATCCCTGTTTGTCCAGGAAGGATCTGGCTTGTTCCCTTGTTCGAATGGCGCAAGCTGGGTCCGCCAGTAGGTCTGCTCGACTTTTCACCCCCCCTTGTTGCGCTGTGGCCCTCGTGCGGCCGCTTTGGCCCTGTGACGTGGCCGGCGGCTGCGAGTCTGTGTTGGGCGGCATCGCGCTTTTGGTTGCTCCTTTTTTGGAGCGTGTTCAGGTTATGACTGGCTCGTACTTTCAGTAGGCTAGCTAACGCTGAAAAATGTGCGTGCGTGTTTTGTGTGGGTTTGAAAATTTTGGTGGTGGTGGTAGGCGTGAGAAAGCTCCCCACGTCCCATTGCTTTCAAATCGAGTTCCACCCTACCTGTGTGCCTGTCACATATTTTCTGCCACTGCTCAAGATCCTTCGTCGCAGTAGTTGGGTATATCACGTTCTCATCCTGGGGACGCTTGAAATCTTCCTGGTCAACGAGTAGATTCATTTTCATCTGGCTGAGTGATGGTTAGTCAACACGCAAATGGCAACTATGCAACCACTCACTCAACCAACGCCTCTTTGCCCGGATACATGAGCTCCCATGCCGGTAGCATCCCATCAACAGTCGGCCACGTCTTGTCTGGTGCAGCCTCAGAGTCCCGAAGAGCAGTACGCTGTGAATGTTCCAGGAGTCAGCGAGTGGTTGACTGAACACGAAAGCTGCTGTGAGACTTGCCAAAAATGCGAACCGCATCTGAATATGTGCAGTCACTGACATCTCACTCCTGGACTTCGAGATGATGGCATGGCTGAGGGCGGCGATGTGGGAATTGGAGTGGGGACAATCCTCCTTCAGGGTGCGAGAGATCTGGGGTCACTTGTTAACAACAGATGCTGCTGCAGGAAAGTTGTGCAAACACACCTCCGTTTTGATCAGGTTCCGAGCATTGGTGAGGTGAGTGGCAACAGCAGAGTGGACAATCTTCATTTTATGGGCTTCTTTCTCCGGGGGGAGCATGCTTATAGAGAGTTCATGCATGGCGGCCTGGCTGCGTGTGAAAGTTAGATGGATCGAAGTCAAAGATCACAAAGCAGGGTTGGTTGAAGAACCAGCATGGCCTTGGCAGGGACACTTTGTTGGTATGATGTTAGGAATGGTGACAACATAATACAATATGAGTACTTTTTGAGGTCGGTCTGGAGCACAACCATGGTCAGTGAGATCGGCTGGTGATACTGCGCCATACCTGTAGGTCACTGCTAATCTTATAGGGAGCTGTTGATGCACTTCCTGTGGCAAGCAAGTCACAAATTTGAAGGAGCCATGCCGCTGTCAGCAAGCGTTGCATCTGGGCGTCACTCTGGTCATCCAATGGTGACCAGATGTGGATGGATGAGTTGCATTGATATCAGGCAGGTATGAAACACTCACTGATGCAAATGTATCTAAGTCAGTGCTGGACTCGGGCTTGAATCGTTTGGTCGTCTTGAGTGATGCAAGGAGTTGTTTGGTGTCAGAGGGGTGAATATGATCGCCCAGACCGCTTTCATCGTCATCACTTTCCGACCTGGTGTGTTTGTCACCATGACCACGAGAGTGAATGTCAGGATCCGTGTTGGAGAGATCTGGATCAATGAGAGGGTCAGAGCCCAGTTGCTTCTGGCGTTTGAGAGCCAAAATGCGATCATGGACACTGGCACGTGCAGAATGGTGCACAATCATGTTGGTTTGGGGTGTGAGGAGACTATAAGGCTCTGGGAGCGATTCAAAGGATGAGGAAAATATGTCACCATAAGGGATGCCACCGGCAGTGCCAGGACTCGAATAAGAATTGTCAAGGGGAGACATTGGAGGAGGTTGCATGGAGAGATGGATATGCTGGGGTTAAATTGTGAGCTGGTGGGGTGGCACAATGATGTGGAACGGCGCTAGCTGCAGCAGAACAATAGGAGTCTTAAAAATATCTAAACAAGGTGACATGATCAATGGGAAAGTGGTGGCTAATCCAGTCTGTGGCGTTTGATTTCACGAGCCCTCTGAGATTGAACTTCTGGGAGGTCAGTATGACTATGATCGGAGCGACCGTCGTCAACATCTCCATCGGGGTCATTTTCAATGTCATTCCATTGCGGATCCAGTGAGTCCGCATGCCGGGAGGCTCTGAGGTCCTCAATGAGGTGTGTCAAGTGGCATCGTAGAAGCACATTGGGTTGCCTTCTTCAGTTTGTTGGCCTCACGAGTGGCATGTGCACGAGTGCGGGTTGCCTTTCGTTTCTCACCTTGGGTCACGATGCGGAGTTTGGCTGCAGTCTCATGGCAAAATGCCATGGCATTGGGGAAAAGGGGTTTCGGGGCGGTTAGATGGCGAGGAAGTGCCGACTGCAAGGGGGCGGCATTGTGTAGTGCATGTAGATTGATAATGAAACGGCTGTTGTTCACGTGGGTTAACACCTGGGCAGTCCATGTGGTCTGCTCACGTTCTTGATGGAGGACACGCACCCCGTTGGGCTGGCAGTTACTCATCTGGCAGTCATGCTGCACATTGAAAATAAACTTGACATCCTGCTCACACATGAGTCACATGTGATGGAACCATTTGAGACACACACCATGGGTTTAATGAAAGTGTATGTGGGGGGATCGGGGCGGGTCAAGAATGGCATGTCATAGTGTGGGTGGAGGGTATCACTCAATGTGAAGTTTTCAAGGATGATCACATTGGACTGGGACTTTTCAGTAGGCAGAAGTATCCGGTGGATGCAACCAAGGATCGATTTCCCCTAGGATTATGATCTCAGATAGGATCGGGCTCAAGAAATCATCTCAGGGGCGAACCAGCTGTGTGTCAGAACATACCCATGAGTGGCATGGACATGTGTCATTTGATTGGGAAATGACAGAGATACCCTCATACCATTCGGATTCGGGAGGTGGGTGGGGGTTTAGGAAATGTGTTTTGGCTAGAAACATTTGGTCCCACTGATGGATGTCACATTTGTTAGCTGCGATGGGTTTGAGATTGCCTGGGTCAGATGATAAGCACTGCGTGTCGCCCCCTGCACATGCGTATTCTCACCTGAGACATCTTTCACCGGTGGGACCCATCCCAGGTGCGTCTGCACTGCACGTTGTTGCTTGATTACCGCGTGCACTTGACGGGAGGCTTGTCCCCAGGTGCCATCCTCACAGTGCCAGTAGCCACTGCTCAAGATGTGCTTGAGTTGTTCCATGCTGGCACATTTGCGTGCGATGTCGTGACCCGGGGCTTGGTGGTTACTCAAGATGGAACAGATCCGGAAGACATGATTGAAGCACTCGAAGACTTCAGTGGCATACCGGATCGCTGGTCCAAAATGTTGTATGTCATCAGGCAAGTGTGTGAGAATAGCAGCTTCCCTTTGTCAATAATTCTCGCAGGATCCACGAGATCAAATGCATGCAGCACATTCTGGATGAGCATGCGCAGATCGGCCTACACTATGATTAGGCTCATGCCATGGTGTTTCAGATGGTGCACTCACAATATAAGTAGTCATGTCCGGGGTGCTATGATACCACATTAAGGCACCAACCTGGCCCACCGTCTTGATTAATTTGAACTGGGCCTCAGACACAAGACCATGGACATGGAATGTAGCCGTCTGCATCAAGACCTTGAAATGTTTCCCCACAAGGCTGTTACGGTACTGCGACATGTACCCCGCACGAATAGGTGGAACTGACAAACCATTGATACTCGTGGAATCCAGCCGTGTCACAAATAGATCACGTTCCTGGTCCGTGAGTGTCATGTGCAAGTTGTGCCATACGTACTTGACGGAGCCCAGAAGCACTGTATGTAGTAGTTCCACTGGAGTGTCACGATAGGGATCGAGGCCTGTAATGAAGGGATATATGCATGTGGTTGATAAAAAACATGAACCTCATACCTCGTATGGAGAGCAAGGGACTCCATGGTTCCGTCGTTTGCTCATTGAGCCATTCCTTGGCCTGTGATTGCACATGCGTCGATGTCCAATGGGGGTTGCTCTTCCGTATCTCTTTAGCTTTGGCAACCACTTTGAGAATCCAGGCCTGCATCACCCGATCCTTCGTCCCGGATGCCGTTTGCATCTTCAACACCGGTGCCAACGCACCCTCGGCCGCCCGGTTCAGCTGGTTCCGAATCTCTGAGACCGTCGTCTCTACAGTATGTGGCTCGCAGGCTGAGGGTGAACTCTTGAGTGATGGATCCCAATGGCACCTTGCAGTGTTGTGACTCACCTGGTGGAGGGCCATGTACCCATCATCGGATTCACGCAAACCTGCTGGCCCCCCCACAAAGCACCGATGACACTTGCAGTTGCCAGAAGGACCAATATGGCTGGCTTCCTCAGATTGCTGAGGGTTATCTGCTGGTAACCCTGGAAGGACTAGCCGGTATTTGCACATCCGCCTCATGTGTGCATTGAATACACATGGCGGGCTGACGTGTGTACGCCTGCACATACATCAGCAATTGAACATGTCACACTTACTTGCTCACTCAATTGCCCCCCGCACTGCTTCAAATTGTTCCGGAGTTGTGTGTTATGATATTCAAGTAACGACATTAATGACATCACCCAGATCTGAATCTAAAATATACTGACGTCACCGAACCACACGATCCCCAAAATCCATGCCCGCGTCCATACACAGATACACAGAAATATCCCCGAATCCCCTGACTCGCATATACACGACGCCGGACCAATACATTATCACGCACGCGCACAGGGCACGCCAAGCCGGTCACCATCACATTACATATGTCGATCCCATCAATCTCGATCGAGAGACCGACCCGAGACACAGATCCCCGCTTAGGTACCAATTCAGTTGCGACAAAGACACGATATACATCCGATCGTCCCTGAGCGGCTCCGACCGCAGCTCCACGATTTCTCCTATATATCACGCATATGTCCCTCCACACCACCACCTTGCGTACAATAAACTCTCAGCATTACCTTGTAACATTCACTCGAGGGTTCACCCCAGACCACACTCCACATCCCCCTGTGTTTCTGCATCACATACCGTACGTATCGTATCGACGCCGAGTCCTTTCCAGTAGTTAAATAGTATCAACAAATGTAACTGTTGAACAAGAATAAGAATAGTTTTACCTCTCCACCGTCTCGAAGTTCCAGACCGAAATAGTTTCCGTAGCATACGCAGTTCCCTCAGTACTCAGACCTCTACTCGATTCAGCTTCTCTCGAAGCTTGAATCAAACCTCAACACCAAAACCCAAACACATTTAGAATAACGCTTATCATTGTGGCCTCGGGCGAAGTTGCAATGAAGCGTACAAAGTATTCCTGTTGAAGCAACCAGCCAGGGATATTTGGATGAGCAAGGTACACATTCTTGTGGGCATTGATGAGTTTGGTGGAGTTTCCACTGACATCATTGTCAAGATTGGTTTTTAGGCGTTAATATCGTGTATTAGTGAACACAGCGAATGCCCGAATAACTTGTGCAAATAAGTATGCTGTTCGGTGAATAAGTGAACCGATGAATGTTCACGAAACAAGAGGGTTGCCCGAACGGGGCTCGCCCTATCTACAGTCGTAGCGAAATAGCTCGCAGCACTTGACGACGTAACGTGCAAGATATCACGGAAGGGCTGTCTAAGTTTTGACGGTCCCTTCGCTGGCGAAGGCGCTCCTTCAGAGCCCTTCGCCAACAGCACAGAAAGTAGTTCGAAGGCTAAGGTAAGGAAGATGAAGTATGAGAACTCACCAGTGATGCCTAAGTCCTTGGCTGGTTGAAGATAGAAATCTTCAAGGGGAGGCTCAAGACAATGATCACAGCGAGGTCAAGTTTGCACAAGATGGACGACGTATGATAATTGAACTGGGGAATATACATGCGAATGTAAACTACTTATATCGAATGCTCGTACGGTATCAGCGAATAGGAAAGAGGCTGTCACGAGTTAGGGTTGGATAGGGGTGTGCAGTCATGATACTAAGGAGATGGAATAAACATACAATAGAGTGAGGGAGGGGTGCGAACATGAAACGACGGAGAGTAAAGGTGGCGAAGGTACTTATGTACGAAACCATGTCTTGGGACCTGCATACATGTCACCCTGCACGGACTCTTCGTCCACTGGGTCGATCCCACACGGCCTACGGAAGGAATTCCCCGCGAACATACTTTGGCCATACGAAAACCCAAAGGGGCTGGATTTAAGAAGGTGATGGGGTTAGTGATGAATCATCATATACGATACTTTTCTCACACTACCAGCTGAGATCAAGCACATTTGGTGCAAGAACGTCAAAATCAGCACCATTCTCTATTTATTCACTCGTTACCCACCTTTGGTCTTGTTTCTTGCTGCTATATATGCCAAGTTACCTAACATATCCATTGAGGTGATTACCAAGGTTCTCATGTGTGACAACCCTACTGATTTGAACGAGGATCTAGTATGACTTTCATTCCTTATGAAGAAGCAACATAGTGACTCAAATGTTTGAAGGAAATGTAATAATATAATTCATCTAGGTAGTGCTTTCGGTTTCCCTCCTCTGATTGGAGTACAGGGTGAGTGATAATACCCATATGCATTTTCAGTTAGAATTCTTAACACAACTTACTTGTCTAGGCCTTCTGCTAGCTCGCACCTATGCTATTTCCTCTCAGAATCAAAGAGTTTTGGGTGTCCTTGGGCTGCTTATTCTTGGGGCTGTTATCATTGATGTGGTATGTCCCTGTGCAGTTGTATAAATCACATAAATTCATTTTACTGGATATAGTACAGGTCTGTTTTGGAGAAATGCAACCCCACTAGCTCACAACTTAATACATTGAATTTGTCAGTAGGGACTAGGACTTTCTACCTAGATCTATACTAAAAAATTCTCCAGATGTAAGATATAGAAGCCTGGACTTGCCCAATCTGTCTCTGAATACATTTGACAGTGACTACCATCATTAGTGTTGTTGTAATCCTTTTTGACACTGGAGTGGTGATAGTAACCATTTGGAGCTCAATTGAAACCTTGAAGCTTTGGCAGAAAGGTGGAATTTGGGATAAGAAATCACTCATTAGTCTAGTGATATACCAAGGTGAGTATACAACATATTGCTTATACATGTGGACAAATCACTAATCTACAGGTAAGGCTTTGTCAGATATGGGTATGGAATATTGTTCCTGTGATATTTCACATATCTGATTCAAATTCAGATTTGTGCTTACGATTAGTTTGGCTAATGCTATCACAACAAAGGTACAGCTACTTATTAACCTGTTGAGCTTCAGAGTTTACTTGGTGTTCTGTCACGATTTAGGTGTTAAGGGTATGTGAGGAATTAATCATGATAATAAAATGGCTAATGTCAACCCTTTGTGATATAAAGTCAAGCCTTGCTGGCATCTTAGGCACTTTACAGAACAGGTATATTCTCATCAAGTTACGAAGAAAGACATGATTATACTAACAGTGCACATACAGCTTGTCAACAATTATCATCTGCCGGTTCCATCTAACTCTCCAAGAGAGACACAATCAACTTACTAGCCACTCACTACCAACTCTTTCATTGTCCACCTTCAAAGCTGCTAGACAAAGTGTTCACAATGCCATAGTGGCTGAATCTGGGAACTCACACTTGAGCCAGGATTTTAGTACTGAGGCCTTGGAGGATGATGTGGCTGTTTAGGAAAGCCAGCCTGGAGAGGCTGGGCCTGCTGGGATAGACTTTGATGAGTCTCCTTGGGCAACTGGATGTCCTGGAGATGTAGAAATTCCAGGGCATATTGTCTCCAGTGCGTGGTTGTAAAGGAAACCCTAGCTGGCTGTGGAGATCACACTACCACACAACTGACAAGGGGAATCCAAAGTATATACATAAATGAGCAGAATATACAAAGAGGGGACTCTCACATGACAAGGGGAAATCTGAAGAGAAAAGTCTAAGGACTCCCAATGCCAATGAGCCTGCATTATACTATGCTAGTCTGCAGCCAGGGCCATTGCTCAGCATTCACCATCAACCCTTTCCCCTGGCCTCCCCAACCCTTGACTGACCTGGATGCTGTGTACCACATGAGGTGCTGGACTTCCAGCACAGTTCCAAAAGCAGAAGTCAGGAATTGGAGTGGAATTGGTGAAGTGAGCAAGACTGGCAGATGTGCTCCCAGAGGTGGAAGTGTTTCCAGAAGGCAGAAGTGGAACCTGGGATGGTGTCAGAACTGGTCAGGATGTGTTGGAACTAGAAATCAGGGTGTCCCCTTGACATCACCCACCCCCCTCTAGCATGCTGCGTCCTTGAAGCACAGGACATGAGGGATTGAAAGGCCACTGACCAGATCTAACAGGGCTGCAAGGGTGTTGTAAGGGTAACCCTAGTTGGCTGTGGAGGTCACACTACCACACAATTGACAAGGGGAAATCTGAAGTATACATATAAATGGACAGAATACACAAGAGAGGTGATTCTCACCTGACAAGGGGAAATCCAAAGAGAAAAGTCTAAGGACCCCCAGTGTCAGCGAGCCCATATTATACTACACTAGTCCGCAGCCAGGGACAACACTTAGCATTTGCCATTAACCCTGCACTGCTCTGACCCCTGACCCTTGACCAACCCTTGATGCCACCTACTACACGAGTCACTCCTTGCAAAAAAAAACTCCAGAAACAATGTGGGGTCGCTACGCAGCGTTTTGTGAGCTCCGTAGGTAATATTCTCTATGTTAATGATATCGCAGATATCATAGGAAAGGTGGGGCCCATATCTCTTGTGGAATTGTTACTCATCAGGTCTTGGCTCCAGGATTATTCCAATCCTCAGACCACACCTTTGCTGCAGCATTATCCTGTAGAAACGACAGGGGCCGTAACTGAAACATGGGAGGCTACACAGTGGAGGGAGCTGCCACTGGACTTACTGACTCCAATGTATCGCCAGGGGCTCAAGGACTACTATGTCAACGAGCTTGCAGAATTGCACCATCAGGAACTGGTTATCCCTGTAATGTGGATAGTGCACAACGGGCATCTTTGTGCAGATGCTCGTCGGGTTACAATAACAGAGGTATGCAAAATGTTGCTCATGTGGGAACTCATGGATGTGATGGCGTACCTTTCATTCTGGCAGGCAGGACTGGAAGTTCACGGTGCGATGGTCAATATTATGGAAGATGAACTAGCATATAGTTACTTGGACCTCACTGTGGATCGGAACTTGCTTTTCCTTCGTGAGTGAGTCAGGAGTGGATTGGCTGAGACTGATAACCTATCAGCCGAGTGTGCGTCTTTCGCTGCACAAATGCCAAATCCCCTTCGTCAGGTGGCCGATGGTGACGAACTATACACCTCGTTTATGTACGCATGGGCGGATGATTGTCATGACGTGTTTATTTCTCATATTCAGGTGCTCTGTCCTACCATTTGTCACTCCATCTCCCTGTTCGTTCTGATCGCCATTGTCATGTTCGGCAACGAATTCTCGCTGTTCGCACCAATGACCATGGTTATGCTGTCAACAACCGATCGACGTCTTCGGACTAACTTAGCAGTCATTGTTGGGCCTATCACCTCCTCTGCTCGACCCTCTTCCGATGGTGTTCTGACAATCGGATTGTCATGACCTATGTATTTCCTGCACCTTGTTACCCCCATTCCCTCGTTCGCTACTCCTCCCCCGTGTTCGCTCGGCTTCTCCCTCCACCTCAACTTCTCCTTCCCTATTCTATCGATGTTCGCCCTCCCTCGCATTTCTCCGAACCGCTAATCGCTGCTTGCACAGTTCGCCAACAAGGCACGCCATCAAATACGATCGATACCATTTACCCGGCGTGATAATGAGGGCACACCAACAGCTCCAGCCTGTGTCATGACCCACAGCACCATCTCGAGGTGGCATCTAGACATCCGCGACGGGGGCAGATTGTCAAGCAGGTCGATGAGAAACATCTGTACTCTTCATCTTCAGCTTAGTTACCAATCGCAATGACCGAGACTCACCGTCTTACTAGGATATGGAGCCCTGTGAGGGCAACACTAATGACAAAGCCACAACCTAAAGATACTCAAGGAGATAGTGGCCGATGCAAGGACAATAACCAACTGTGTAGTGGGTATCCTCAGTTTATAAATCTACCAACGATAGATACATGGGGACTTGCCTGTGTAGTGGGTATCCTCAGAGATCAAGCTGAGGAAACACCACCACACTGGCTACAGTCTTATAGCGCTGGCAAGGTTTACATAATAGGGGAGGCGGAAACTTGTGGAAGATGGTAGAAACTCGTAGAAGGTTACGGAAGGTGACAGAAACTGACGGAAGGTGACGGAAACTGACGGAAGGTTATGGAAACTGATGGAAGGTGACGGAAACTCATGGAAGGAAATAGAAACTTGTGGAAGGAAACACGTGAACCCTGACATCACCCCCCTCTCAATGCTTGTTGTCCCGACAAGCACAGCTGCCACCTAGCCCCCAACATCCACCGAGACATCGTTTCCAAGTATGCCACAGGTGGGACCACCATCTCTCCTGGCCCTTCCCCTCCTGGTAGCGCAGGTCAATGATGAGCTCAGGTGGATTGGGGTCCATGGGCAAGTGCGGCCCTTGGAACCTGGCTCGACGTAGTCGCTCTCCTGCCATGTTACGGAAACGCCGCCCCACCCATCCTTCAAAAGTGTAGGGGGTTCCACAAGGGGGGGTGCCATCGTTGAGGAAGACAGGGTCACCGATGTAGTACGTGTTCTCTCGTCTGTGTCGGGTCTGAGGAATGCGAGTGCAGGGCGAGTGGGTGCCTGACTCTTTGCTGGTGTGAGGTCCTCAGAGCTGATGGACCACTTTGAAGGCCATGCGACGTCGATGCAGTGGAAGTGAGCAGTCACAGGTGGAGAGGGGATATATAGCTTATCGGAATGAATTGGTTAGGCGGAGGCCGATATTGCTTATCTTTGGGGTTCTGGACCCTTGACATTATGAGTAGAAGCCCTGCCTGCTGTCCAGTCAAAGAGAGTTTGCCTGGAAGGTTCTGTGAAGTTCTGAAATCTCTGGAAGGGGAGGGACATGTATGCGGCTGCTGAGATACGCTGAGGTGCCTCTGGGTTCTGCATGTGAAATGCCTTAATGAGTCGCTTTTCCCCAGAGACATCTTTCGCCGGTAGCCAGAGATCGTCGGCAGCTCCATAGCCCTTCCAGCACACGAGATACCCCAACCTTCCACGGAACATCCTGCTGTCTAGAATCCTTTCAACTTCATATTCTTCGGCTCCATCCCGTATGACAGGGGGGGGGGGGAGGTGGAGGGGCATGACGTTCAAGAATTGGGTCATCTTCATATGGCCGAAGCAGGACAACAGAGAACACTGGATGTGTGCGACCAAAGGATGCAGGAAGATTTAGACCATAGGCATTTTGTGAGACCACCTTATTAACAGTGTAGGGGCCTAGCCACTTGTGGTCTAGCTTCTTCATTGGGTGAGTGGTTGTGATGTTTTGTGCATTGAGCCAAACCTTGTCACCAAGCTTATAAACTGGGGCTGCTTTATGGTGCACATTATAGAAGCGTGCCATGTCCTCTGCTGCCTTGGACAGGGCTGAACGAGCTTCTCTTGTGGCCGCTTCCATCCAGTTGTGAACTCATCCAGGGCCTCAAGTCGAGTTTCCCAGACTGGTTACAGTCCCAGCCTTGGATGTTGGCCACTGTCCAACATGAAGGGTGTAGTCTGGGTTGAGGCTGTGTGGGAACCGTTGCTAATGAAAAGCCTCGCGAAAAAAGGATTAAAATCGCTTTAAAACCCTGTTTTCCCAGCTGATAGTAGCTAATACACGTGGCTATTGTTGGGAGAACTCTATTCAAATATTCCTTGAATTTCCTCTTATTTTTTCGCCATTTAACTTGGCTTCCCTGGCTCAAAAAACTCCTTATTCTGTCAGGCAGAGTTATGAACCCACGCACGTCCACAACTCTGCCACAGCCGCTCAGTTTCAAACTCCGACCGGAGTTTCCCACGAACCGTAAACTCGGAGTTGCAGGCACTCAAGCACCTACAACCCCGGCACCTTGGCTCACTCAAACTCAGCCACTGAGACTGATCCGCTTACACAAGCCTGTGCAATTCAAACCCAGCGGGCACATGACTTGCATCATAGCAACCATGGCTGTGCAAGGCTGCGTACAAAGTCACACAAAGATGTACAAAGCCAAAACTAGGGTGCAGGTTTGATAAAGCCTATTGGATGAAGGATCCTCCAAACGCAACGCTACGACACCAAATAGGCCCCTTGATGTCATAGCAGCTGTGTAGGGCTGTGCAGGGCAGTGCAAGGCTGTGAAAGGCTGTGTAAGGCTGTGCAAACCAGGGAAGGTGATTGGCTATCTATTTCCAATTCCTTTGCACAAACACGCCGCAATAGTTACGAGGGTGTGTTTCAGCAGTGCAAATATTTACTTATGACATCACTCGCCTAATAGATAGAAGAACCCCATTTTATGTAATCCTGTGTATTTTACAATATAAAAGGAGGCCATTCTGACCTCCTTGATCATTCAAGCAATCTAACATCTTCTATCCACGTGACCTCGTGTGACTTGCATCTTACTAAGCTGCTAATCCCAGCTAGGGTTATTCACTTACTTTAGTGTCTAATTCCTTGTTAAGTAGTTACTTTACTGCTTAGCCACTTGGACTAATCCTCCGGGTGTAATTCTACAGAGTGAGTCTGTCAATTGAAAGTCTTGCCATTCGCACTCCAATACCCGAGACGATCTAGTCAGTCGATTTTCCTGATTAGAGACTTTCACAAGTCGCTTTGTTCACAAAACTCGTCCCTCGTTTTATTGCTGTGCGCTGGTAGATTATCAGGGCAGTCCATTTATAAACTCGCCTGCTAAGTACATTCCTTCATATTTTGGAATACGCTTGGACCCCGATAGTGTCCTTGAACCTACATTCTTTTAGTTTATTGTTCAGTGCTGCTAAAAAACGTATTGCCTTCCATCCGTATTAACTTGGACTAGTTTTTACGCGGATTGCAACCAAGGTACAAATATTAAATTATTTCCGGAGTTGTGCTGCAGCATTGTTTAATATTCTTTGAGTCTCGTAAACGACACGTTCTGATAGATTGAAGTGTTAGCAATAACACCAAAGTCTCGAAGGGTTCCAAAACAGAGGCATGGATTTGGTTGTTATAGGCAAACTTGGCCAAGGATATCCATTCGAACCAATCATCCTGACGCTGGTTGATGAATAGTCGAAGGTATTGCTCAATCTCCTGATTAACCCTTTCAGTCTGTCCATCAGTTTGGGGGTGATAAGCAGTAGAGGCAGCGACTTTGACACCAAGAAGTTTGTTCAGTTCACGCATGAACTGGGAGATGAACTGTGTGCCTCGATCACTGATGATTTCTTCAGGGAGCCCATGAATTTTCCAAACATGATCACGGAAGAGTCGGGCAACTCCCACTGAAGTTACATCTGAAGTGGTGGGAATGACATGTGCACGCTTTGAGAGGCGATCGACGACAACAAGGAGAGCATCATAGCCATGACTGGTAGGCAGTTCTACAATCAAGTCAACAGACATAACCTGCCATCTACGGTCTGGGATACGGTTTGGTAGAAGCTTGCCAATGGGAGAAGCAGGGAAGGTTTTTGTCCAGTTGCACAGGTCACAGGCCTTGACGTATTTTGCGATGTAATGTCCCATCCCAGGCCACCAGTAACTACGAGCAACTAGTTCAGTAGTTCTCCAACGACCAGGGTGACCGGTGAGAGGCATGTCATGGTGCGCTTTCACTATGTCATGTCATAGTTTTGCATCAAGTGGCACGTACACTTTGTTGTGATAGAGGACAAGCCCATCCTGTTCAGACCACTCTTCTCCTCATAAATTTCCAGAGGAGCCCAGTTCTTTGAGAGCCTTGACAACCTTTTCATCCCGGTCTACACAGTTCCTTACTCGATTGAGGAAAGCATCACCTTCACCTGGGACTAACTGCGCGCCAGCCTCTGGGGGATTTGCCTTGATGTGGAACAAGTCAGGGGTAAGTAAGACTTGATTTTGGTTGTCTTCCTCCCCCCGCTTATGATCCACGCGTCGTGAGAGTGCATCAGGCTTGGCTGAATGACGACCGGGATGATGGATCAGCTCAGAATCAAAGCGAGAGAGATAGAGTGACCAGCGTGCTTGACGACGGTTCAAGTTTTGTGCAGTCCGGAAGTAGGTGAGATTCTGATGGTCATTGAGAATCTCAATCTTGTGCTTCGTTCCCTCTAAGATGTGGCGCCATTCCTCTAATCCCTGAATAACAGAAAGAAGCTCCTTGTCATGGATGGCATAGTTGCGTTCAGCATCATTGAGGCTTTTGGGCACAAACACCACAGGCCGCCATTTGCCATCAGAACATAGCTGGGACAGTACGGCTCCTGTGGCATAGGCTGAGGCATCTGTTTCAAGACAGAAACGTTTATCTTGATCAGGGAGGACAAGGATCGGTGTTGAGGTGATGAGGAGTTTGAGCTTGTCAAAGGACACTTGCTCTGGGCCATTCGGATCCCAAGACCACTGGGCATCCTGTTTGGTCAACTGGTTGAGGGGCTTTGCAATGTGTGAGAAGTCTTCCTCAAATCGACGGTAGAAGTTGATGAAACCAAGGAATGATTTGACTTCAGTGACGTTACGTGGTATTGGCCAGTCCCGCACTCCTGCAACCTTGACTGGGTCCATGGCAACCTGTCCTTGAGAGAGGATGAGGCCGAGATACTCCACCTCTAGTTTCTCAAATAGGCATTTTTTAGGTTTGAGGTACAGGTTGTTGGCCCAGAGGATTTCAAGGACACATCGTACAATCCTACGATGTTCTTCAAGTGACTCTGTGAAGATGAGAATGTCATCCATGAACACCACCACAACCCCTTCATCGATGAGACTCTTGAAGATGTCATTCATCATCATCTGGAAGGTTGCTGGGCTGTTCATGAGTCCAAAGAACATGACTAGAGGTTCATACAGGCCCCTATTTGTCCGAAAGGCTGCCTTCCACTCATCTCCCTCTTTTATGCGTACATTATTATATCCCCAGCGAATGTCAAGCTTTGTGAAGTATTTAGCCCTTCCAGCAGCAATCTTATTCATGATGTCTGGAACAAGGGGCAAAGGATAGGCATTCTTGATTGTTATATCATTGAGCTTCCGGTAGTCTTGCACAAATCTAAGACTGCCGTCCTTTTTCTTCACAAAGAAGGCTGGAGATGCCATAGGTGACTTGGAAGGACGGATACGATGGCTCTTCAGGTTCTCCTCAAGGAAGTTATCCAGTTCCCTTTGCTCAACCGGTGACATTGGGTAAACCTTTGTGCTGAAGGGTTGTGCACCTGGAGTGAGCTCAATCGCATGGTCCCAGGGCTTTCGAGGAGGCAGTTGGTCAAATGACTCCTTAGAAAACACATCCTTGAACTCCTGGTATGGTTTAGGGACAAGGTCCTCGAAGGATCTGACTGGTGCAGACTTGCTGGCCCGTTCAACAAGCTGTTGGGAGACAGTCCAGCCTGCGCCAATTGTTTCAGGACTCTCATTCACAAAGATGACAAAGGTCCTGTCTCCTTCCTCAAGTAGGGAGCGGGTGTGCTGTATGGGAACCTCCTGTTGGGCGGATGCTCACAACTTTTTATTACCTGTAGCTTCACCCATTTTATTCTCAAATTATAGAAAAGAAGAGGACGAAAGTACATGCCAATCTTATTGTTGGGATATAAATAATTTTTCTTTTGTCCCTCCCCGAGCGGCAGCTCCGCCAACGAGAACGCCAATGCCAATTTTTACGTCTCTTCTTATTTGTTCTACCCACTTTTAATATACACTATATCATTATAACTATTCATATATATTACAAATATATACACAACTACTATTAATCCATATGGTAGTCTAATACTCTCTTATTATAACTAGTCATACTAATACTCCTACTCATATCTGTTACAGGTATCTCTCCAAGTATCTGTTACTCTATCTTGTAGTCTAATACTCTCTCATATGTATATATATCTTCAAGATGTTTAAATATATACAGAATCATCTAATAACATCTATTATTCTCCTTATAAATACTACTATATATTCCTATATGTTGTTATTAATACTCTTATAGTATATATTATATACTCATATATGCTGTATTACATAACCATTATGATTATCCTCCTTGATCTACACTCTCTTCTGGAACAGTTTCGACTGTGGGCCCTCTGACAACAGGTCTGCCCCCACATGACTTGGGACAGCGTGTCATCTTCACATCTCCTGTACGCAAGTTAACTTCTGGGTTGTGTTCAACAAGCCATTTGTGACCAAGAATGATGGCAAGTCGTCCAAGGCTTGTGACAGAGAATGTGGCACGTTCCGTATGATCCCCAAAGGTGCAAATGAGGTCAACTTCTTCCTTGATTGAGCCAGCCTCATTTGGGGTACCATCAATATTGTAGACGGGGATGGCACGGGGTAGGGTATGGGTCCGAAGTCTGTGTTCCCTTACAAACTCCACATCGATGAACATCCCTGTAGCACCACTGTCAAGGAGGGAGTCAATTGCAAGTGGATGCCCTGTGTCAACGGAGTGGACCTTGAGAGGTACTTTGGTGCATCGGCGGAGGTCAGCAGTATGGACATATAGAGGGATTGGAAGGTTTGCATTAGCAACTGGAGCGATGGGTTTGGTTTTTGGCATGGCTGGTTTGGTTTCAGTTCGATCAGGGGTAGGAGAAGGATGCATCATATCGCCTGTGAGCCCTATTGTACATGTTTCAAGAACTGAAAACCGATTCATCGAGCGGGGCATGTCTTTCACCACTGACTGGCCTAAAAACCCTTTCCTTCCTCTTGGACAGGGGCTTCTACCTTCTGTTTGCGTTCCTCCATTGCCGCTGCTACAGATTTAGAGACAATTGCTGCAATGTCTGCCTCTGTGAGGTTTGCACGGATTCGTGGCTTGCAAGGTTCAGGACAGTCTGGTGAAATGTGACCAGGTCTCTTACAGTTGTAGCAGGTCCGTGTTTTGGTGCGGCGGCGGGATGAGTCAATATCCATAGGTGTCGCATTACTGGGTGGTGCTGTGACAACAGGCGCCGTAGCAGGAGTGTGGAGTGGTCGGGCAGGAGGAGGGCAATTAGGAACATAAGGTGTCTGTGCCTTCCTGACGTCTAACAGACGGCGATGATTGCGGTCAATCTGACAGGATGCTTCCTTCCAGCCTTTGAGGTTGGGTGGAAGAAAGGGCTGGGCGTGGATCTTGTCAAGGATACCTGCTGGAAGGCCACGAGCATAGGCATCCTCGAGTGCCTCATCATTAAAGCCTGTCCTGCCTGCCAGGATCTCAAATTGAGCCGTGTATTCATCTGCCGTCATTCCTGATGTCATCCTGAGGTCATGCAGCTTAGTGCGAGCCGTTCTGGCACGATCTGGGTCCCCAAAGGCCGCCTCCACACGTTTAATGAACTCCTCCAGAGTGTATATAGAGGAGGTGCCATCAATGACAGCCTGTGTCTCGTTGTGTGCCCATATCTCCACAGAGCCTCCCGTCATGAAGGAAAGAGCATATAGGATCTTTGTGCACTCATCTGGGAAGGATTCTGGCTGTACAGCGATGGACAACTTGATAGACCTGATAAACCCTTCAGTCTCTGCACGGTCTCCATTGAACTCCTCCGGTTCTGCTGCTTTGATAGAGCGAGTAGATGGAGGGACACTGTGAGGTACTGAGGGCGCAAGGGCTTGAGCAGCAGCAACAGCAGCGTTGGTGGCAGCATTGGCTAAGTGATCATGAACGTTAACAACCTGATTGTGCAGTTGAAGTTGGTGCAGCTGCTGCGCTTGGCTGGAAAGGAGGCCTCGAAGAAATGGCCCATGTTCACCCAAGGAGTCCCAGTATGCCTCCGGGAGTTGGTCTGCCATAGGCTGAGATGAAGGTTGGTTAAGAAAAGTGTGTGGGGTTGTCCTATGAGCTTGATCTTCTGTGAGGGCAACACTAATGACGAAGCCACAACCTAAAGATACTCAAGGAGATAGTGGCCGATGCAAGGACAATAACCAACTGTGTAGTGGTGGCATCAAGGGTCGATCAAGGGTCAGGGAGGTCAGGGGGATGCAGGGTTGATGGCAGGTGCCAAGTGTTGTCCCTGGCTGTGCAGCGTAGTATAATACGGGCTCGCTGACATTGGGGGTCCTTAGACCTTTCTCTTTGGATTTCCCCTTGTCAGTGAGAATCCCCTCTCTTGTATACTCTGTTCATTTATACATACTTTGGATTTCCCCTTGTCAGTTGTGTGGTAGTGTGATCTCCACAACCAGCCAGGGTTGCCCTTACAATATGAGGCTTATGAGGATGGCTGTTTGGCGGCAGCTGCTGAGGATTCCTGGCCTGAAGATGAGGATGTGACAGTGCCGGGGCAGGTGCATAGTTTTGAGGACATGGGTGAGTATTCTGCTTATGTGCATTTGGATTTGGGGTGTCAACGCTGTTTAGATTTAGGCGAAGCTTCTATGGCAGAGATAGATGAGAGAATGGCTGGGATATCCAAAAATGGAGACTGGGCTTGTCAGGGTTCACATGTTTCCTTCCACAAGTTTCTATTTCCTTCCATGAGTTTCCGTCACCTTCCGTAACCTTCTACGAGTTTCTACCATCTTCCACAAGTTTCCGCCTCCCCTATTATGTAAACCTTGCCAGCGCTATAAGACTGTAGCCAGTGTGGTGGTGTTTCCTCAGCTTGATCTCTGAGGATACCCACTACACAGGCAAGTCCCCATGTATCTATCGTTGGTAGATTTATAAACTGAGGATACCCCCTATTAGAGTATATTAGTTTGTAGTATATATTATGTACGATAATATGAGATTATCGTACAATAATATTGCCGCCCAGGGAAATAATCTTTCCCACAGTTATTAGATGCACGTGACTGACACGTGTTTAGGACCATATATTCCGAACACGCTGCTCCATCCTCGCTGCTCTCCTTATGCCTCCTGTCAACCTCCACCAGCGAAAGACTCTTCTTGCCACTGTTGTGCCCCTCCTCCTCCTGCAGCAACGTACTCCTGGCTCTGGAATTCACCCCTCTGGCACCACAACCACTGAACCGACCGATGACCTGACCCCTGACGACACACTCTCCATCTCAGTTGCCTGCAGTTCTTTGCCCAAAGTGGTCCCACACCCAGAACAGGGGGGTGAGCGGATAACGCCGGAGTACCTCTGGCAGATGAGTGAGGCCGAGTGCATCTGGAGGTTCAGGTGAGTATACACTACACGTGAACACTTGAACAAACTCACAAAAACCACATTAGGTTTACAGCAGGGGAACTTCAGCTCCTTGCGGATCTTTTGCAGCTCCTGAAACCTCTCATCACAGCCGCCGGGAGCCGCGCAAGTGCCCTCAAGGCGATCTCACTTCTTTGTGCACGCCTGCGGAGCCCAGAGGACCAGTGGTCCTTATCCACAAAGTACCACCGTCCTCAGTCCACTATCTCCCAAATCACCAACAAGACGGCCTCTTTCATCAATGCCCGGTGGGGCTTTCTCCTTGACTGGGACCGGCATGGGATTTTGTCCCCAGAGAAGCTTGGCGAGTACGCCGATGCCCTTTACGATTTGGGAGCACCCTGTCGCAGCGTCTTTGGCTTCATCGATTGCACGATCTGGCAGATGTGCCGGCCAGGAATGTATCAGGAGCTTGCCTACACCGGTTACAAGAAATGTCATGGCATGAAGTTTCAGGGGGTTGTCGTCCCCAACGGGTTGATTGTGCATCTAGCTGGCCCATACAGGGCCCCACAAAATGACGCTGGAGTCCTGAAGGAAAGCTCACTGCTCCAGCATCTCGAGCAGTATGCGATTCAGCCTGGGTCACGGGAAGGGGATGCACCCGGGGATCGTTATTTCCAGGTTTACAGTGATTCAGCTTATGGGGTGAGCCCCTTTATCGTGAGTCCCTATTCCACCGTGAATGTGCTTACCCCAGAACAACGCGCATGGAACACGGCAATGGGTGGGGTACGGATATCCGTGGAGCACGGCTTCGGCCTTGTGTTGCAAGATTGGCCGTTCCTCCATGCCTTTTGGAAGCACAAGATATGGGGGAATGCGTGTGGCACCATGTACCGTGTTGGTGTTCTCCTCACAAATGTGCATTCGTGCTTGGAGCCGAATCAGACTTCCCTTCGTTATTCATGTCCTCCCCCTTTCCTCCAAGAATACTTCCATGAATAGTCATGTTCTCTAGCAGTTTATGCATGTATGCCACCCCTGTCCCTGTTTGTAGAGCCAACAAACAATTTTTAGGTCTTTTTTTTTTTTAAGAAAACCTTTTTTTTTGTCAAGAAAAAATTATTTTGTCAAATTTGTCACGAAAACAAATTTTTGGGCCAAGAAAACAATACTTTGCAAGTGAGACATCTCAAACTAATTATTTTATTTTTTTCAAGAAAACCTTTTTTTTGCCAAGAAACAAATAATTTGTCAATTTTGTCCAAGAAAACAATACTTGGCAAGTGAGACATCTCAAACTAATTAAGGAGCCCCTGCCGCAAGATATCCAGGAGTGCTGTGCTTGTCCTCTCCTGCTGGTCATTTGCACGACGTGTCTCCTCAAGGAGCGCCTGGTGTGCCTTCCTCTCCTCCTCACATTCCGCCTCACGCAACTTGCGGTCCTCTTCGCGCATCTTGCATGTCTCTGCACGTGCTTCCTCCAGGAGCTCGACCAGTCATGTAGTTTCAGTCCTCCGCCTCCCTCCCACACAGGAACGTTTCCGTCCGAAGCTCTCACGCGTATCTGTCCCAGATATGCTCGCCAATTGACTGCCATCATTCTCCTTCTCAGAAATCCCAACCGATGGAGATGGGGAGCGTCCTCGCTTCTGCCTAGGTCGCTGGCATATCACCATGGCGTCTCGCATAGTCTCTCCCGCATCCTTCGCCGCGTTCTGAACCTATTGATTAGATAGTTAGTAGCCAATAAATATCATGAACAAAGCCCTTCACTCACCTGTTTTTCACGCTCCTTCTGCTCCTCCCTGGTCCCTTTCGCCTCCAACTTGAGATGCTGCACGGCATCCAGCTTCCCTGAGAGCGAGGCGAACAGGGCTGGATCACGCTCCCACTCTTTACCAAGAGCAGACCGGGGAGTCTTCTTTTTTCCCCCCTACTCTCTTCTAGTCAGCACGCAATTTATATAAAATAATTATGCTAGGACGCACCTCCACCCAAGTGAGCAGGGATGCCACTTTGTTCTTGAGTGTGTCCGGCTCACGGTTCAGGCAATACCCACTCTCTTGCACGCGCCTGGCCACTTCTTTCCAGTGTTCACCCAGCTTTGCCCGTGGTGCCATGTACGGGTTGACCTCGATCACAGCGCGGAGGAGTTGGTCGAGGTCATGCAAAGAAAAGGCTTCACGCGCCTTGTGTGAAGATATGGGTTGTGACCCTAGCACACCTGACGCATCCAACCCGGTGTTTGATGACTCATCAGGTGTGCTAGGGGGTGCAGCGACCGAGGTAACGAGGGAGAGGGCGACAGCCAGTGGATGGGGCGCGTTAGTAGAGTTAGAGAAAAGGGCGGGACTGAGCCTTTCCTCAATCCCACCTGCTTGTGACGCGATCGGAGTGCTAGGGGTGTTATAAAGACAGCGGGCGGGATTGGCTGCATACTCACATGCGACGCAGTGGTGGGCTGGAATGGATGCGTGGGTGTGGGCTGGAGTGGACGCGACATTGCTAATATTTTCTCACGCGCCTGTAGGATAGGATTAGCAGTTCGGCGTACTCCGCAACTAATATATATTACAAACTAATATTGTCTATTACGCAAGTCGCTTGATTTCCGACACTGTTCCGAGAGCAGAAGTCGGAAATTGGAGTGGAACTGGCAAAGCAAACAGAACTGGTGGAAGGTCTCCCAGAAGCGGAATCATTTCCGAAAGCGGAGGCGGAGATGGAATCGGAACTGTAAGCGGAGTCGGAAATGGAGTCGGAACTGGAAATGGAAAACAGGGTGTCCCCTGACATCACCCCCCCTCTAGCGTGCTGCATCCTCGAAGCATGGGACATGAGGGATTGAAATGCCAGTGAGCGGATTCGGCGAGGGGCACCAGGGTGTGTCCTATAGAACTCGTGGAGTTTGTCCAGAGCGGAGACATCTTGCTCCAGGACCCATGAATTCTCCTCATACCCATACCCTTCCCATTTCACGAGGAATTGGAGTCGCCCTCGCACAAACCGGCTGTCCAGGATCCGTTCCACCACATAGTGCTCTTCCCCATCTACAATTTCCGGTGGAGGTGGCGGACGAGCCTTCCGACCTGGAATTGGGTCCTCAAGCATAGGGAGTAACTTCACCACGTTGAACACGGGGTGGAGGCGGGACATGGACATCGGAAGTCGGAGGCGGTATGCATTCCGTCCGACCCTCGGCATCACTGTGAAGGGCCCAAGGTAGCGGTGGGCAAGCTTCTGCGAAGGGCGTATGGTGCGGATGTCACTTGCATCTAGATACACCTTGTCTCCAACTTGGTACTCTGGGGTGAACCCGGCGTTGGTTGTAGTACCTTGCCATGTCATCCTTGGCCTTCGCAAGGGCCGACTTGGCTTCCGAAAGGGTGGAGTCCATGCGGTCTCGGAACTCATTGACTGTCTCGAGTCGGGACTCTGCCTGGTGTGGCTCAAAGCTGGCGTCCAGAGTCGAGCATGAAGGGGGTCTGTTGTGTGGCGGAATGTACATGGTTGTTGTATTGGAATTCCGCGAGTGGAAGTAACTCATCCCAGTCATCCTGCCTCTCATTGACAAAGAGGCGGAGATATTGCTCCAACTCCTGATTGACCCATTCCGTCTGTCCGTCACCCTGTGGATGGTATGCTGTGGTGGTAGCCAGCTTTATGCCGAGCAGGCGGTAGAGCTCCCGAGTCAGTTCCGCGACAAACTGCGGACCTCGGTCGGAAACGACTTGCTTCGGGAGCCCATGCAACTTCTAGACATGGGCAAGGAACACGCGGGCCGCTCCGAGGGCTGTGATCATCGTGTGCGTCGGAATGAAGTGGGACACCTTGCTTACCGAGCCCACGACGTTCATGATTGCGTCGTAGCCATGAGACTCTGGGAGTTCAACGATGAAGTCAACACTGATAGTGTCCCAGTGGGATTCTGGAATCGGGAGTGGAACAAGTTCTCCGACGGGCGGATGTTGTTGCACTTTGGTTCGGAGACAAAGGTCACATGTCTTCACGTACTGTCCAATGTAGCGGGACATCTGAGGCCACCAGTAGTTCCGAGCCACTAACTCCAGCGTCTTCCACCTGCCAGCATGCCCAGCAACCGGTGTGTCATGGTGCTGGCACACAATGCGGCGGCGGAGGTCTGCCCCACCTGGAACATAGACCTTGCCTCTGAAGTGGAGCAGCCCATCACGTTCCGACCATTCTGCTGCCTGTACAGACCGTGAGTGCCCTTTCCGAAGTTCCTCCACCGCCTTCACCACCGACTCCTCATTCTCTCCATTCCGGTACTGCCTCCAGATGTCCCGGAGCATTTCCGTTTCCGCCCCAACTGCAGTCACTCCTTCGAGGGCGCGGATTGCAAAGAGACTTGGGTGGAGCAGTGTCATATCAGCGTTGTCTCCACTTCCACTTCCATGATCCGCACTGTGGGATAGGGCATTGGGCTTCCCCATGGTGTGGCCGGGGCGGTGGTGGAGCATGAAGTCGAACCGGGACAGGTGTAGGGACCACCGTGCTTGTCGTCAGTTCAACTTCTTAGACGTGCGGAAATACTCGAGGTTCTTGTGGTCTGTCCAGATCTCAAACGGGCATAGAGCACCCTCGAGGAAGTGTTGCCACTCCTCCAGCCCTCGGATGATTGCCAGCATCTCCTTGTCGTGGATCTCATAGTTCCGCTCGACCGGACTAAGGCTTTTAGAGAAGAAGGCAATTGGATGCCACCCCCCACCATCTTCTGATGACTGTTGTGACAAGACCGCTCCGGTAGCTGTGTCGGAAGAATCCGCCTCAACTCGATAAGGGCGAGAGTCGTCGGGAAAGATCAGGACTGGGGCAGAAGTGATCAGCTCCTTGAGTTTGTCAAAGGAGGCCTGTTCCGGCTCTCCCCACTGCCATCCAACCTCCTTCTTGGCGAGGTCGAAGAGGGCATGGGCATGGCGGGAGAAGTCCTTGATGAACCGCCGGTAGAAATTGACAAACCCAATGAAGGACTGGACCTCCTTCTTGTTCCGCGGCACGGGCCAATCTGATACACCGGAAACTTTGACCGGGTCCATTTCCACCTTTCCCTCTGACACAATCACCCCAAGATACTCTATCCGCGTCCGCTCAAATTCGCACTTTTCCGGCTTGAGACACAGGTTGTACTCCCGGAGCCATTCCAGCACTCTCCGCACAACCTCCCGATGTTCCGACATTGTTTTTGTGAAGATGAGGATGTCATCGAGGTAGACGCAGACAACCCCTTCTGCTATCATGTCACGGAAGATGTCATTCATCATCGTCTGGAACATGGCAGGACTGTTGGTGAGGCCAAAGAACATGACCTGTGGCTCAAAGAGTCCTCAGTTGGTGCGGAATGTGGCCTTCCACTCGTCTCCCTCCCGGATCCGAACATTATTGAAGCCCCAGCGGACATCCAGCTTAGTGAAGTACCTTTCCCCGCGGAGTTGTGTGATCAGTTCGGAAATGAGTGGAATGGGGTACCGGTCCTTGATCGTGATCGCATTCAAGGCCCGGTAATCCTGCACAAGTCTGAGCGAGCCTGTCATGACGCGTTTATTTCTCATACTCAGGTGTTCTGTCCTGCCATTTCTCACCCCATTTCCATGTTCGTTCTGATCGCCATTGTCGTGTTCGGCAACCGATTCTCGCTGTCCGCGCCAATTACCATAGCCACACCGTCAAAACGCACGATCGACGTCTTTGGACTGACTTGGCAGTCATCGCTGGGTCTACCACCTCCTCTGCTCGACCCTCTTCCAATGGTGTTCTGGTAATTGGACTGTCATGACCTGTGTGTTTCCTGGACCTTGTTATCCCCATTTCCCTTTTCGCTACTCCTCCCCAGTGTTCGCTCGGCTTCGCCCTCCACCTCGACCTCTCCTCTTCTATGTCACCTCTATTCGCCCTCCCTCGCATGTCGCCGAATGACCATTCGCTGCTCGCATCATTCGCCAACAGGCACACCATCAAATCACAATCGACATCCCTATCCGGCATTATGGCTCGTCAGTAACTCCATCAGCTTCTCGATCCAACCCCCTTTTGGTGTTCATATGAGCAGGGTGCGTTCGCGGGACGTCCTACCCGTAGGTCATGTGGGATCAACCCAGTAGATGAAGAACCCATGCAGGGCAGTGTATATGCGGGCCCCAAGACATGATTTCATACACAGGTGTCTTCGCCACCTTCACTCTCCGTCGTTTCATGTTCCCCCTCTTCTCTCATTCTATTGTATGTTTATTCCATCTATGTTGTATCATGGCTGCGCACCCCTATCCAACCCTGACTTGTGACGGCCTCTTTCCTATTCGCTGATACCTTACGAGCATTCGATATAAGTAGCTTACATTCGCATGTATATTCCCCAGTTCAATTATCATACGTCGTTCATCTTGTGCAAATTTGACCTCGCTGTGGTCATCGTCTTAAGCCTTCTCTTGGAGATTTCCATCTTCAACTAGCAAAGGACTTAGGCATCACTAGACCAAGAGCTAGCTGTTACACGCGGCCCCTCGCCGGTAACCAACCCGGCCGCGGAAGCGGCCTTCCGGAAAGACATGGGTATCGACTCCCCGCCCCATGTACCCGCCAGTGACGCGGCACTCCCTACGGACCCACGTCCATTGCAGGCCCCATACACCGACATACCAATGTCGGATGCGCACTCCGAGGACCTCACCAGGTCCATTTATGAGGAGGTTTGAGTTGTTTATAGAGGGGGAGGGTGTAAATACACTATTTACCCCCATTTCCCTTAAGGCAATGCGCGCTACTGGATTGCTTAGATAAGCACTGTACAGTTCTTGCATGGGAACCGCACGGCGGTTCCCCAGATCTTACCTTACAACTGTCACTACGTAGCACACGGAATTACCACTCATTGGTCGAGTTCCGCTTGCCCTTGTGACACAAGGCAATAAGATTCATAATCTTACAAAATGTCTTGGACTCATTGCCCGGTTCCACATTCTCCCCTCACTCGTCGCACTCCTCTACACCCTCTCTTCCTGACCTCGACGAGGTCACCACCCTTCGGTTAGAGACTTTTGGACCTTATCACGAACGTATTCGCATGGCCAAGATGATGCTAACCTGGACGCGAAACGGAAAAAAGGTTTATAATTGGTATGTTGCCCACCAGGTTCAATTTTAACTATGATTAATAAGGACATGGCTACAGGCCTTGCCATGCCGATGATCAGATATACACCCCTTACGAATTGCCACAGGCCTTAAAAACGCTTTGTCTCGAACTGCCGGAGTGCCCATGCGCCACACAGGAGACAGAACTGGATACCCGCCATTACTACCACATCTGGGTGGTCCAAACTGGCCAATATCGCGGTAAGGTTGCTGCCGCCTGTGCACAGAAGTGACAAGGCTGTGGTACATGGAGTGAGTCATTCAATCTCCATCTCTTTGCTACACTAACTTTTGTCAGTCTGCCTGACAGACTTAATTAGTGATAACCCTGCTTTACCAGTGGAAGTGTATGCTGCAAGACCAGACACCGAGACCAGTCCAGGTATTCTCTCGAGTATTTTAGCTTAATATGACAGGTGATACTTAACAGTCATGCTAGGTCTCCTGGACTTCGATAGATATGGCCTCCTCCGTTCCTCCCAAATCTCAAGCAGTAATTCTTCTAGTCTCCCTTTGTTGGTTCTCATGTCTCGTAGCATCTTGTACTAGCTCACCCTCGCTAATAAAACCACCACCTCCATATCATCAATATCACCAGCAAAGACGAGGAGGCTTCAGTGGGGGTAAGTAATTACATCATTGTATCATGTTTCTACGCTACTCAGTGTGGTGGTTTATAGTCGTCAAACAAAGCAAGAGGGACTCGGGGATAAAAATGAAGGCCCAAATTCCCACTGCGAGTGCTGATGACCTGTTTGTTGTCAGTCCACATTTGGGAACACCATCCACAGCTAGCTCGGCGCTCTCCATTCCAGACCTTCCCTTACCATTGCACTCCACGACCCCTTCACCCTCAATGTTTACTATCCCAGATCTTCCACTCCCGTCACACTCCAGCCAATATCCAGCCTCAAAAGGACCTACAGTTCCCGCATCGTCATTGGATATGCCGCAGTCGAACCAGCTTGCAGCATTTCACACTACGACTAACTTGGATTCTGGCTACCAGTCACCACCCATGTACAACGATGATACAGGAGCTATAGAGACTACCCCGTGTTCCAAAAGAAACCTAAGTTATCTAACTGACAGTGTCACTATAATGCCAGGTATGTATATTTTCAAATAAGCTTTCTTCGACTGACACTTATCTACATTTGTCCAAGGAGACCGAAGGCATGGTGACACAGCGTGCCTCTGGGAGCCGCCTGATGCACATACGGCGTTCACATACAATCGACATGTGCCGCCACTGCGGGGCTCTCAGTTGGAGGAGGCATTTCAAAACCTTCGCTCTAACAAAGGTATCAGTTCAGAAACGTTTTGGAGAGCATTTGATATGTGTAACTGTTATCAATTCTTTACTAAGGAAGCCCTGCACTATGTACATGGGCCAAAATTTCCAATGTGGGCATATCCTGACATGCGTTCGTGATTGTGTGCCATAGACTCTCCCTGTAGCTATTTCTCAACTTTCTTGATGTATATCGAGAGTAGCTACCAAATAACAGAATGGCTTTTCTTGGAATTATACGCCTAACCTTTTGTGGCAATACTACATCAACACAGACTGGTCCCTTGTGCTGCGAAGGTCCTTGCAGGGATCGCAGAGTCTACAGAGTCAGTCTCAAACGCCTTCCTTGGTTTCAGCACTTCAGATTTAGGGCAGGTTCAACCTCTTGCTGGACAAACACATTGAGTATCTCACCCTTGCAGTGAACAACGCAAAATCTCACTCTCCATCTTGTCAAAGAGGGCGGTAAGGATGTCTTAAGTTACATCGCGGATGTCAGCTTGGGAGAACCTTGGTCGCAAGGATGTGTAAGGGGAAATGTTTTACGGGAGGATAAACTGAAATCAAGTATCACGGGTGCGCAGCTTCAGCTGCCATTACTGCTCTCAGCCTAGCTAACTACTGCCGAAGGTATTGGAGCCAGGATATCACGGCACTCAATACCCACTAAGGCGACGAGACTAGTATACGCAGTTCCTGCTTGGTGTAGAGGACAGGAATTATAGGCAATAGGACTGGACTTGGTGCTCAAAAGAATGGACTAGAAATTAATTCACTCTCTCAGTGAATTTAGTTGTCACTATTAATATTATACACTACCTAGAAATCAATTAACTACAGGATTTCTGGGTCAATAAATCGAAGGAGAATAAGACTAATTTACTTGCCTCTCTCAGTGAATTTGGTTGTCACTGAGAGAGGGGGGAAATCTGTCTCACTGTGCATATACTACCACCCGGCCCTTTAGCGCCCGCGCGCGTCGAAATGATTACATAAGGGTGCTGGTGGTGACAAGAAGGAAAACAAATTGAAATAGAAGTACAAATCTTTGGTAGAAAAATTCGGAAAAATTCTAAAAAATAAAGTGATCATAGTAGAACAATCTGAAAAGAAATTGGAAGGAAATACGCATGGTGGAATCTATTTGGCTTGATTTTGGTGCAGGAGCACAAATGCACCCAACACTTGGCCCCTGCGTATAGTGTCAGCTCACGACGTTAATGACAGCTCAATGCTCTCTCAAGGCTCTGCATGACAGAGGGATGTATCTCCTGCACGTCATCATCAACCACATGGCCAAACGGACTTTAACAACCAGGTGCGTTTCATATCCATGTATTTCTCTTGGCCATATGGCTCTAATTGACAAAATCACAAACAGATGTTGAGCAGTGCTCCCTTGGCGATGCCAACGTGGCCCTTGTGGACCTCAACACTGAAAATGAAGATGTGATTAATGGGATGTACTCCATGATCAATCAAACCATGCAAAAATATAGTGTAGATGTGGTCAGGTTCGACACAGTGAAGCATGGTGAGAATCTGAACCTTCTTAATTATTCTTCATCTTATTAAGTATGATAGGTTTGGAAGGACTTTTGGCATCTGATGATGAAGGGAACGATGCTGCTACCTTGACGCCCTCATCGATCCACTCCCCCACTCTTGCGACGCCAGAGTGTAGGTTGAAGTTGCTCATCAGACAATGGCTGATCCCCGCGCCCGCCTTCTTGATCAGTGCGAGTTCCGTGTCAGATAAATGGCATCCGTGCGCAAGGATCATCGTTGGCCCCAGCAAGCTGAAATCGTCATACACGGCTGCGTAGGACGCGTGGGCGGGGAATAGCGACACAGTCAAGTATTTCTGTGGTGTTCTCCGAGATGTGTGTCTGGATAGGAAGACGTGTGGGGAAAGGGGTCGCTGGGTGTGGCGAGGCAGATGGTGTGGCACCAGGTGCCTCTGCGGCGAGTTTTCCCAGGTCAGATAGCATATCGTCCATGCACGAGAGTGCACATCATGGTGTTAGGATAGGGCAGAGAAGAACCGAGTTGAGTGAATTAACATATGATATCATAGAACGCGGGTTCGCGAGCGAGTCAGTGTGGGTGTGGTCTAAATATGATGCAGGAGTGTTGCGATCCGGGTTTTGAACAGAGTGCTGGCGTGTGGACTGTTGGTGAAGTCCAGGGTAACAGGACGAGTTACGTGGAGACTACACTAGTCAGCTACTATCCCATGACCTGGAGAACACCGTGTTGATTTTGACTGCAACACAGACTTCTTGGACAGTGTCCTTGACTATCCGGCCTACTTTGCCCTCACATAAATACTCAACTCCAACGCCAACCCGCTCACCATCTCCAAACCGCCGCTCCTCGGACTCCTCACCAACGTCGGTAACGCCTCCGTCTCATCATGGGGCGTGCTGAATGCCAGGTACAGTGGCAATGAGAATATCATGGAGGTCCTGACCTGTACTAAGATGCAGGCCGATGGGAAAGGAGGGGTTAACATGAATACGGGCCAGCGGGCAGCCTATGGTACGCAGTCCATTTCCTTTTCCTGTTTTTTTTTTTTTTTTTTTTTTTTTTTTTCCATTTTTGGGGACAATGATAGGATGCTCATTGCGGTCTCACGCAGATCATTCCATTATGCTCTGGGTCCTTATTTTTGGGTGCAAATTCACTGAATCATACTTCTTCCTCACCCCATCATTCTGTGATCCCATTGGTGTCATGGTCGGCATGAAAATACAGGGCTGCAATGACTGGTACTTTGGCAATGTGCTGTGTAGAAACCAGGCCACGTTTATGTTGACAATCATGTATCTCATGGACTTGGTCCTGTTCTTCTTAGATACATTCCTGTGGTATATCATTTGGAACATGGTGTTCAGCATTGTTGAAACTTTGAAGATTTTCCCAAGAAATCAAGATTGTATTACATAAAGAGAAGGTATCAATCCTGTTGCCTTATCACCGTACACCCAGGCAGCATTGTCTCTCACCTAGTCTCCACTGCCATCTTCAGTTGACGTCCCTTTCCTCTGAGCCCAGTTGAATGGTCTCAAATTGACTGTTCCCCATGTTTTCCATGTATGTTTACCGCTCTGCATATGATGTCTTCCGGTGTTGCTTGCATTCAGGAGAGGGTGGGAGCAGTGTCCGTTTGTCAGGCCTGGATAGTGCCCTAGAAGCCTGACCAAATACCTGTGAATAAATCAACATATGGTCAGGAGCTAAGGGAAGTCTAATTTGCGCACATTGCTTGAATGGCCAGGCTGGCTCATGAGATTAACTGCTGGAACAAGAGTGGGGTGTATTTCTTTTTCTTTGCCCATAATACGACTCAAGCGGACATCCAACTTTGCACAGGTATCTTGGAGCTCACAGAGGTTAGCATTGGATGACAGTGTCTCAGCCAGAAGACCTGCATCGTCCAGAAGGGAGACCATGCCATGCAGTTGTGGAAGCACATTGCGCACTGTATGATCAATTTTATCTTCAATTTGGTGGCGGATCGCTTCATAGTTCGTAGTGTTCTGCTGCCCATAATGTTCAATGCCAGCAACCACATCAAGTAAAATTATCCTCACCGTTTCATTTGTAATACTGCACTCATCGTCCTCAGACTCGCTTCCTTCAAATTCAGACTCATTGTCAGTAAGTTCCATAGTGCTCAACAGCCAATCATTTGCAGAGTTGGGGATACCAGTCAGGTGTGTGTTGGTGGAGGTGGATTGGGAATTGAGAATTAGGGATAAATCCAGTTGGGAGAGAGAAGCAGAATTGGGTGGCCCAGTTGGGTGTGTGTCAGTGCTGGATGTCGAGCCAAAACAGCATACATACACTTTGCGGGCCTCTATCTCATTGACTGGGAAATTGAACACATGTTGTGCTGGATAGAGTTCGGTGTGAGATACAAGCTTTGGCATGCTCAATCTCACGGCCCAGAGGTGTTTGCATGCACCATTATTACCAGTGAAGTAGTGGCATGAACAGAAAGCCCAGCCATACATGTTGAGTCGAATGTCATAACATCTGTGTCCATGGACACGTATATCAGCCAAGCTACTTGCAAAGGATGTTCTGATGGTATATGGATCAACCCATCTCACTTCGGCAATGCGAGAATGACCAGCAATGTAAAGAGCTTCTGGAGTCAGCATTTCTTGGCCTTCTAGGGACCACCATGCAACAGGAATGATGGATTGTGGTTCTGAGGGAGTAGTCGCTTGGCATGCAGCTACAAGGTCTATCCCCCCAGCTTCAGCAGCAAATCGTGTTGAAAGCCAAGAATAGTAGGTGCGTTGTAAGCAGCGGCGTGTGAAAATTCCAGGTAATATCTGTGTAATAAGAAAATAAACAAAGAGATCAAACCGCAGGTGTTTGCATGCTTGCTTCCATTGGTGTATGTATTTGTGTTTGAGTACAGCATTGAATGCTTCGAGATGATTATTTGTTGGTATAACACCCTCTATTGGGATCTTCAAGATACGTGAAGCCTCCAGATGGCCTTTGTGTGACCATCCCTTCCAGAGGGAATATGGCATCCAAGTGTTTGTCATATAATCAAGGTATGCAAGGCCAGCCATTGCACCCACAGCCATCTCAGGCAACTGTGCAAGGTTACTCAATGCAGCCCGTTCTTCAGTTATTAGCTGCTGAGCTGCTTCATGATCAACTGAGAGAATAAGTCTGGGCCACTGGGTTAGAATATGTAGTAGTAGATGTAATATATATTAGCTCACAATTTTTCCAAGGCTTGAAGCCAACCTTTAACTTGCTTTTTTGGGAAATTAGATGTTTTTCCCATGTGGAGCATTTTCTATGAAACTTGCACAATATGAGCCAAATGTTTGGCCACATGTGTGCAAGAGCACCATGCTCCTTCATGTCTGTGTCGGTAATAGCCACACAGGGTGTAAACAGAACACCATTTTGAGAACCAAGGGAATTTTTCCATGCTGTCAAAACTTCAACAAGAATAGTTGTATCATAGCCAGCATGTGTGGCTTTGTTTCCTGTAGGGGCTGAAAACAGAAAAAAAGCCAAAGGAACCCCCTTTTTTCCTTCATCAATGCCGAGGGCAATAAATAGGAGCACCCGCCGGTCACAAATACCAAAAGTACCATCCAGAATGAGCTGACCCTAATGTGCATATTTCCATGCAGCGTCTTTCATTTCAGCAGTCTGAATGCATATGCGAAGGCGGCCATCCTTTTCCACCCTGGCTTGATAATCAAACACTGCTCCTGCCAGCTCATGTTTGTAGGCAGTAGACTCTGGGTTAAGCCAATTATCAAGATTATACTGTGGACACTCTGAGACATCAATTCCATGCATTCTTGAGTATTTGCAATAGAGTCGACAGCTATCACTTGGCAGGATCTCGTAACGAACATTTGTGGTTCAAGGATCATGGGTGGCCTGGTCGCTATATATTTTTGCATGGCAAAGTTCAACATTGCGAGCTTGGATTGATGTAATACTAAAAAACAGCCTTGAAATCCCATTCCATATCTAATTCATGATAAGACTCACCTGGCACCACCCATCATCTGCTGCAGAGCAACCTGCCATACATGGTCATGCAACGGAATGGCTGGGAGTCGCATCATCTTTCGGTCCAAACAGCTATCATTATGTGACAGGACACCAGTTATTGGTCACACATGATAGTCCGACATACGATATGTGATGTCGAGATGAGCAAGGCATCCAGTATGGTTGTATGGGGTCTTTCGAAGCCACGGTTTTTCATTTATAGGAAGGCCTTTTGCCATTTGTTGCTGGTCATCTTTAGTTTTTCGTGCATACTTGTGCCACATTGACTTTGGAAGGGAATGGAATAAGTATTTATTTCAATCTATCTATTAAATGTTTCCTACCACTGTAGCAGCATGCAAGTATACACGTTCAGTCCTTTTCCATGGCGCTTACTCCACCTCTTACTCCAACCATTTCCAAGATCATCCATATTCTGAAGATCCAGTCGTTGAGCTTGCAACGTACATGAGGCCTCTTGCTGCGAGTGCAGCGCATTGTCAAGATTGGTTCTTAGGCATTAATATCATGTATTAATGAACACAGCGAATGCCCGAATAACTTGTGCGAATAAGTATGCCGTTCGGCGAATAAGTGAACCGATGGACGTTTCACGAAACAAAAGGGGTTGCCCGAATGGGGCTCGCCCTGTCTACAGTCGTAGTGAAACAGCTCGCAGTACTTGACGATGCAACGTGCAAGATACTGTGGAAGGGCTGTCTAAGTTTCGACAATCCCTTCGCTGGCGAAGGGACTCCTGAGGAGCCCTTCACCAACAGCGCAGAGAGTAGTTCGAAGGCTAGGGTAACGAAGATGAAGTATGAGAACTCACCAGTGATGCCTAAGTCCTTGGCTGGTCGAAGATAGAAATCTTCAAGGAAGGGCTTAAGACGATAATCACAGCGAGGTCAAGTTTGCACAAGATGGACGACGTATGATAATTGAACTGGGGAATATACATGCGAATGTAAACTACTTATATCGAATGCTCGTACGGTATCAGCGAATAGGAAAGAGGCTGTCACGAGTTAGGGTTGGATAGGGGTGTGCAGTCATGATACTAAGGAGATGGAATAAACATACAATAGAGTGAGGGAAGAATGCGAACATGAAACGACGGAGAGTAAAAGGGGGCGAAAGCACTTATGGACAAAACCATGCCTTGGGACCCGCATATACGCCACCCTGCACGGTCTCTTCGTTTACTGGGTTGATCCCGCACGACCTATAGAAGGAACACCCTGCGAACACACCTTAGCCATACGAACACCCAATGGGGTTGGATTAAGAAGGTGATGGGGTTAATGATGAACCCTCATGCCGGGTGACTGGTATCGATCATATTTTGATGGCGTGCCTGTTGGCGAAATGGGCGAGCAGCGAATAGCGGTTCGGAAGATAGAGCGAACGACGAGTAGAGTAGATGTAGAGGAGGAGTGGTCGGTAGGTGCGGCGAACTCTGACGAAGATGCCAGGGAGTGACGAGGGGGAACATGAAAGTAACGTGGTAGGAGAAATAAACCGGTCATGACACGCATCAGAGAAACGTCGATGGAAATTTGTGGCCACATCGTAGTGTTGTTGAATCTGTTCGGTCTGTGTCGCATCTAAATGGAGCATTTTAATATGAACCTGTATGTTCATGAATCGAGGATGAGTATGAGTTAATATAAATCTTAAGACAGCTCACCGTAACATGGCCTCCACGTTGCATCATTGGTTTATGTGGTGCACGTGGAATGCTGTTGGTCTGTGGAAATTACAGAAGAAAATGGTAAGCAATCATGGTTGCTCTGCAGATCAAAGAATATAACTTACGCTGGGAGAAGGCGGCTGTGTTGGTAGCGCACCTGGGGCCGAAGCTGAGAGCCAAGTGTCAGGAGCCAGCGAAGGGAGCGGCGGCGGAGGGGGCATAGCAGACGAGGACGGAATCCTGTTTATCTGTGGAAATTACAGAAGAAAATTGTAAGTAATCATTGCTGCATGACTGCAGATCAAAGAATATAAATTACACTGTGAGAAGGCAGCTGTGGTGGTAGCGCACCTGAAGCCGAAGCTGAGAGCTGAGTGTCAGGAGCCAGGGAAGGAAGCAGCGGCGAAGGGAACAGCGGCGGAGGGGGCATAGCAGACGAGCCAATGGAGAGCACAGAACGCAGAACAAGGTTCTACCACATAGCTGTACAAATGAATGAGCGATATCCAGAGAGCTGGTATACCAATAAACAAAATTACCTTTCAACAATGAATAGCCAATTTGAAGAACACCGTTAAACATCGGACTAGAGGCCATAGGACTCGGTCCTCCTTTCTACTGGAGGAATGAGCGGACTTGAGCAACGTCAATCCAAGGAATCTATTACTTACTTCAAGAGTTAGTATTGCTATATATAAAGTAGTGCCAGGCTGGCACCCGACAAGGGAGAGGGCCACCGACGGGACGAGGCGACGCTCAATGGAATGATGAGGAGTTTTGCATTTCCACCGAATAACTGGGGCAGCCAATGGTCTGGATTGGTCAGCTGCTGGTTCAGCTGGGTGTTCGGGCTTCGCACGCCTTATACGGAGGATAACCTAACGTCTGGCTGTGTAGCCTTCCGACTTCTCATCGCAAACCTGCCTGTATGTGTTCCTTCTTCCACGCTCATTCTTGTGTCCCTGCTCATGGCATCCCTGTTGGGTGCATACAAGCTCCTGCACCAAAATCAAGCATAATATATTCGATTTATTGTATGGTTTCCAATTCTTTCTCACATTGTTCTTGTACCATGCATTCACTTCTCTGCTTATTGTCGAAATTTTCCAGTCACTCCCTACCTCTCCATTTCATTCTGTTATTTCTATTTTCACAGGCGGCTGCACCCAGTGGAGTTTAAAATGACTTCGACGCGCGAGCCCTTGGGCGCTAAAGGGCCAGGTGCACGTATATGCATTCTGAGACAGAGTAGTACTCCTCTCCCAGTGACAATAAATTCACTGAGAGAGGCAAGTAGTATCTTTCATATTTACATAGCATGTTGACTGAAAATCATGTAGTGTATTTGATTCTAGGTATTGTATTAATATAACAGTGACAATAAATTCACTGAGAGAGTGCATTTGATTCTAGCTTTCTAAGAACTCTACCGAACCTTCCCTGCCATAACCCCAAGTTGCTAACAAGGGTTATGGGCCCAGGAGACACTTCGCAGAAGCTTTTGGGTGTGGAGAAGCTTGCAACAGATGGAAGTAATTGGCCTCTGTGGCGAGCTACTCTCACAAGTTATTTTGAGTCCAAAAATCTACTCAGGCATATAGAAGGGAGAGCCATTCGACCTCCTGATCCTCCAGTCATGCCCCCAGGCCATATTCTTACAGAAGCTGAGGAAACTCAGATAGAGAAGGCTGAGGAGAAGCTGGAGAAGTATCTTGCCAGAGAAGGACAGGCAAAAACCCAAATAATCGTCTCAGTGTCAGAGTCACTAGCTCTGATGCTACAGAAGAGACATACAGCAAAAGAAGTCTGGGATGCATTGGTCAATGAGATGAACAAAAAGCCCAAGATGGTCCTCACCAACCTACAGAGACAGCTTCGCAGTATGAGGTGTCCTGAGGATGGAGACTTGAGAGATCACTTGGACAAGGCCCAAGACCTCTATGCTCGTCTTAATGAGATGGGAGTCGAGTGGCTACTGCTGCCCACATCAATGATCCTATCGCTTGCCTGTATGGAATTTTCGACATCTTCTGCTTGTCTTCATCTGTAGAAGGGCATTGGTCTCTGGATAATTTAACGGCTGGGTCAAGGGGCGTGGAAAATGTTTTGGCATCATCCAGATTGAATTTTTTGATGATTTTCTGGATGTATGCAGCTTGTGATATTGCAATTGATTTGTTATTCCAATCTCTTTCGATTTTGAGGTTCAAAAGCCAGTGAATCTCACCTAGATCTTTCATACTGAAGATCTGGGCAAGGTCATGCTGTACCTCATTGAGGATTGGTTGACTCTCGGCTGTGATAGTGAGGTCATCCACTGCCGTTGCAATAATCACATGCCCTCTTGGCCCACGTCTGCAAAATACAGCTCCATCCGAAGCTGATTTAGTGAATCCTAACTTGAGAAATTCACCACTCAGATGTTTGTACCATTCCCTTCCAGACTGTTTGAGGCCGTAAAGTGCTTTCTTCAGCAGGAGGACATCATCTTTGTCTCCGGTCTCATATCCATATGGCTGTCTCATGTAAATAGGTTCTGGCAGTGTAGCATTCAAATACGCACTGTCCACATCCATTTGGTGAATAGGCCAATTATTCCTGGCAGCAATGGCACATATAATCTGTAAGGAAGTCATCCGAGCAACGGGTGCATAGGTTTCATTGTAGTCGACTCCAAAACTTTGTGTAAAGCCTTGGGCGACCATCCTCGATCTAGGTGCAATGGGTTCACCTTCTGGATTGCGTTTCCAGAGGAATACCCATCTATTTCTGACAATATTTGCCCCAGGAGGTGGCTTAACCACTTCCCATACACCTTTGTCGAGTAGCACCTTGTACTCTTTATCCATTGATGCTTTCCACATAGGATCATTTAAGGCTTCATCTGCATTGCTAGGCTCGGTCTGATTCAAATCCGGCAGCACTTTATCTTTGTTTTGATTGGAGGTTGAAAGTGTACTGATGGCAAGGTTATAATCACTGATGCCGTCAGTGGCAGAGGATAAATCTTGTTCGAATAATTTGTCTTGATGGTCCTCAATGTCCTCGTAAGCTAGTGTAGTGATGTCTGCACCAGCATGTCTCTTAGCTTGAGATCTTGTTACGGGACCACTTGGGGCTGGCCGCTCCTGCTGCTGACGGATCTGCTCGCTTCTCCTTGTTGGAGCAGCTTCTTTAGGTCTGACATCAACAGTCTGACTGGGTTGCAGCTCTTCAAGACGTTCCTCTGGTTCATTATCGTCGATTTCCTCGATCTTTGCCTCCTTGCTGACTAAGCGACTAGGCATAGGTGCTGGCGCCGAGATGGCCTGTATCACTTTTCTGGATGTAGGTAGCTGTGACTCTTCAATAGAAATGATTGGAGCTTTGCCCCCCTTCATCTCTGAGTCAAATATAACATTCCGCTCGACAGAAACCTTCTGAGAGTCAGGCCAGTAGATGCAGTGACCATGGCTCTGTCCAGAGATTCCTATCCACCGAGCTCTTTTGGCACGGGCTGCTAGTTTGTTTCTCTCTTTGATTTTAACGTAGACTTCAATTCCCCACACGTGTGTCCTTCAGGTTCGGTTTCTCATGATGGATCATTTCAAAAGGGGTTTTGTCTGGCAAAGCTCTTGTGTGCATCCTATTCCTAAGATAGTTGGCGTGCAAAATTGCATGCCCCCATAAAGTCTTAGGAAGACTTGATTCCAATAGCATGGCACGAGCTCTTTCAACTAGAGTTCGGTTTAGACGTTCAGCAACACCATTTGACTCTGGGGTGTCGTGTACGGTTAACCGATGCTTCGTGCCTTGCTTGGCTAAATGCTGTTCAAATTCCGAGCTTGTGTATTTGCCCCCTCTGTCGGAAACAAGTGCTTTGATGTGCATGTTCCTCTGTTGAAGCATCAAGGCCTCGTAGAGTTTGTATTTTGAAAATGCTTCCAATTTGTTTGCCATCAAATAGATAACCGATTCCCTTGAATAGTCGTCGATGAAAGACACATAATAGGATTTATTGTCAATTGTGGAGTGTCTCGCTGGTCCCCAGACATCAGAATAAATTCTGTCACCGAATTTTGAAGATCGGCTTCTGGGTTCTTGAGGAAGTGATTTACGTGCAATCTTCGCTTGAATGCACGCATCGCAAACAACCTTGTCACCTTTTGAGCTCAATTCAATGCCTAATATCATGCCACGGTTGAGCAAATGCTGTAGGGACCTTTGTGAAATATGCCCCATTTTCTGATGTATCTCCATGGCTGATGTGCATATATGCGCTTCGGCATTTGTGTGTTGTAAGTCAAATTGATATAAGCCATTCAGCTTCGGTGCTTGCATCAATATCCTGCCTTTACTATTGGATATTGTGCATTTCTGATCAGCTATTTGTGTGTTATAGCCTGCATCATCGCACCGGCCGATCGAGATCAGGGTAACAGCCATTTTAGACGCATAGAACGTATCCTTCAATGTGATCTTCACAGTCTTATCTCCAATTTTATTAGATAGCACAAGTGAGCCTGAACCGAAGGCATCAAAAGTGCCTTTGTTGGCTGCACGAATTGTGCGTGGCTGTGAGAATGGACTGTAATCCCTCAGTAAATTCTTGTGAGGGGTCATATGTGCGGTCGTTCCAGTGTTGAGGATAACAACAGTGTCCAAGGATAGACTACTCAGATTGGAGCAGTCGAAATTGGCGAAAGCGGCTGGACTGCCACTCTCATCCTCCTCAGAAGACACTTCTTCGGCAACATTCGCCTTGGCTTTGCCCTTCTTCTTTTTGGCTTTCGCTTTCTTCTTCTGACGTGGCCCCTGGCCTTCTTTACCACCTCCTTTAGCCCAGCAATTCTCGATAGCATGTCCAGCCTTGTGGCAATTGGTGCATGTAGGCACATTCGGGTCTTTCCGGCCCTTCTGCCCTTTCGTAGATGAACCAATAAATGCCTGCTCTTCTTGTGAAATATTAAGGGTCTTTCTCCTGTCATATTGAGCCTTAGTACTCTGATAATATCATCAGGCACTAAGGGCATTCCACATTCTTCAAGCGACATGGTAAGGGCAATCATAACTGCCTCATAGGAGGGTGGAAGTGTCGCAAGGATGATGTCTGTGAACTCTCCTTCAGAAAATCTGGCAAGTCTTCTTCAACTATCCAACTGGAATAATTCCAGTAAATGGTCCTGGTCCTGGTCCTGGAGAGACGTCTTCTTCAGCCACCAGTAGTGCAAGTCAACACTAAGAGAATTACAATGCAATTGTGGCTCCCTCTAAGGCAGCCTGGGATGACTACCTGGCTCCTTAGCAGAGAAAAAGCTGCCCCACTGAAGAGGTCAACCCCAATAGTTCAAAGCAGAGATCTCCCTGGGAAGAGATCTTTTGTCCTCTACACTATATAGGCTATCTATTTCACTCTCACACAATTTATATTGTCTATCTAGAGCTGGTGGGAAGAGAGGAGAGGAGGGTAGGGGAGTGTGCAGAAGCGGCTGCGCAGCGTTCTGCCAGCGCAGCGCAGCTTCCAGCGCTGGACCAGCAGACTGGCTTGCGTCCCTGACAAATTGGTCAAAGGGGTCACATGACCGTGAACACTGCTCACAGCTGCACCGTCTATTTTCGAAAAAATTGCCAAAAAATATACATATATTAAAATAGTAACTTTGTTTAGTAGAGTCTGGCAAATTGATCAATATCTATTTGCGAAAAAATTGAGCAAAAAACAAAATAAAATGCATGTTAAAATACATAAAAAAGCGCAGAAAAAAGGCTATTCATTGATATCTATTTGCAAAAAAAAATTGAGGAAAAAATAAATTAAAATACACATGTTCAAATACATAAAAAAGCGAAGAATAAAATAAAATAAAAAAAGGCAAAGGATAAAACATACATGGTAACTACCAAAAGAAGGAAGCCAGCACCAGAGCCAGAGCAAGCAAAAGAGCCACAGCAGGAGCCCACAGCAAGACACAGAGAGCCCCAGTAGCGCAAGCTAAGCCTAAAGCCAGAGACGCAAGGGATATGGACTGAGCGGCTGCCCAGTCTTTATACCGCGTGCGCGCTCGTGCACGGACCACGCTCGCTTATGCGCGCACGGGACACATGACCGCTGCTCAGCGTTCTTGGCTCGCGGCTGCGCCGCTCGCGTCCGATTGGCCAGCTGACTAAGGCTGACCTAAAACCTGACATAAGCTTGACGCCCACAACCCACCGAGCCGCTTTCATACCTAGTAACTAGTAACTAGGTGGGTACCCGCGCTTCGCGCGGGGGTGTAGGTCAAGCGCCTTGGTAAGGTCAAATGCATCAGTAAGGTCAAGTGAATCAGTAAGTTCAAGTGCATTGGGGTAAATAGTATCATGAATCATGTATGCACCCATGGAACAGCCGAACATGCAGAGCTCTCTCTCAACCTCTGGGATGGGCCTCCCAGCGACTCTAGACATGAATGTGGTAATAGTCTTGATTGAATCATCAGAGATTATAAGATTGCACCTATTGTCATAATCCACAGGTTTCAAAGCTTGTGCATTGTGAAATAGATCCAATAGTGATCTTGGGGATCCTGAATTTTGACAATGTGGTTATATCGATATGCCAGCTGATCCTCCGGTGACACTCTCACAGAACCAGAAACAATACCAAAATCAGAAATGGGGGAAGACCCAAAGTGCAGTTGGATAGCATGTCCTCACAGGTAGCGTGTCCGCACAGGTAGCATGTCCTCACAGGTAGCGTGTCCCCACCGGTAGCGTGTCCTCACAGGTAGCATGTCCCCACACATAACGTGTCCCCACAGGTAGCGTGTCCTCACAGGTAGCATGTCCCCACACGTAATGTGTCCCCACAGGTAGCATGTCCCCACAGGTAGCGTGTCCCCACACGTAACGTGTCCCCACCGGTACCGTGTCCCCACACGTAACGTGTCCCCACACGTAACGTGTCCCCACAGGTAGCATGTCCTCACACGTAGCATGTCCTCACACGTAGCATGTCCCCACAGGTAACGTGTCCTCACAGGTAGCGTGTCCCCACACATAACATGTCCTCACAGGTAGCGTGTCCTCACAGGTAGCATGTCCTCGCACGTAACGTGTCCTCACAGGGAGCATGTCCTCGCACGTAACGTGTCCTCACAGGTAGCGTGTCCTCGCACGTAACGTGTCCTCACATGTAATGTGTCCCCACAGGTAGCATGTCTTCACACGTAACATGTCCTCACACATATCAGGGACATGTATCAGTATCTATTCTGTGACATATATAGACACATGTAACATGTCCCCACAGGTAGCGTGTCCCCACATGTAATGTGTCCCCACACGTAACGTGTCCTCGCACGTAACGTGTCCCCACAGGTAGCGTGTCCTCACATGTAACGTGTCCTCACATGTAATGTGTCCCCACAGGTAGCGTGTCCTCACACGTAATGTGTCCTCACATGTAATGTGTCCCACAGGTAGCGTGTCCTCACACGTAACATGTCCTCACACATATCAGGGACATGTATTAGTATCTATTTATATAGACATAAATAAAATAGCAAAAGAAACCACATTTAAGCAGCTGTTGTCATTAATTTTAGCAAAGCCTGGATAATTTATTGATATCTACCTTTTGAAAAAATGTCAAAAAATGTACAGTACATTTACCCTGAAGCTGGTATTAATTTTAGCAAAGTCAGGATAATTCATTGATATCTATATTTATTTTTCAAAAAAAGATAAAAAAAAACACACTACATTAAAACAGAAGTTGTTATCAACTTGAGCAAAGTCAGTATAAGTTATTGGTATCCATTTGCGAAAAAATGTCAAAAGAATTTACAGGATAGTTAAGGTGGCTGTTATTGCAGTTAGCAAGTTAGATTTATTGATGTCTATTTGCGAAAAAATATCGAAAAATGTACAGGATATGTACATTGGCTATTGTTAAGGTTAGCAAGTTAGGTTTATTGATAGCTATTTGCGAAAAAATATTGAAAAAATATACAGGCCATTGAAGCAGAAGCTGGTGTCAATTCACAGCCAAAGGCGGAGAAGCCCAGAGAAGCCCAGAGACACCCAGAGACACACACAAAGACACCCAGAGCCCAGCCAAAGCAATAGTAAGCCCACCAGTACAGCCAGAACACAGGAAGACACCAGTGGGGAGTGCGGTGCTGCAGCATTGCTCTCTTTATACCGAGCGAAGGGCCGTGCACGGACCACCCTCGCGTATGGTCACGATGAACGTGAACCGGTCACGTGACCTGGAACGCTGCTGCGCAGCCAGGCCCAGACCATTGATGCTGGTCTGGGCCTGGGCCTAAAGGCTCGCGGCTGCGCCGCTCGCTCCGCTGACCTAATTTTTATGTAACATTATTTGTAATATTAATTGTCAGCCTCGACGCCCACAACCCACCGAGCGCGTTTAACTCTTAGATAGCCCTTTTTGAGGACTTAGTTGCACAGCCTTTCGCGCAGCGCCGACATGAATCGTCTCCGGAACATGTAATCATCTGGCGGCTGTATCATACGTGCCGCATATTTCGTGAGCTCGTTCAGCATTTCCTGAACGGTTTTCATGCCCTGCATGACCGCGTCGAACTTATTCGATGCGTGATGGTACGTCAGTGTGTGCAGGAACCTTTTTTGAAGGCCTTGCATCACAGTTTCCAGCATCCAGCTGCGGACCTGGTGATCGAAGCGTTCTACGTTTCAAAGGAACCACTCCTGGGCTTCGCCGGTGAGGTGAGTGCCCATGTAGCCAACCTGCATGTCTATGCTGGTTGGCCCTAGGAGGCAATTCATTTTCAGCCATCGTAGGATGGCTGCCATGAAGATTTCAAACTGTTCAAGGGCAGATCCCCCGGCATATGGCTCGGGGTGAGCCAATTTTACGCCGGCTTTCGCTAGCACAGACTTCTCCAGGTCTGTGTCCGTGGCATCTGCTAACGCCATGCGGATCATCCATGTGATCCCGTTGTACGGCTCCATTGGTACGACGTCGGCCTGGTCAGGGATTCCCTGGCCTTCCGTTGGGGCCATGGATCGCTCGCGCGGCTGTGACGCCGCGCAGGGCAGGCTGTTATATGCCCTGACGGGCCCCGGGCCCGGATCGGGCTCGGGATCGGGAGCATTTTGTGCTCTCGGTTCCGGGGGCATTTTGTGCCTGGTGTCCCCGGTCAGTCCCGCGTTGCGGATCCACAGCCTGCTGTTGTGGGCTGTGCGTCCCTGCCATGCGTCCTGTACGGCTCGCGTGAGCTGCTCATCGGGCAGCTGAGCGGTGTGGGTGTGGGCCACTGTCTCTTCAGCATTCTTCCCTAGTAGCTCGAGTGCCCGTGTGTGGCGGCGCGTGGCTGCGGCTTCTTTACACTGCCAGTGTGCGACTTCGAGCTCTAAGCCCCCGGTCGTCGTCTCAGAGTCAGGCTCTGAGGCGACCTGATCCCTAACGATCTGTTGGATCGTCTTACGGCTGTCCGTTGGGGCAGCCGGTTGCTCTTGAGGTTCGTTCCTGAACCTTACATCCTGTTCAACTGGGACGGCTGGCGGCGGCATTCACTGCTTGTCCCGCTCCTTTCGGCGCGGGTCTTCCACGTCGTGACTGCGTTCATTGGCTGCGGACTGTCGTGAGCTCGGACAAGTTGCGTCGCGTTCCCTGCGTGGGCGGAGGGCTTTCTGGACGTCCTCCAGCGTGGCAGCCTGATCTCCTCCGCCTGGTGGAGTTCTTTGCCGATTGCCATTAGGGCGGCGGTGGCGTTGTCAAGCTGTGATGCCAGCTGATCGTGCTTGTGGCGCGTCAGCGTGCTTCGGTGCAGCGCAGCCTGCACCTGTTTGTTCAGGGCCTCTGCCGTCTCGTGGTCGATGGCGTGAGCCCTTGAGCTCTTGCGACTGGAGCTCGAGTATTCCGAGTCCTGACCATCGTCTGGGGCTCGTCTTTTTTGCCGTCATCCCCCTTCAGGGACGATCGTCGTCACTCTACTTCGTGAGCGTCGGTTTGAGTCGTGGCTTTGTGCCCACCTCGACATTGTTGCTCTACCGTCTGACAACGGCAAGACTTCTCTCCCCTTTCCTTTGTCTCTGGGCAGAGAGGAATGGGGTGGCGGCGCCGGCTCGTTGCCCGGCATCGTCTCTTCCTCGGCCACGCTCGACGAGACGTGGTTGGGGTTTTCCTCATCCCCTACTGGGGGGACGAGGGCGGTGAGATCTACGATCTCTCTGTCCTCTATCGTCCTGGACTCTTGGTCCAGGGTAGCATCAGCCGTCGTGTCGCTGGGCTGCACCTGGGGCGTGGACCTTGAGCTCGTCGCTTGTGTCCGTCTTCGACTGCGTGGAATCATCATGCTCGCAGCCGACAGTAGATGGTCTACTGGAGGGTCTCAACGATGTTTAGTCGTCGACGCAGCGATCTTTTTCATTGCTTCGAATCCACTATCGGTTGGTCGCGTGGCGATCAACCGCAGGATAGTTCAAAAAGGTGTAAAGGATGTCGAGCTTAGGACCTTGTATCACAAGGGCACTACAGAACTTGACCAATGAGTGGTATTCTGAAAGCTATGTAGTGACAGGTAAAAGTAAGATGCGATCGGGACCGCTGGCCGGTTCCCACACATAAACTATACAGTGGGTCCCTAAGGGGCCCACTGGGATTATGTAATAACTATTGTACATGTAGATACATAGGTTTTTTACACTCAGGCGTCAGGTCAGGGTCGTCCTCGCGACCTGCCCCACCGGCGAAAGCATTGGGCCAACCTAATGATCGACCCAGCGGCAACCAAAGCAGCACCACGTGCTTTGAATATGGCCAACCTGGCCACGAGAGAGTGGAATGCCCCCAGCTTAAGTCCGGTATCAGGACAGCGGCCGTGAGGCACGAAGAAGAGACTGAAGATCCGGAGATGGATCTTGGTCAAAATTCTCTCCATCAAATTGATGAAGAGGGGGAGGGTGATCCCCAACCCAATGACGCTCCGGACAACGGAGACACACCCGCTGAAGAGTGGGATCCAGAGCCGTCCCAATATTACGAATGGGATGAAGAGGCAGAGGACGCCACCTACAGGTCCAGCATGATCAGATTCGCGCCGGAGGACTACACCGCCATGAAAGTAATGGCGGCACGCACGTCGGTCATGCCAGACAAGGCGGCCGAGCCAGTGTATCACCACCAAAGCAAGCATAGGACGCGGCCAACGCGCCCACGCAGTGAGAACCGTACCCTGTTGGGGTACTGGGAAATAAACGGCATAAACACCCACTGCCTGCTAGATAGCGGCTGCGAAGGGGTACTACTATCCCCTGAATTAACGCGAGCTACAGGGATGAAGACATTCTCCCTGGAGCAACCAATCGCGCTGCAGCTAGCCTGCATAGGCAGCCATTCCACGATCAACTATGGAACGAACATGACCATCAAATTTGGTCGTGAAACATACGACGAATATTTCGACGTGGCGAATGATGAATATTTCAATGTCGCGAACATCGAATATCATGATGCTATCTTAGGGACACCGTTCCTAAGGAGATTTGGCATAACCCTGGACTTCTCGAGCCCAGGGACAATCCGTAAGGGGAACGAAGTAATCCCCATGGGCAAGGTCTCATTCGACGATGATGGATCGACGAACGAGGACAAGGGGCCACGGGTGAGCAGGATCACCCAGGCACCGAAGCCTAGCCTGGCTCATTGAAGCCAGGAGGACGAGTCGCGGGATGACTCATCCTTGAACTCACCCTACAACCGTAGGGAGAGGCGCTCTCACCTAACGGTGAAAGCGGTGGGAAAGAAGAGAGCGGTTCCACGCGCCGTGGGACCTAATAGACGCACACATCACCTAATGGCTTCTAAGCCAACCACCACTTGCCTCTTCTATGATCATTCTATTCGCCCTTCGTCGCATTCACCGAATGACCATTCACTGCTCGCATCATTGGCCAGCAGGCAGGCCATCAAACATGATTGATATCCCTTACCCGGCGTGATGGTTCATCACTGGCTCCATCAGCTTCTCAATCCAACCCCTTTAGGTGTTCATATGGCCAGGATGCGTTCACGGGACATCCTACCCATAGGTCATGTGGGATCCACCCAGTAGACGAAGAGTCCGTGCAGGGTAGCGTATATGCAGGTTCCAAGGCGTGTCATACATAAGTGCCTTCACCCTCTTTCCTCTCTGTTGTTTCATATTCACACTCCTCCTTCACTCTATTATATGTTTATTTCATCTATTTGTATCGTGACTGCGAACCCCTATCCAACCCTGACTCATGACGGCCTCTTTCCTATTCGCTGTTACCATACGAGGATTCGATATAAGTAGTTTACATTTGCATGTATATTCCCCAGTTCAATTATCATACGTCCATCTTGTGCAAAGCTTGACCTCACTGTGATCATCGTCTTGAGCCCTCACCTGTAGATTCCTATCTTCGACCAGATGAGGACTTAAGAACCACTGGTGTACTTCAATTTCGTTACTTTAGCCTTCAAACTATTTTCTGTGCTGTCGGCGAAGGGCTCCGAAGGAGCGCCTTCACCGGCGAAAGGATTGTTGCTACTTAGACAACCTTTCCGAGACACCTTGCATGTTACATCATCAAGTGCCACGGGATATTTCGCTATGACTGTAGATAGGGCAAGCCCCAATCGGGCAGCACTCTTATCTTCTGAACATTTATTGGTTCACCCTCTTCGCCGAACGGCATACCTATTGGCACAAGTTATTTGGGCATTCGCTGTGTTCACTAATACATGATATTAACACCTAAAAACCAATCTTGACAACATGCTCTTTTCATATAGAGTAACTAGGTGGATACTCGTGCTTCGCATGGGGCAAACACATCAAACTTGGGGTAAGTCAAACACATTCAGATAAGAAAATTTCATTCCGATAAGTAAAACTCATCTTATTGATTGAAAGTGGCTCTAAATAACACGTCAAGGTAGGTAGTGTTATGACCATGCTGCTCGACCAACTCCAGTACCTCCTCTGACTCTATTCCACAATATCCACACTTCAACCTTTTGATCCCCTTGTTCTTTCCTATTCACATACTTCCCTATGACTCTATTCACCAGCCTTCCTTAATTGACCCTCAGCACAGCAAGTCCAGAGCATCAGGAGTTCCATTTGTTCCACTATCAATTAAACCTACATGCCCCTTGTTCTTTTGCCTATTGTTCTTAGTTCTACCCTGCACACCCTTGTAGTTCCTCTTGTTCCACATTAGTTACTTACTCCATTTATCCTAGTTACTTTTGCTCACACTGGAACTGCTTACCTCTACCTTCTGACATGTCATCTCAGCTCTTTGTATAAAACCCAGTCATGTATGCCTCTGTTCCACAATCAGATAATTGACTTCAATACGTGACTACCTTTGCACTGTCTCCTGTTCTTAGCACAGCGAGTACTTGCAAGGCCGCTGTCTGTCTGACCTCTGTCTTCTGACTCGACTTCTGATATCTAACTTAACTTGATTGTTGAACCCTTACCTACTTCAGTTACAATACTCAACCTCTTCCAACTTCTGATCTCTGATCTCCAAAATACTTAGGACAATAGTTGGGGGCACAACATATAAGTTGAAGCTCCTGTCCTTTTAGATCCAAACTCTGGGGTAACAGATAATGACTCTACACATTTCTCCCATGTCTGCATGTCCCCTACCTCACACATAGCATGTCCTCACATGTAGTGTGTCCCTAAAGTATAGTGTGCATGTCCCTCAAGTATAGCATGCATAGCATGTCCCCCACGCATAGTGTATTGCTGTAAGGGCAACCCTAGTTGGTCCTGGAGATCACACTACCGCACAACTGACAAGGGGAAATCCGGAGAGAAAAGTCTAAGGACCCCCAATGTCAGTGAGCCTGTATTATACTACACTCTGCAATCAGGGAGAACACTCAGCACTTGCCATCAGCCCTGCATCCCCCTGACCTCCCTGACCCTTGATTGACCCTTGATGCCACCTACTACGTGAGTTGCTTGACTTCCAACACTGTTTCGAAAGCGGAAGTCGGAAAGTGGAGTGGAATTAGCAAGGCGCACAGAACTGGTGGAAGTTCCCCCCAAAGTGGAACCATTTCCGAAAGCAGAGTCAGAGAGTGAAGTGAAACTGGAAGTGGAATTGGAAATGGAGTTGGAACTTGGCATGGTGTCAGAACTGGAAAACAGGGTGTCCTCTGACATCACCCCCCCTCTAGCATGCTGTGTCCTTGAAGCACAGGACACGAGGGATTGAAAGGCCAGCGAATGGATTCGACAAGGGGCACCAGGGTGTGTCCTATAGAACTCGTGGAGTTTGTCTGGAGCAGAGACATCTTGCTCCGGGACCCACAAATTCTCCTCGTACCCATATGCTTCCCATTTCACGGGGAATTGGAGTTGTCATCGCATAAACCGGCTGTCTAGGATCCATTCCACCACATAATGCTCTTCCCCATCTACAATTTCCGGTGGAGGTCACGGACAAGCCTTCTGACCTGGAATTGGGTCCTCAAGCACCGGGAGTAACTTCACTACATTGAAGATGGGGTGGAGGTGGGACATGGACATCGGAAGTCGGAGGCGGTACGTGTTCCATCCAACCCTCCACATCACTGTGAAGGGCCCAGGTAGCGGTGGGCAAGCTTCTGTGAAGGGCGTGTGGTGCGGATGTCACTTGTGTCTAAATACACAGCATTGCATGTCCCTATAGTGTGTGTAGCATGTCCCTATACTTAGCATGCATAGTAGTCCCTTGATGTCCCCCATGTGTAACATATCCCCAAGAGCCTCAAAGTGAATATTGTAGGGGCAAGAGAAAATAAATAAATGTCAGATGGTTTACAATGAATAACACTGAAATAGACTTATATTTGCAAGGTCATTGATATTTAGCAAAGTCAGAGAAATTTGTTCATACCTATGTTTTGACATACATAGTATGAAAAAAAAAAACACCACAATGCAAGGAGAAACTGTTGTCATTAATTTTGAGAAAACTTATTGATCTCTATTTTCGAAAAAATTTCTAAAAAATGTACAGTACATATATTAAAATACAAATTTCTTTAGCAAAGGGAGGGAAATTTGTTGATATATATTTTCGAAAATTTTGTCAAAATATATATAATGGATATGGTAAAATACAAAAAAAAAAAAAAACAAAAAAAAAAACAAAAAAAAAACAAAAAAAAAACAAAAAAAAATAATTTACAAATAATGTACCTGTCAGATGGACTACACAGAGATAACCTAGATAAAGCAAACCACAGGAAGAGAAAGCCAGGTGGAGGCAGAGAGCCAGCTACAGCAAGACAAAGCCAGCCAGAGACAGCCAGAGACAGCAAGCCACAGCAAGAGAAAGCCCCATGATAGCAAGGTACAAGAGAAAAATGCCAGGGCAGGTTGGGCGGTGTTCCTGAACTTTATACTGCACGCGCATGTTGTGCACGGTGCACGGTCCACACTTGTGTATGGATGCAATTGTTGCAAACTGGTCACATGACCGCTGCACAGTGTTGGTGCTCGCAGCTGCACCACTCACAATCTGCAGAGCGAAGACAACCCACAGAGCTAGTTTCTAATTTAGTAGTTGTAAAATTAGCACCTACAAATCTTCAAGAAATGCTCAGGAAACATTGAATTTCCTCTTTCATGAAACTAAATTTTTAGTAAAATCTCCCCAGCTAGGAAATTCTATAGAAACACTGATTCCCACAAGGTTCCCTGTCAAATGTTCAGGAAACCAACATTTTCATAGAATCTCCAAAACTGGAAAGTTTAATAAATATTTAGGTTCATAGCAGAGGAAATTCAATGTTTCCTGAGAGTTTCTTGAAGGTTTTGAGGTGATAATCTTCCAATTTTTGAAGGATTTCTTGAAGTCAAAAAACTCTGATAAAACATTAAGTTTTCATCCAATTTCCTGAACTGGGAAAATTTGAAGAAATGTGGAATATTTCCAGTAGATTTCCAAAGTCAGGAAATTTTGCTATGTCTCCAGTGCAGCAATGGCGCATATGATCCGTAGGGAGGATAACCAAGCAACAGGTGAATATGTTTCATCATAGTCGACTCCAAACTTCTGTGTGAAGCCTTGGGCGACCATTCTCGATTTAGGTTTTATTGGTTTCCCTTCTGGATTACGCTTCCAAAGGAAGACCCATTTATTACCGACAATATTAGCTCCAGGAGGTGGTTTGGTTCGTACCCACACTCCCTTGTTGATTAGGGCCTCATACTCTCTGTCCATTGATTTCTTCCACATAGGATTATTCAGAGCTTTGTCTGCATTGCTAGGTTCAACTTCATTCAAATCCGGCACCTTGTTATAGTTTTGACTGTTGGTTGGAAACGCACTGATGGCACACTCATAGCTACTGATGCCATCAATCTCGGAGGATAATTCTTGGTTGAATAAATTTTCTTTATGGTCCTCAACGTCCTCGTAAGCTAGCATTGTTATATGTGCACCAGCTTGTCTATGAGTCTGAGATCTTGTTACAGGACCTGTTGGGGCCGGCTGCACTTGTTGTTGACGGATCCGTTCGCTTATCCTTATCGGTTCAGCTTCTCTAGGTTTGTCATCAACTCCCTGAATAGGTTGCAGCTCTTCAAGATGTTCCTTCGGTGCACTTTCATCAATTTCTTCGATCTTTGCCTCTTCGCTGACTAAGCGACCAGGCACAGGCACTGATGCCGGGATGGCCCTCTTCTCCTCTCTAGACATAGGTAGCTTGGATTCCTCAATAGAAATGATTGGGACCTTTCCCTTCTTCATCTCTAAATCAAACACAATGTTCCGCTCGACAGAAAATTTGTGCGAGTCAGGCCAATAAATATAATGACCATGACTCTGCGCAGAAATTCCTATCCACCGAGCTCTCTTGGCACGAGCTGCCAATTTAACTCCCTGAGTGACCTTAACGTAGACTTCAGTTCCCCACGCCTGAATGTCTTTGAGATTCGGTTTCTCATGGTGAATCATCTCGTAGGGTGTTTTATCCGGTAGAGCTCTTGTATGCATCCTATTCCTAAGATAATTGGCATGCTGTATCGCATAGCCCCATAATATCTTAGGAAGGCCTGATTCTAACAGCATGGCACGAGTTCTCTCAGTGAGAGTTCGGTTCAGACGTTCGGCAACACCATTAGACTCTGGTGTGTCGTATACCGTCAACTGATGTTTCGTGCCTTGTTTGGCTAGATGCTGTTCGAATTCAGAGCTCGTGTATTCACCACCTCGGTCAGAAACTAGTGCCTTGATGTGCACATTTCTCTGTCGAAGCATTAAAGCCTCGTAGAGCTTGTACTTTGAGAATGCTTCTGATTTGTTCGCCATGAGATAGATCACCGATTCTCTTGAGTAGTCATCGATAAAGAAGACATAATATGACTTTTTATCGATTGTGAGGTGTCTTGCAGGTCCCCAGACATCAGAATAAATTCTGTCACCGAATTTTGATGTTCGGTCTCTGGGTTCTCGGGGAAGAGGTTTGCATGCAATTTTGGCTTGAATACACGCATCACAGACAATTCTATCGCCTGTGGAGCTCAGTTCAATGCCCAATATCATGCCACGATTTAATAGATGTTGTAGGGACTTCTGTGAGGTGTGCCCCATTTTTTGATGAATTTCCATGGCAGATAAACACATATGGGCTTGAGCACTTGGTGACTGGAGGTCTAGTCGATATAAGCCATTGACCTTCGATGCTTGCATCAATACCTTTCCAACAGTGTTAGATATTGTGCATTTCTGGCCACCGAGTCGAATATCGTAGCCAGCATCATCGCACCGACCGATCGAGACGAGGGTAGCAGCAATTTTTGGTGCATAGTATGTATCTTGCAAAGTGACTTCTACTGTTTTATCTCCAACCTTATTGGATAATACGAGCAGTCCTGAACCAAAGGCATCAAAGGTGCCTTTGTTGGCTGCTGGGATAGTCCTCGGCTGTGAGAATTGACAGTAGTTCCTCAATAAATTTTTATGAGGAGTCATATGCGATGTCGTTCCGGTGTCAAGTATGACTATAAATCCTGAGGATGTGCTCGAATTAAAATTAGAGCACTCGTCGAAATTGATGAAGGCAAGATGCCTATCATCACTTTCCTCAGAAGAGGACTCTTCATCGGCAACATTCGCTTTTGCTTTATCCTTCTTCTTCTTCTTGCCTTTGGATTTTTTCTTCTGTCGTGGTCCTTGACCTTCTTTACCACCTCCTTTAGCCCAGCAATTTTCGATGGAATGTCCAGGCTTTTTGCAGTTGGTGCATATATGCGCCTTCTGCCCCTTCTGGTCCTTCTTAGTAGATGAACCAATAAACACCTGCTCTTCTTGCGGGAGTGTTTTCTTCCTGTCATACTGAGCGTTTAGTACCCTACTAATATCATCAGGGACTAATGGCCTCCCGCATTCTTCAAGCGAAGTGGTAAGGGCGTTCATGACTGCCTCATAGGATGGTGGAAGTGACGCAAGGATAATGTCCATGAATTCTTCTTCAGAAACTCTAGCCCCCATCTCATTAAGACGAGCATATAGGTCTTGGGCCTTGTCCAAATGGTCTCTCAAGTCTCCATCCTCAGGACATCTCATACTGCGGAGTTGTCTCTGCAGGCTGGTGAGGACCATCTTGGGCTTTTTGGTCATTTCATTGACCAATGCATCCCAAGTCTCTTTTGCTGTCTTTTGTTTCTGTAGCATCAGAGCTAGTGACTCTGACACTGAGATGATGATTTGGGTCTTGGCTTGTCCTTCTCTAGCAAGATATCTCTCCAGCTTCTCCTCAGCCTTATCCATCTGAGTTTCCTCAGCTTCTGTAAGAATATGGCCTGGGGGCATGACTGGAGGATCAGGAGGTCGGGTGACTCTCCCTTCTACATGCTTGAGTAGATTTTTGAACTTAAAATAGCTGATGAGAGTGGCTCGCCACAATGGCCAATTACTTCCATCAGTAGCAAGTGTCATGACTGGTTTATTTCCCCTACCGCGCTACCTCTATGTTCCCCCTCGTCACTCCCTAGCATCTTCACCAGAGTTCGCCGCACCCACTGACCACTCCTCCTCTACATTCACTCTACCCGCTGTTCTCCCCATTTCCCCTTTTGCTACTCCTCCCCAGTGTTCGCCCAGCTTCGCCCTCCACCTCAACCTGTCCTCCTCTATGTCACCTCTGTTCGCCCTTCCTCGCATTTCGTCGAACGATCATTCACTGCTCGCATCATTCGCCAACAGGCACACCATCAAATCATGATCGACATCCCTGCTTTTCGATCCAACCCCCTTTTGGTGTTCATATGAGCAGGGTGCGTTCGCAGGACGTCCTACCCGTAGGTCGTGTGGGATCAACCCAGTAGATGAAGAACCCGTGCAGGGCAGTGTATATGCAGGCCCCAAGACATGGTTTCGTACGCAGTTGTCTTTGCCACCTTCACCCTCCATCGTTTCATGTTCTCCCTGTTCTCTCATTCTATTGTATGTTTATTTCATCTATGTTGTATCATGACTGCGTACCCCTATCCAACCTTGACTCATGACGGCCTCTTTCCTATTCGCTGACACCTTACGAGCATTCGATATAAGTAGTTTACATTCGCATGTATATTCCCCAGTTCAATTACCATACGTTGTCCATCTTGTGCAAACTTGACCTCGCTGTGATCGTCATCTTAAGCCTTCTCTTGGAGCTTTCTATCTTCGACCAGCAGAGGACTTAGGCATCACTGGTGAGTTCTCATACTTCATCTTCGTTACCTTAGCATTCGAACCATCTTCTGTGCTGTTGGCGAAGGGCTCCGAAGGAGCACCTTCGCCAGCGAAGGGATTGTCGAGACTTAGACAGCCGTTCTGTGAGATCTTGCACGTTACATCGTCAAGAACCACGGGCTATTTCGCTACCACTGTAGATAGGGTGAGCCCCATTTAGGCAAAACCCTCTTACCTTGTGAACATTCATTGGTTCACCTATTCGCCGAACGGCATACTTATTCGCACAAGTTATTCGGGCATTCACTGTGTTCACTAATACACGATATTAACGCCTGAAAACCAATCTTGACAGCAAGCTTCTCAACACCCAATAGCTTCTCAGAAGTGTCTCCGGGGCCCATAACTCTGTAGTAGACAGGAATTATAGGCAGTAGGTATGACTTGTTGCTCAAAGAATAGACTAGAAATTAATTCACTCTCTCAGTGAATTTAGTTGTCACTGTAAATATATTATACACTACCTAGAAATTAATTCACTACAGAGGATTTCTAGGTCAATAAATCAAAAGAACACTAGACTAATTTACTTGCCTCTCTCAGTGAATTTAGTTGTCACTGAGAGAGGGGGAAATCTGTCTCACTGTGCATGTACTACTACCCGTCTCTTTAGCGCCCAAGAGCTCGCGCGTCGAAGTCATTTCAAACTCCGCTGGGTGCAGCCGCTTGTGAAAATAGAAATAACAAAATGAAATGGAGAGGTAGGGAGTGACTGGAAAACTTTGAAAATAACCAGAGAAATGAATGCATGGTACAAGAACAATGTAAGAAGAGAGTGAAACACCATACAATAAATCGAATATATTATGCTTGATTTTGGAGCAGGAGCATAAATGCACCCAACAACATGTTCAGTTTGACCATCACCTTCAGGATGATATCCCGAGGTAAAGTGCAAGTTCATGTGGAGAGCTTTGCTGAGGGAATGGAAGAAATGCAAATGAATTCCAAACCTCAGTCCAGTGTCACATGGCTTGGGACACCGTGCTTCAAGGATACATGCAAGACAAAGAGGTGGGCCAGAAGTGATCTTGTCATACATCAGAATGAAGATGCTCTACTTGGTTAAGCGACAGACTACCATGAGGATTGCAGTGAAACCCAAGGATGCCGGCAGCTGCTCAATGAAATCCATTGAAATAGAATTCCAAGGCTGCTTGGGTATCAGGAGCTGCTTAAGGGTGCCATAAGGCTGGTGATGCTGAGACTTTGAATGGAAGCAAGTAGTGCAAGACTTGCAGAAGTCAATGACGAAAGACTGAATTGTGGGCCAGGTATATTCCCGGAAGATCAGGGAAAGGGCCTTGTTTTGGCCAAAGTGTCCTGAGAGTACATGGTCATGTTTGTACTGGAGTACTTGGAGCCAGAGATCATTGGCTTCAGGAACATATATGCAGCCATCATGGTGTAGAAAGCCACTGTCAGTTTGCATCCATCTCAGGTCAGAACTATCACCAAGATGCTGGCAGGCAATGGGGTCAGATGCCAGATTGGCTAAGATGTTGGCCTGAAGCTTCTCGGAGTCCATCATAGTGCTCACTCAGAGGATAGGTGCAAGCAAGTAAGTTGCCCAGAGTGATTCTGATAGTTGTTGATTAGTGAAAATCGGTCAGAAGTTTGTGGATTGACAGCAGCATAGTCATTACCTCCTCCCTCTTTAAGGTAGATGTCCCATTGTCTAGTTAGAATGTTGGGTTTTGTACCGAGCTTTCTGGGACAGAACTTAATAGTGAGGTTGAACTGAGAGAGGAACTCAGACCAGCAGGGTTGCCATTGGGTTAGCAACTTAGTGGTGGAAAAATACTCCAAGTTTTTGTGGTCGGTGACAATGTCAATAGGGAAGCCAGTGCCCTCCAAGTAATATCTCCAATGTTGAAATGCTTCAAAGGTTGCCAGTAGCTCTTTATCATGGACATCATAATTGAGTTGGGATATATATTAATAAATTTCCCTGAGTTTGCTAAAAGTTAATGATAAGTAACAGTCTCTGCTTGCAAATATAAGTCTATTCTCCAACATTCACTATAAACCCTCTGTTATTTATTCAATTTCTCCTGCCCTTACAATAATTTCACTTTGAGGCCCTTGGGTATGCTACACTCAGGTGACATGCTATACATGTGGAGGCATGCTTGCTACACATGGGGGACATGCTACACACAGGGGATATGCTATGCATGGGGACACACTATGCATGCTATACTTGGGGACATGCTACATGTGGGGACACACTACAAACAAAGGACATACGCATGGGGGACACACTACACTTGGGGGACATGCACTTGGGGGATGCATGCTATTCACACAGCCACGCTAGACGGGGGACAAGCTATACACTCGGCAGCCACACTACACTTAGGAGACATGCACTTGGGGGATGCATGCTAGTCACAGGGCCACGCTAGGCACAGGGGACAAGCTATACTCGGGGGACAGGCTGCAAACAAGGGGCACATTACAAACAAGGGACATGCTATGCACACTAAACTTGGGGACACACTACATGTGGGGACATGCCACATGTGAGAACACACTATGTGTGAGGATTGTAGAATGAAGGAAATATAAAATACTATGTTATTATGATCTACTTGAGATCTGACCACTTTTATACTAGATACTGTGTCCTTATATTACTAATGATTCGAGCTGCTACTGTGCCAATGCTGTGTGTTATTGGATTCTAGAGGGACATTTCCTAGGGGCATACATTATCATCAATGGATTATCCTCCTAGGGGCATACATCATCATCAATGGATTATCCACCTAGGGGCACATAGCATCATCATTGACATCATTGGTGATGTATGCACTCCTAATCCAATGTTCCATAGGGTTTTACCCCTGTTCACCACTGTATAAGTAGCTAGGACTTTAGCTACAACAAATCATTGGTTTCAGCCCATTCACTCACATTGTTGAGTCCAGTTGAGTGAGTTAACAGTGTCCTCACTATCAGTCTCAAGTTCTTTTCACTACATCTCCTGTGCTCGAGTTAATGCGCATACTCCTTCAAGTCCTTCCCATCTTAGCAAGGCAACGAAATAACGAAATAACACTGTGCTGGTGCACCAGCATCCCAGAGTCAAGAATGCTCTTGAACATCCAGCTATGTGCATGCCGGCTTGTCCTTGGCTGACTCATCATTCTGATTACTAACACTCCCCCTCAAAGAGAAGTCTTTTCCCTTGAACCCTGATTCCCTCATTAGATACTTATGTTGGTGTAAATCCAATCCCTTCATGAATATATCCGCTACATTTTCCTTCATTGGTACATATGTAAGTGTTGCCTCGTGAGAGGCCACTTTCTCATGGATAAAATGGTAAGTGGCATTGATATGCTTGGTACATGCCTGGTACATTGCATCATGCGATAAGGTGATGGCACCTAGCTTGTCTGACCGGAGTGATGTCAGTTGAGTTTGATCTATTCCAAGCTCCTCAATGAAGCACCTCAGCCAAATGAGTTGCTTGGCACCCTTGGCAAGTGCCATGTATTCAGCTTCCAGAATCTGGAATGGAGGAGAGCAAGGATTCTACCCTATCCCACCACACCAGCACTCTAGCTCACCCTTGTATTACTTTGCTGATAGGTAATTGTCAACTTGCACCGATCTGCACTGCTTTACAGATGTTATCCAACACAGATATTCACTGCCATTACACTATGTATACAATGGTTATAATAGGTCACAGGAGTGAGATACTGGCAATTGAATGACAGAATGTCCTTATAATGGTCTGGCAGTCAAACTACTATGATACCAAGAGACAGAATCTATTGTGAATGAATGTTGCCCAGTGAACTCAGGCTGCCTTTCTACATTGTGTCCATGAGGTGCCATGCACAAACCGGCTGAGATCAAGTTTTGTGGAACCCTCTGCAATGACAGCAGTGTTCGCCGGCCACCACAAACCTAATTGTGACGCCCATGGCACCCAGAGTAAACGTCCTGAGGTGGGATTAAGTAACCATCCGTTTTCAAGCCGCGAGTCCCTGCGAAACACATTGAGCTTAGCTGTTCATAGAATATCAGAAATCGGACATGTCCTGTCTAGATATAATGAAAACTGAAGCTGACCATCTTCGTCTTCGAATCCTTCAGCATCCCACACACGGATTGTCCGGTCACGAGATCCCGAAACGATACGTTTGCCATCTGGCGAGAATGCCACCGACAAGACGTAGTCGGTGTGGCCTTCGAATGGTCCAGAAGTGACCTCACCGGTGTCTGCAGCCCACACGCGGATCGTATTGTCATCAGATCCAGAGACGATGCGCTTGCCGTCGGGCGAGAACGCGACCGAGTTGACGTCGCTAGTGTGGTCTTCGAATGGTCCTGAAACGACCTCCCCAGTGTCTGCATCCCATACACGGATCGTTTTGTCACCAGATCCCGAGACGATGTGCTTGCCGTCTGGCGAGAACGCCACCGAGTTGACGTAGGTGGTGTGGCCTTTGAATGGTCCGGAAATGACCTCACCGGTGTCTGCATCCCATACACGGATCGTCATGTCGCCAGATCCCGATACGATGCGCTTGCCGTCCGGCGAGAATGCCACCGATCTAGCCCAGTCGGCGTGACCTTTGAATGGTCCGGAAATTACCTCACCAGTGTCTGCATTCCATACACAGATTGTTGAGTCATCAGACCCAGAAACGATGCGCGTGCCGTCTGGCGAGAACGCCACCGACCTGACCCAGTCGGTGTGGCCTTTGAAAATAAATGGTCCTGAAAAGACCTCACCGACGTCTGCATCCCACACACGGATCGTGTTGTCACCAGATCCCGAGACGATATGCTTGCCGTCGGGTGAGAACGCCACCGAGTTGACGTAGCCGGTGTGGCCTTTGAATGGGCCTGAAATGACCTCACCAGTGTCTGAATCCCATACACGGATCGTCGTGTCACCAGATCCCGATACGATGCGCTTGCCGTCTGGCGAGAACGCCACCGACCAGACGTAGCCGGTGTGTCCTTTGAATGGTCCTGAAATGATCTCACCGGCATCTGCATCCCACACCCGGATAGTCGCGTCACCAGATCCTGAGACGATACGCTTGCCATCCCGTGAGAATGCCACCGAGTTCACCCAGTGGGTGTGGCCTTTGAATGTTCCCAAAATGGCCTCAGCAGCGCCTGCATCCCATACACGGATCGTGTTGTCACCAGATCCAGACACGATACGCTTACCGTCGGGCGAGAACGCCACCGACCTGACCCAGTCGGTGTGGCCTTTGAAAATAAATGGTCCTGAAATGACCTCACCGACGTCTGCACCCCACACACGGATCGTGTTGTCACCAGATCCCGAGACGATATGCTTGCCGTCGGGTGAGAACGCCACCGAGTTGACGTAGCCGGTGTGGCCTTTGAATGGGCCTGAAATGACCTCACCAGTGTCTGCATCCCATACACGGATCGTCCTGTCACCAGATCCCGATACGATGCGCTTGCCGTCCGGCGAGAATGCCACCGACCAGACGTAGCCGGTGTGTCCTTTGAATGGTGCGGAAATGGCCTCACCAGTATCTGCATCCCATACACGGATCGTCGTGTCACCAGAGCCCGATACGATGCGCGTGCCGTCCGGCGAGAACGCCACAGACCTGACCCAGTCGGTATGGCCTTTGAATGGGCCTGAAATGATCTCACCGACGTCTGCACCCCACACCAGGATCGTGTTGTCATCAGATCCCGATACGATGCGCGTGCCGTCCGGCGAGAACGCCACCGACCTGACCCAGTCGGTATGGCCTTTGAATGGTCCTGAAATGACCTCACCAGCGTCTGCATCCCATATCCTGAGACGATACGCTTGCCATCCGGGGAGAATGCCACCGACCTGACCCAGTTGGTGTGACCCACAAGGACATTCTGAATAGCTGGCCACGTCGTCACTTTCCCGGTGTCGATGTGTAGTAGTCCCGGAAAATCTGGCAGATACGTCTCTTTTACTTTGGACCTTTCAGGTGCAAATGGGAGTGCAGACAAGTAAATGTGGGGGGCACTTTGAGAGATCACGCCCCCAAAGGCAGCTACAAATTTACGGGCATCTGCTGCGAACCCTGTGATGTCATTATCCTGAGATTCATTAGAGTCACGTCAGAGTTCGTTTATCAAAATCGAAATGCTTGGGCGCTCACGCGGCTCCAGACAATTATTGATGTGAGCGCTGTCGCCGCAACGGGAACCTTCTTGATCAAACTCAACACTTCCAGCCAGTGGAGTAGATTAGTGTCTAAGAATTTCTTGACCTCTCCGCCCATAGTCGGTGTAGAGGTCGCGGCGGAAACATGGTCCGCCCAGAAACGGCATGAGTAGGAAAGTTGTGTGGGTATGTACTTCTTCGTGCGTGCCTGCAAGTCAAAGACATCGCTGTTGCACAGGTGGGACGTCTCAAGTCGACCAATATTAAAGCAAAGTTCAGTCTTCATCACCCGCAAGGATGTCAGTGCAAGGCCGTCATAGTGTGAAGATGTATCGACGTAGTAGGGTCCACTCCGGCCTTCATCTGTCAGGAAGTCACGAAACGAAGTGTGCAGCAGACGAATTGGGCCATATTCCTGGGTGACACCGCTCAACAAAGATCCCATTGGCCCAACTATCAAATCCACCGCATTGTCCGAATCGGTTTCATGACACAACTTCTGGAGAGCAGAGATGGAAAGGGGCTCTTTGACTACCAGTATGCAGCCCATGACCGATCGGAATCGACGCACGACACGATCATTATCTCCCACTCCGAATATTTCCTTCAATATGTTGAGATATAACCCATCCAACCGACTGAGGTGCGTGCTCTGTGATGCCGAGGACAAAAGGGTATCCATTTGTTCGACAGGGTCGAGACCCCGCTTCTCATCTCCTTTGACAAATAGACAAGCAGTGTACGCCCACTGAAAGAGACCTTCCGACTTCTCGACTAACAATTGACACCAAGCCTTGTTAGGCCATTTTCGCTCGAGGGCCGCGATGTTGTCTAGTTGACTGCGCATAAAGAGGGAAATGTCGTAATTTGCAGGCTTTGCATCGATGTCCTCTATGCGCTTGGAAAGCACATGCTTCCTCCCTACGAGAGCCTCATGAATATCTTGCTCCGCACGACCCGTGACAAAAACTCGTAAATTAGATGGCAAATTTGCTGCGTTACCGCCAAGGATAGAGAGAAGACCCTTTCGGGAATCCGGAGTTCCACTTTCATCCAATGCATCAATGACGATCACCGTCGGTCCAACGGTCGTTAGGCCATGGGCAGTGTCTAGAATGAATTTCTCAAACTGCTCACGAGGCACGCGTGTGGTCCGAAGGGCTCGCTGCTCCCCAACCACTTTCAATAATGATGCCTTCCGCGCACGGTCCAGGTCAGCCAGATCACGGGCAATTGTGCTAAAGACATTGTACGGGGAACGTTCTGCCTGATGAGCACGGTCAAAACAGTAGGACGACCCGAGACGTTTGAGCCTGTCAAATCGTCGAGCGACCTCGTGAGCAATCGCTGATTTGCCGGCACCCGCAACATCATTCAAGAAAAATATTCGAGGGGTATCGTCGGTATCTTGGTTGACCCAATCGCATATCTTCGCAATTACCTCCTCCCGAGTACCCGGCAGACAACCCTTATCGGGGTCGAAGCGAGCCCCTGCTGCGTAGGGCATATCATTAAGCTGAATTTCCCCGGCTGAGTGCAAGTTGTATTAGACTCGGGAAAGCTCCTATTCAGAAAACTCACAAAGGTCGCCGACGGCATCCAGAACCCGCAGTACAGTGATTTCAGTATGAACCACGGCATGTCCTTGTAACGCCAACCTAAGTTTGTTGAATGTGTCCTGGAATTGTTTGACCTTGCTGTCGACATCCGACACTAGACTTTTCGCGGTTCTTTTCCCTGAACAAAGATCACTAGGAGCTAGTCAGAGTGGGAACCAACATACAGAAGCTCTTGTTCTTGGCATAGTCGCGGATAAAGTAACTGCACTCTACCGTCTGATTCGTCAAAGATATGATAATTGACTTTTGCGATTCAATTTTCTTCAACGGCTCTGCCAAATGGACAAACGCATACGTGTCTCCAATAATTTTCGCCAGCTCATGGATGCTATCGTCGCGGTCCTTCTGAGCAATGATCGTCTGGGTGTAATCAACCTCAGACGTCAGATATATCCATCCGGTTGATGTATGTCATAGATGTACCTTGTGCGCAATAGACAGGATGGACCATGCCATTTTCGCATAAGGATGGACCTATAATCAAGCAGCATGTGTACATGAGATGACCCGGGAGACGGCCGAATGTTGAAACATACTTCTGATATCCCATCTACAATGTCGGTGAACAGCCTGATCTTGTCCAAGAGCGGATCCCAAGCCGCCGCTATTAGATTGATAGTATTGGTGGTCGAAGTGAAGCTGTCGATCACATCTTCTGCCACACTGATTGGGGACAGCACGGGATTCCTATTTTCTACATCTGTCGCTTTCCTGACTGCCTCACTCGGCTGGCCATCCAGCACCTCGTCGGACGTAGCAAAAGATGTAATGGTGAACTCTAGGACAGTCTGAAGTTGATGCATCATCCCAGCCTTATCGGCTTTACTCAGGTTGCGAGGAACAGCTACTGTGTTCGTTGATTACATGTGCATCAAGTCGATGAGCGAAAAGGACTGACCTCCTGTTGCTCCTTCTGCAAGCAGCAACTCAATCTTTTCCTTCGCAGCGCCAATGTAGTCGTCAGGTGCAAAGGTATGATGTCCATAGACTTGAATTTCTAATACGGAAGACCCTTGCAAGTGGTTGCTGGGCATGGATTAAGGTCACATGGAAACAATAACACTGTAATGAAACGCACAAATAGAATATCTCATTCCACGAGGCAGTATTGCCTCTCGCAGCTACCGCAGTCTTCCTGATGTCCTTATCGACAAAGAGTTTCACGTAACAGCTACCAGGACGCTTGCCGAACCGTCCGACATTGGGAAGGTGGCTGCATTTCAAGTCTGCTGTCGGTCGCCAACAGTCAGTATACATAAACAGCGCAAACGAAAGTGGCTTTCCTGTGACTTTGACCGCACTTATAGCTGCAGGATTACTTCGGGGGGTAGAGTCAACAGTTGGCTTACTAGAGAAGTTATCATGGACTTACGGTACTGTACCCTCATTGTTGCCCTTGCCGTTGTTCATGGTTCGCAGTAGGTGTAGGCGGGAAAGAAGACGATAGAGGCGCCATGGCACTCACGTATTTCGGACCTGTCACGTCGAAGACATGGCAACGCGAAGACAGCGAAGAAACCCTTACGCGACGTCCACTCCCACGTTACAGTAAGTCACGAGACCGCGTGCGCCCTGTGACTAAGGCAGGAACAAGCTTGCAGAGTGACGTTCTAAGCTCGCAGGTCGATGATACCGTTCGCTTAGCACGCGGACTCGCCGTGGAATTTGTAGGCTGCCCATATCTGACTCGATGGTACGGAGTTTGGTATGTTAACCGTCTGTGCCGGTGAACCGGCTGGATCAAGGTAAGATGGAGTATCCCCCCTCATGAAAATCGGAATGGAATGGGTGGTGGTGTGAGTGTTGCAAAATGACGAGGTTATGGCAGGTTACAATTGCATGAGGGGTGTTATCTACATCAAGTACCAACTAATATACTGTGTCTCATCTTGACACAATGGTTGACACCAATGACACTGACATGACATCACTCATACTTCAACACACCTCCTTGAGCGATGGAGAGTCCAAAGCACCTCCTCTGAAGCACCTCCTGAACTTAGAACACAAACTCTTCATCATCCTCTTCTCCAGCATCTGCCAAAGTGGCCATGCCATGTCTTGGGGAGATCAATGCCTCTTTCCCACCTCTTGTTCACATTTTTCCAAATGACAAGGTGGATATTGAGAGTGCATGTTTGCCCCAGGCAGGGTTGAGAGAAAAATCTGCATGATGACAGAGTGATGAGGATCCTCTCCGCAAAGGCTGTATGGGAAGCCGGGTTCAAAGTCAATTGCGATGTGAGATACTCAACCTGTTCCTCAGAGTGTTTTATTGAGGGTCTTGATATTGTCTAGCAGCTGCAGATCTTGTGCCCACAAATGACTGGGAAGACATGGGCAGCATTGGATGCAGTGTGCAATGGCCAAGGCAGTGATGCGCCAACCTGGCCACCGAATTTTGCCAGTGCAGCTGATACAGTCTCTTAAGGCAGTGATTGGGCTTAGGCGGTTTAGGCGCAGATGTGCTCGTTCTTCCAGTCACACTCAGAGACTTTAACCTTACTCTGGAACCTGCCCTGCCCTGCTGGCCCCCAGAGTGTAATGGCAAGCCCTTCATCAATACCCACGAGAATGATGTCATGCTCAAAATCACAGTTCACAACAATCCACTGATGCATCATGAAAGGGATAAGGCGTGGTTTCTGGCATATCAGTTTGCCTTCGACACAGGCTGGCATGATGGTAGAGATTGAAAACTAAACTTTAGGAGAATTACTTTGATGTCCTTGTTTTAGACCTTGCTTTTCTACTGCATTCTTTCCGTTTGATGTGCCATTTGACGGTGTCCTTCCCTGTATTCATTGCAACTGGTGCCAGTTCCCACAAGTCACTATGAACTTCACCACCAGACTCAGTGGGACACTCCCCTTCTCAAGTCTTTGCAACAGTTATAATCTGCCCAAGGTAAGGTCCAAGGTTACAGAATGAGGTTTGGAGAGGGAGGTTGGAGAGGGACTTGGCTTCAGCTTGTGTGCTGCACCTGCCCTACATATGAGTCCCAGCTGAGTAAGGTCAGGTTCTATACTAAGGAAGGTGCAGCAAAAACCTTGAAGTGGTGCTTCAAGTTTCATTGTGTCAGGGGGGAGGGGGAGAGATATTGCAGATTCATCTGGCAGCACGAGGCATGTGATGACAGAGGGCTGGACAGATCACATGATCTCCAGAGTTTTGCAGCTGACATCATCGCTGTAGGGATTAGAGGGTTGAGGCCGGTAAGTGGAGAACGCAGGGTCGTGTCCAACGCACAGACACGTAGCTAGGTAGCCACGGTCATGCTTGACCGTGGCAGTATATTAGTTGAACGATAGCTAGTCGTACCTCAGTGAATTTTCCATTCACTGAGGTACGTACCGTTTCTGCGTACCGAGACATGTGATAGCTTATACTTTGTCTATAGCTCCTTCATCTCTAGGTACAGTAGTAATACATGCTCAGTGAATTGTCCATTCACTGAGCTCCTTCGTCTCTAGTCTACTGCACCCATACCAACAGGTTATGGGCCCCGCAGAGCCCACAATGTCTACCTCCACCTCCAAGTCATTCATCGTCCCGAAGCTGGCCAGGGATGGCACGAATGGGGTCACCTGGAAAAGCCAGATGTTAGCTATGCTGGCGGCCACCCATGGTGCGAAGTGTCACCTCGAAGGGACCACTTGGATCCCCCACACGATCCCGACGTACCCTGACGGCCACGTACTTACAGACAAGGAGGAGGAGGACCTGGAGGAACTCGAGAAATGCTGGGATGACTACAATCAGCGTGAGGCAGCGATAATGGCACAGATATTTACCACTGTCCTCGATAACGTCCTCATTAAAGTCTGCAACCTAGCCACGGCAAAGGAGGTCTGGGAGGCTGTATGTGCAAAGCATGAGACAAGGGCACTCACTGTCAAGGTCGACATGCGATGCCGCATGTACGAGCTGGAGTGTGAGGACGAATCGAACGTCCACACACACCTGGAGTCCCTCATGAGGATGCAGGAGCAACTCGCAGGGATGAATGCGGGACTCACCAATGATGACCTGGTCACCATCATCCTCAGCTCGCTCCCAAAGTCGTATCGCTTGCTCACTAACGCGATAACGATGTCCGCAGCACACGCAAAGACCAAGCTGGAGCCGGATCAGGTGGTCAGCATGTTAGTCAACGAATTCGAGCGACTCACCATCGAGGAGCGGCAGCTAAAGGTGAGCGAGAACGCGCTCACAGCAGCAAAGGGCTGAGGGAAGGCACCAGCATGCAGTGGCACCTCCAGCACCGCGAAAACCGACATTGAATGTTGGAAATGCAGCAAGAAGGGCCATATGAAGGCCGATTGCCAGTCCAAGGCCAAAAACAAGGACAAAAAGGACGAGGACAAGAAGGGGACTGGGTCAGCAAACGTAGCGGCAGAGGGCGAGGAATTTGCATTCACCACGATGTTTCCTGGGACCACGCTCGCGCTGGGAACAAGACCAGTGACAGGACGGGAAGTCAATGTCTACGACTCGGGCACGTCAGGTCACATGTCACCCAATAAGAACCGATTCCTCACCTTCAGAGAGATTGCACCGCACGCAATCAACGCTGTGGACAAAACAGTATTCCAGGCTATTGGGATAGGCAACATGAGGAACAGGATCCCTAATGGGAAGACTACGACGCACGTCACCTTAAAGGACGTGTTATACTGTCCTGACCTCGCATTCACACTGATTTCCCTGACACGCTGTGATGCAGAAGGCTACTCAGTTCTGTTGAAGGACCGAAAATGCATAATCCAAGATGCGTGAGGGATGCTGCTAGGGCAGATCCCGCTCTCAAACGGTCTCTATAAGGTAGCGCACCAGGCATTAGCAGTGTCAGTGAACGTCACAAGGAAAGCACTTACGATGGATGAGCCACACCGCCAGATGGGGCATATCTGCCCCCAGGCCGCGTGGAAGCTCATCCAGGATGGCGTAATCACAGGACTCGACGTTGACTTGTCGAGCCAACCGGGCTTCTGCATGGCATGTGCGCAAGCTAAACCCACACGGAAACCCATCCCACAGAAGCAGGAGGGACTACGAGCGGGCAGGTTCGGTGAAAAGGTCCATTTGGACGTGTGGGGGCCGCGAACCCCCAAAGCTACAACGGAAGGGAATATTTCGTCAGTTTCACTGATGATCATAGTAGGTGGATGTACCTGGTACCCATGGCAAGGAAAAGCAAGGCATTCGGCTGCTATAAGCAGTACGAAGCCTGGGTCGAGACTCAACATGGCGCGAAACTCAAACGCCTGCAGACAGATCCCGGGGGTGAATACCTATCCCTGGCATTCACGGCTCACCTTAAGTCGACAGGAATGGTATGGAGCCTCACTGTACATGACATGCTAGAGGAAAATGGTGTGTCAGAGCGCCTGAACAGGACACTGTTGGAGCACGCACGGGCCATGCTCCTCACAGTGAACCTACCCAAGTTCCTGTGGACAGAGTCAGTACAACACGCGGTCTGGCTGAAGAACAGGACTTCAACGCACGCACTCGATGGTAAAACACCGTCCAAGATGGTGCACGGCGTGAAGCCCGACCTGACAGACTTACCTGAGTGGGGAACAAGGATATTTGTGCTAAAAGAACAGGCTAGTAAGCTGGAGTCGAGATCTGACGAAGGGAGGTGGATGGGATATAGTGACGAGAGTAAAGGGCACAGGGTTTACTGGCCCGGGAAGCACCATGTCACAGTCAAATGTAATGTCACATTTGATGCCCCCATCCTCATCACTCCTGCTGACATGCTGACTGAGGGGGAGTCTGACACCCACGGCAGCCAGGGTGCCAGCAGCAGCACCCCTCAGGACCAAGGACGACCGCCGGTACCACTACAGCCAACCACCGGTCCTGCGCAAATCGACCCGCTCGAAGGGTTCGAGGACGCGGATCCACCAGCCAACCCACCACAGGGCAGGGGCCACTATATGTGCAAACCCTCCGCATACATGCGAGGGATTGCCGATGGCCCAAGCAGCAGCACGGGCCATGCAAACGCACCCGCATACCCACAAGGACTGCCACGGCCCACAGACAGCATGACACTAGCTGCTCTGACAGAGCTAGGCGAGCCCACCACTGCTGAGACTGAGGGGGAGACGCATCGTCCCCTCGAGTACTCAATGGCAGCGGGGACACACGACGCGGGAGACGACCCAGCCAGCATCACCGACGTGCGCTCCCACAACAACTGGCCGCTGTGGGACGCGTCGATCAAGTGGGAGCTGGCCCAGCATGAAACGCTAGGGACCTGGGACCTGGTCAAACCCCCAGACAATGTGAACATCAGCAAACTAGTTTTTCACTACAAACATGACACTAGCGGTGAGGTTATAGCCCACAAGACCAGGCTCGTCATGCAAGGGTTCTCACAGATAGAAGGGATCGACTATAACGAAACATTCTCCCCCACCGCTAAACTCTCCGCCATCCGCATCATCGCCGCAATTGCTGCCCAAAACAACTGAGAATTGAAACAGTCAGGGAGGGAATGGTACGATATGCTATGCAGCATTATGTACAGGTTTGAGTTCACGCAATGCGAGACCAAGCACGCTGTGTTCCACAGGTACGTTGGCCCTCACGCCCTCATCATCGCCATCGATGTCGACGACCTTACCATGGCCGGCAACACGAAGGGCACAATTCACCAGTTCAAGGACGAGTTGCGCACCATCCTTAAGACTAAGGATATGGGTGACCTGCACTGGCTGCTAGGGATAGAGGCGAAGAGGGACTACGGGTTACGCACAATATCGCTGCTATGGCAGCATGCATACGTCCAGAAGACATGCATACGTCCAGAAGACATGCATACGTCCAGAAGATACTCGAGAGGTTTAATTTACAGGACGCTAACCTGCTCGGCACTCCACTCGACCCCCACCCCAAGCTTTCCCTATCCCAATGCCCCTCCACCCCTCGCCAGTTTGAAGATATGCGCAGCGTACCTTACAGGGAAGTCATCGGCTCCCTCATGTATGCAGTGCTGGGCACCCAACCAGACATCTCATTCCTGTCACAGTTCATGCAAAACCCTGGGAGGCCGCACTGGGAGGCGGTCAAACGGGTCTTCCGTTACCTCAAAGGGACGAAAGACTTGAGCCTCGTCATTGGGGGAACTGGGAAAGGACTTGAGGCGTTCTCGGATGCGGATTGGGCATTGCAAGAACACCGGCACTCCATCTCCGGCTATGTCTTCACAATGGGTGGTGGCGCCGTCTCATGGAGCTTGAAAAAACAAGTGATCATCACACTGTCGATGACAGAGGCCGAGTACACCGCTGCAACATATGCTGCGAAGGAGGCCCTCTGGATACGCATGTTCCTTGTGGAGATCGCGCACCCCCTCACAGAACTCATCACCATACACCTCGACAACGTCTCCGCCATCTCCATCACCAAGAACGATGAGTATCATCTGCGCACGAAGCACATCGATATTTAGTACCACGTCATATGCCAGTCGGTACAGGAGAACCTCCTACACATTAACTACGTACCTATGGTGGACATGGCCACTGACATGTTCACTAAAGGGCTCCCCCAGCACAAGGTACTGCACACGAACGTGCTGGTGGGACTGCATTCTGCTTAAAGGGGAATGTAGGGATTAGAGGGTTGAGGCCGGTAAGCGGAGAACACAGGGTCACGTCCGACGCACAGACGTGTAGTTAGGTAGCCACGGTCATGCTTGACCGTGGTAGTATATTAGTTGAACGATAGCTAGTCCTACCTCAGCGAATTGTCCATTCACTGAGGTACGTACCGTTTCTGCATACCGAGATGTGCGATAGCTTATACTTTGTCTATGGCTCCTTCGTCTCTAGGTACAGTAGTAATACATGCTCAGTGAATTGTCCATTCACTGAGCTCCTTCGTCTCTATTTTACTGCGCCCATACCAACAATCACATCATCACTGGGAAATGAATATGTGATTCTCATGTGTGAGTTCAGATGGAGTTTCAAACTCAGCCCAACCTGGACACGAGGGATGGTGGGTGGGTGAAAAACAACACCAAGGCGGGATCGCTGCAACAGTGCTGGTGGTGCAAGGAAGAGAGAGGATGATGTGCAGAGTCTCTTCTTTCCATTACTCAGCACCATTGCAGCTCCGACTCAGGCTTCATTGTGTGCTGTGCTTACTCACTTCTTACAGTGATGCATGTCCATAACCACCTAGTTTCAGTCACATGACTGGGTCGAAGAGAAAATGGGCAAGAACAGAAGAACCAGAGATCCCAAGCATTCGCTTTCAGAACAGTATAGAGTAATGTTATGACCATGCCGCTTGATCAACTCCACCACTTCCACACCACCTCCGAATCTATTCTGCAACATCCACCACACTTGACCCTGGCCTCCCCTTGTTCTTTCTACATCCCCTTACAACTCTATTCATCAGCCCTCCGCACTTGACCCCTGGCACAGCAAGACACCAAGTCCAGAACATCAGGAGTCCCATTTGTATTAGACTTACATTCCCCTTGTTCTTTTACCTATTGTTCTTGACTCTACCCTGCACTCCCTTGTAATCCTCTTGTTCCACATTACTTACTTACTCCGTTTGTCATAGTTACTTTTGCTCACACTGGAATTGCTTACTTCCACCTCTTGACATGTTGTTCCAGCTCTTTGTATAAAACCCAGTTATGTATGCTCTCTGTTTCCACAATCAGATAATTGACTTTGATACTTGACTCCCTGGCATTGTCTCCTGATATTAGCACAGCAAGTACTTGCAAGACCTCTGCCCCTTTGTCTTCTGTCTTCCATCTTCTGTCTCCTGACCTCTGACTTCCGACCAAATTTCCGATACTCAGCTTAGATTGATTCTTGAACCCTTCTCAACCTTGACCTCTTCTGCTTTCCAACTTCTGATCTCCAAAATACTTAGAACGATAGTTCATTGGGGGTGCAACACATACATTGAAGCCACTGTCCTTTCAGATCCGAACTCTGGGATTCTCAATACATAACAGGTAACAAATGATAGTAGACTCTCAACAAGGAACTAGAGAAAACAGTCAAGAACTAAGTTCTACAGCAATCAAACATGCATATAGGTACTTTAGGGGTGAAACCATTGTTTTCTGGATGTATTTATCATACATTGCTAGTAGCTATTTATACTAGAATGTCTATGAGTATTAGGATTTGAAATATTGAGGGAATGGGTCAAAATAGTGGATTGTGATATAGGAAATGCTCCACAGGTTGCATTCAGCTGTGGAGCAGGAACAAAGATGTAGATAGTGATCCTGCTGATCACTATCCAAGCAGGGACTTGGAAGTCTCATACAAAACTCCTATCAACATGTTTTTAAGTTCATAATCAGTGGACTAGTCAGGGGGCTTGTATAGAAAAAGATGTCTTTGTGTTCCCTGTGCTCCATACATGCAGCACACTGTCATGACCCGTCCATTTTGTATACCCAATAACCTCAACACCCCACTTCTTTGTTCTCCCTGTTCACTCCTCGCTGAATTCGCCAAACATTTATTCGCTTTTATATCATTCGCACGTAGCAGCGCTACCTGTACTCGATCAACGCCTTCTCCCCGGCTCAATGGTCCATCACAGGTCCCTTTACCTTCCTGGCTCAAACCCCATCAGATGCTCCTTTGCTCGTATGGTGTAACTTGTTTGTTTCCTGTACCCAGTTAGCCCTATTATCCATTTCCCCAGTCCACCTCTACGTTCGCGTGGCTTTGCCCTCCCTTTGGGCCACGCCTCTTCAATGATCATTCTATTAACCCTTCACCGCATTTCACCAAACAACCATTCGCTGCTCACATCATTCGCCAGCAGGCACACCATCAAACACAATCGACATCCCCTACTCGGCATGATGGCTTGCCACTGGCTCCATCAGCTTCTCAATCCAACCCCTTTAGGTGTTCATATGGCCAGGATGCATTCGCAGGACATCCTACCTGTAGGTCATGTGGGAGCAACCCAGTAGACGAAGAGTCCGTGCAGGGTAGCATATATGCAGGTCCCAAGACATGGTTTCGTACATAAGTGCTTTCACCATCTTTACTCTCCATCACTTCATGTTCACCCTCCTCCCTCACTCTATTGTATGTTTATTCCATCTATTTCGTACCATGACTGCGCACCCCTATCCAACCCTGACTCATGGCGGCTTCTTCCCTATTCGCTTATACCATACGAGCATTCGATATAAGTAGTTTACATTTGCATGTATATTCCCCAGTTCAATTATAATACATCCATCTTGTGCAAACCTGACCTTGCTGTGATCATCATCTTGAGCCTTCTCCTGTAGATTTCTCTCTTCGACCAGAAGAAGACTCAGGCATCACTGGTGAGTTCTCATACTTCATCTTCGTTACCTTAGCCTCCGAACTATTTTCTGTGCTGTCGGTGAAGGGCTCCGAAGGAGCACCTTCGCTGGCGAAGGGATTGTCGCTACTTAGACAACCCTTCCAAGACAGCTTGCACATTACATTGTCAAGTGCCATGGGCTATTTCGCTATGACTGTAGATAGGGCGAGCTCCGTTCGGGCAGCCCTCTTATCTTGTGAACATTTATTGGTTCACCCTCTTCGCCGAACAGCATACTTATTCGCACAAGTCATTTGGGCATTCACTGTGTTCCCTAATACACAATATTAACACCTAAAAACCAATCTTGACAGTATGCCATTCGGCGAATAGGTGAACCAATGAATGTTCACAAGGTAAGAGGGTTTGCCTAAACGGGGCTCACCCTATCTACAGTCGTAGCGAAATGGCCCGTGACTCTTGACGATGTAACGTGCAAGGTCTCACGGAAGGGCTGTCTAAGTCTCGACAATCCCTTTGCTGGCGAAGGTGCTCCTTTGGAGCCCTTCGCCAACAGCACAGAGAATGGTTCGAAGGCTAAGGTAACGAAGATGAAGTATGAGAACTCACCAGTGATGCCTAAGTCCTCTACTAGTCGGAGATGGAAATCTCCAAGAGAAGGCTTAAGACGATGACCACGGCGAGGTCAAAGCTGCACAAGATGAACGACGTATGATAATTGAACTGGGGAATATACATGCGAATGTAAACTACTTATATCGAATGCTCGTAAGGTATCAGCGAATAGGAAAGAGGCCGTCACAAGTCAGGGTTGGATAGGGGTGCGCAGTCATGATACAACATAGATGAAATAAACATACAATAGAATGTGAGAAGAGGGAGAACATGAAACGACGGAGAGTAAAGGTGGCGAAGGCACTTATGGACAAAACCATGTCTTGGGACCCGCATACATGCTACCCTGCACGGACTCTTGGTCTACTGGGTTGATTCCGCACGACCTATGGAAGGGATGTCCTGCGAACATACTTTGACCATACGAACACCCAATGGGGTTGGATTTAAGAAGATGATGGGGTTAATGATGAACCATCATGCCGGGTGAATGGTATCGATCGTATTTGATGGTGTGCCTGCTGGCGAATGATGCGAGCAGCGAATAGCCGTTCAGCGAAATGCAAGGAAGGGCGAACAGAAGTGACATAGGGGAGGAGAGGTCGAGGTCGAGGGCGAAGCCGAGCAAACACTGAGGAGGAGTAGCGAACGGGAAAATGGGGGTACCAAGGTGCAGGAAATACACAGGTCATGACAACCCAACTATCAGAACACCATCGGAAGAGGGTCGAGAAGAGGAGGTGGTAGGCCCAGTGATGACTGCCGAGTCAGTCCCAAGACGTTGATCGTGCGTTTGATGGCGTGGCTATGGTAGTTGGCGCGAACAGCGAGAATTGGTTGCCGAACATGACAATGGTGATCGGAACGAACACGAAGGTGGGGTGAGAAAATAGGAAAACTGAGCTTCTGAGTATGGGAAATAAACGCGTCATGACAACACACTTGGCAAGGCATTTGCTGTCTCTGTATCAAAAGATGTGTGATGACATTTGGAAGCATGAGTTCATTTGGGGGAAGGTTGTCAAGTGTGACGATGAGTGTGGAATACAAATCTGGTAGTCCGGCTGTGAGTGAGAGAATGATGTCCTCATCAATAATTGTAACTCCAGCAGCGTTGAGACAGTACACAGTATTTTTGACATTGGCAATCCATGAATTCATCACCTGGTCATCACGTTTCTTCATATACAGGCATTGACAATGAAGGGCAAGGTGGGTTGCAAATCCGTGAGTGCAATGGACTTGTTCAAGATTCTCCCAAATCTCTGTTGGGTTACTGAAATGAACATGAGGGAGCTGGGAGGGTTTGGTATGGAGAATAATTATTTTGGTGTGGGCCACTTGCTGCTTCTTGACATAAGCACAGACAGCCTTGGAGTTGTCAGTGCCTGCGGGATGGCACTCAGTTCCATCAACAACATCCCAAAGGTGCTTCTCAATGCGCAGGGCCTCCATCCTATAATTCCAATCCACATAATTCTTCTATGAGTGAGGTCTTGTCAACGTCACTTACCATGTCACATTGAAAACCAGGTATATTAGTTACTACGCATTGTACATTGCCCCTCCCATAGTTGCAACCTGCTACTACCTCACTTATTTTCTAACAGTTTGTCATCACTTCCAGGAGAAGTGGTGAGCTCCATGTCATCTCCCCAGCCCATCAAGGTTTCCTCAAGACTGGGTTCCTGAGACAAATCGGGATAGCAGTTCGGCATGTTCATTTCAGCTGAAGCTGGATGCTCCAAGTATGTTTTACTGGAGCATGCGGCCATTCTGTGAGTTTCTTTGGGTTACACATAGTTATTTCAGAGAAATTTTGAGAAATCGGGTACACAGTGGTTGATCAGGCCATTGAGCTTGATGTTGATTGAGAGTATGTCAAAAAATGTAAGGGTAGCATATTGGAGCTTCAAGCTGTCAAATAGATTGGGTTAATTGCAAGGATAAATCATGCAAGCCAGTTGGAATCAACATATATTGTGGAGATAAAATGTTAAAGCTGAATATACATGAATCAGTGTGGAGTCTTTTATACTGATTCCTTGTTCTATTCTCATCTCCAGTCAGTGCGCGCTAGGTCAATGTCTGGAAAGGAAGCGGGGTTAGTAAGCTGAGACCAGTTCCTTTCAACCATTTAAGGCCTACCTCTTAGGGCCAACACTAGGAGTATGGGTTATCTGAGGTATCTGTTATGAGCAAGTCTTATTAGTGTAAGTGCTAATAAAGGGCATGTGAAACAGGCCTCTGTCTGGGTCAGTATTTTACACTCTTTACAATGGGAAATAACATTATAATATGAAGAGTAGTGTAAGGCAGAGTTGTGCTACCTTGTGGGGACTGGAAACATTGAATTGGCCATGTAATTGTAGCACTTAATCAGGCCCCATCAGGATGCCGACGGCTGGATCAGGCCGACTGATCAGGTAATTCGGGCTTTTCCGACCTTAAAGGTACACAAGTGCATGCACATGACGGTGTTTTTTCTCTGCGAGGGCGAATTGTCCAAGGTTATTATCAACGGTATGGGAATCTACTGCTCCTATCTCATTAGAATGCTCCACCGGCGCCACCCTCTAACTATAAATACTGCACAGGGTAGCGCAGCTGTTCTTGTTGTATGTTGCTGGGCTGTGCCGCGGCGGGCGGAACTCGAAACCGGTTAGTGTTTGTACGACCAAACAAGATTCACGTTCCGTTCGACGACGTTCGTGCAGCCAAGGTCGAACTTCGTGATGGATTCTCCTACCAGTGACACCCCTAGACAGTCCCTCCTGGGCTCTATCAACTTTTTAGCTCGTTCCAATCGCCCAAGAGCCGCCACGACATCTCATAATCCGATCATTCACAGCGAGTCCCCCGCTGTCACGACATCCCCCCAAATCACTCCAGGTCATAGGCGACGACCAGCAGCCGCGGCCGCAGCTGCTGCACCTCAGATTCAACCTTCTAACTCAAGCGGTTTGGGATACATGCTCCGCCGGCGGCGATCAGCCACTGCCCTCGCGGAACGTGTAGAGAACCGCCAGGAAACTCCCTCTGGGCCTACGCATCGCATTCGTCTTGTGCCACATCTTGAATCCCATCGTTCACTCCATTTTGAAGCTATCAGCCGCGACGTTCGCCAGGGAGAACCTCCACTGCGCATTGGTCGCTTCACAGACCGTTCTACGCACTCGGGAGCAAACGGGACTAAACTCGCTTTCAAGTCCAAAGTGGTCAGTCGCGGCCATGCTGAGGTTTGGTTCGATTCAGGAAGCGTATGTTCTGTCTCAATATCTCTGCTTCTCTTAACCCTTCCCTGCTAGTTTTATATTAAAGACACCAAGAGCTCCTCCGGAACTTTCCTCAATCATATACGGCTCTCATCCCCTAACACAGAATCTCGGCCATATCCTATCAAAGATGGCGACGTTCTCCAGCTCGGTGTCGACTATCAGGGAGGTACTGAGGAGATATACCGCTGTGTTAAGATGCGTGTAGAGCTTGGTCGCGAATGGCAGTCTGGTGTCAATGCCTTCAAGTATATACTTCTTGTTGTTCGCTGCACTCGACTGATCACATTGCAGCTCAAACGCACTCATGCAACTCAAGACTCTATCGCGAGTAGCTCAACCCGAAGTCAAAGCAGTTCCAGCTGAGAAGCGAACAAAGTCTAACTTGACCGACTGCTGTATTTGTGAGTTGCCAATAATCTAACGTGGGGCTTCTCTGACCTTTGGATAGGCTTGTTCCAAGTGACTGTCTGCCAGTCGCTTTTCATTGCGCCATGCTCACACGTCTACCACTATAAATGTATCCGACCACTGCTCGAAATGCACCATCCAGGCTTCTCTTGTCCCCTCTGTCGTACATTTGCCGATTTAGAGGCAGACGTTGAGGTTGAGCATCGGGATCCTGATCCGGGTGCATTGGATAACGTTGACATGGGGCTCGAGGATGTCCATGCAGAGAGCCATGCACAAGGTGAATTGGAAAGTAGAGTGCCTGAGCCTCGAGATGTAGATCCTGATCCTGATGTGGAGGATACGGAGGACGCCGATGGAGACCGCACGTCATCATCCCTCAGCAGTAGCGGTGCGGCAATCGATACCGATCCTACTCCTGCTTCTATCCCGATCCCAGTCCCTCGGCAAGACTCTGGAGATGTGTCGGGCTTCCCAGGTGCAGAGACCACACCTCTCAATAGTACTTTCCTAGCAACACTCGCACTGTCCACTGAGGAAGGAAATACTACTGGGACAGGCGCTGGAACCGGTCTCAATGTGCCGACAAGAGGCACAGAGCTCGACGCAGCTTCGCTGAGTGAAGGTGAGTCTGGGGAAGAGGGCATAAGCGGTGTTGGTGGAAAACGCAAGCGGTAGTCGCGTTCGTCTTATGTTTTCTTCATTGTAGGACTAATAATTTGGGTTGGGGATTTTTTATGCTCTGGCAATTTCTATGTATTCAATGCAATAATGTACCTGTTTTCAGTCGTTCGATTGTGGGCCACCCGTTATATCACAAAGTATGTTCTGCAATATTGATTTGACGTGATACAGCAAGTACTGTAAGCATAAGGTTAAAAGTAATTTAAGTTGCTGCTACAGACCTTGTGACCGAACTGTCGAAAGTGTGCCTTCGGTCCGCTTCTCCGGCTTCTCCGAGGTGTGGCCTACTGAGTGCCTTACCGCCAGAGGGAGACAATTTCTTCAGTTACATACTGTAAATTGTTGGACGGTATGCCACGATCATGGGAAGTTGAGTGCACATTATGTTTCCGCACAGACCTACTCCCACTATTGCACAAAAACTATGTAAGTAGTACTAGCTTTCAAGATTCCCGCACGCGTAAATCTGGCAGTTCAGCGCCGTCCACCCTCGATGATCAGGCATGTGATACTCGGTCATATATATTCCGTCATGAGATATATACCTAGTCCCGTGTCTCCCAATTTGAGATGGCTATACCTACACACACCAAAGCATGGATCCTTCAGAACAAGCCTGAGACTGCAGTCAACTTCTCCTCAACTGGTGATGCCACCTTTGCATTAAAGACACTTGAGATTCCTCCTTTGGTCCCTGAGGACTCTTTGCTCGTGAAAATCATATGGATATCCAATGACCCTGCCCAGCGCGGGTGGATACAAAAAGGCATGGATCCCAAGGTGCGCACCCAATTTATTGGCTACTGTAATTTCCAGGCTTTATCTTGATAGCTCATCATATTTAGAGATCGTATTCTCGCCCTGTGGAAGAAGGCGAAATCATGCCCTCCCGTGCACTTGCACAAGTCATTGTAGTGGGCGGGCTCTCAGACACACATAAGGAAGCTGACATTGTGCTTACTTCAACGGGTTGGGCAGAGTACTCCGTGGTGAAAAAGGCGGCCAGTCAAGTTATTAAGTAAGTGTGACGGCGTTGACTTGGTGTGCCCCATTCTCGAATATCGTAATCCATAATTTGACAGTCCCATTCCCGGAGTACCTCTTTCTGCGTTCTTGGGTCCCCTTGGGCATCCTGGACTTACTGGTACGCAGTGACGGCAGTGTCGCGGTGTTTCAGCCTGTGTTCTTCTGACTGTACCATCCAAGCGTACTGGGGACTCGTCGACGTGCTTAAAATACAGGCAGGGGAGACGATAATCGTTTCAGGGGCCGCGGGTGCTGTGGGCAACGTTGTTGTGCAACTGGCCAAGAACGTCTTTGGCGCGAAAAAGGTCGTCGCCATCGTAGGAAGCAACGACAAAGCAGAATACGTCAGAAGTCTAGGCGCTGACGTTGCTTTGAATTACAAAAGTCCTCAGTTTGAGAAGGAGTTGACGGAGGCGACCCCAGGATACTCTGAAATGTACGTTCTAGCTACAGGCTCTCCGCACCTATTCATAATATTTAATACCCACCCATATCCACCAGATTTTTTGACAATGTCGGCGGGCATATTCTCCACCTTGTGCTTACACGTCTCAAGCGTCATGGTCGCATCGCTGCATGTGGTGCCATTTCCAGTACGAACTTCCTCGGGTGTACCGGCACATTAATATTTATTGTCGTAGATTATAAGCACCGCCCTGAGGGCCTTCAGGCCCTCATTTCCGCGTTAGAAGAGAACAAGTTGATGGTGAAGGGTGGAGAAACCGTAGTGGAGGTTTCTGGTTTGGAAGACATACCCAAGGTATGGCATAGGTTGTTTGAAGGAAAAAATCAAGGGAAACTTTTGACGAAGTTACCGTGAGCGTGCATTAAAAAACCCAGATTTGAAACTTGAACCGGATATTCAACTATCGGGCGTTATACTGTTCTAGAGAACAAGGAGGAATAAATTTAAAACAAAAATTCCAAGGTCTTATCATATCTTGTAAGAATACACGTGGGGCACAATGGACGCGTCACGGAAGCACTTCTACTCCTGCAGCGATACATACCTTTTCTTTAATCATCCTACAGTCCCTCACTATATATATTCTTTAGTTTCCTAGAAAAGGGATGCCGATTCATTCTATCCTCTTTCTATTGCTCTCTCCTGCGCTGGCCACTGCGGCACTTTATCCAACGTCACCCATAAATACCACCGTCTTTCATCCCAGCACTACCCAGACGAACCTGATACGCTGGATAGACGACCTAACCTCTCCTTCATTGAATCAGCTTGGAAACGTGACAATTGACCTATTATTGGAGGATGTGAGTACGAATTGTTGTTGCAATGGGGTTGATGAGTGGATGTGGTGTTGCCTATGGCCTAACCCTGCTTAGACGATCATCGGGACGCTCGCAGCAAGCATACCTTCCACGTATCGCGAGGTCAAGTTGTTTATACCTCCGGGAATAGGACCCGACAGTTCTGACTAGTAAGCGTCCACATACAGCCGATATCGGCACTCACACAGAAGCGAACCTAGCGCATTACTGTTTGCTCCGTCCTCCCCATTCAAACCGGTCTACTCGGCGCGATTCACAATCTCGAACCACACCTCTGCCATGATTCACGCCCTCACCTCTGCTTCTCCATCTTCCACCTTTTCTGCCATCATCTCCACTGAGACTTTCGGTGGACACCCTTCAACATCAAGTGCTGCGAAATCGACGTCGACAGTCACACCCGGGAGAGAAAAGATCGGGACTACTGCAAGTGGTGGCCAGAGAGTGAGACTAGAGAGCTCTGCTCAGTTCAGGGCATTGTATGTGCTTTGGCCTGTCTTGGTTGGTGCTGCGCTAGCTTCCTGAAGACTACTTGCTGCCGCCCTGGATGCTGGTACTTGCCACCGACCAAGGATTCTATAGACTCTCGAGTACTTGTTTTGTATGACTAGGAACGACATCACTCTTGTATCATTTATGCTTTGTACTTTGATGTTTCGTTTACTTGGTCATCCAAGTGACAGTTACTTAAGATGAATGCGATCAACGGTCTTATTAGAGGTCAATGGACGCTATCCTGAGGGCCCAGAAGGCCGCACTTAACATTGAGACGGTTTCAATCTGGCAAGGGCTAATATATCAGTCTTATGCAAGACCAAGTTGATTAAGTGCGTCCCCATCAGAATATCGTGGCATACACGATGTGGTTCTGACCAGTAGGCGTATTTATTAGACTTTCTTCCAAAATTTCCAGCTTTGTGATGGTAATCTGGGCCTAAATCCCGACCTGCTGATCGTCAGGTCCTTAAAAACATGATAAAACATCCACGCCTCGTAGCTGTAATCCCAGTATCGTCGGTCTGCAAGGGACGCATGACGTTTCAGGCTTTGAATCACCGTACTGCCGATAAAGATGTTGCGCATGGGACGTGTCTGGGCCAGATGTTCGGCAAAGTCGTCGGCTTTTGAGGTAGGGAGGTACGATATCCCGACATCAAGGATGGTGGGGCGGTGCGCGATGAAGGAAATGATAAGCTTCGCAGGGTCGATGTCTTCTGCAGCTAATCCATTGCCGACCAACGCATATATATGGTCTAGTCGTAAGGTCTGGAGCTTCGGAAGAATATCCTTGTCGCTTAACCAATCACAGTAATTGACTGACGATTCTACATGAGTTGATAGAGCCAGGGTGCGCAGCGTGGATGAATGACACCTGATGAATGTCGGAAGGACTTGCGGTTCGTGTTCGTCCGGCTCGCCAAAGAATTTATACAATTCCAGCGCCTGGAGGGATGGACAGACAATTCCTTGGAGGATCATGTGCGCGTATTCAACGTATATCATACCGAGGGTTTGTAAGTTGACTGCGTGGGCGAGAACAACATTCCAGGCATATGCTTGCAGTGCATGGGGATCCTTGTCAAAATAGAGATCCGATATGCAGATAGTTGTAAGTTGGGAAAGCATCGCCTTTGGTGGCATCTGATTCGTGACACCGTTTACGAACAGCTCAGCCATCGAAGAGACACACGAATAAAAGTTACAGCGGAATCTGGGCTCCAAAGTAACATGATGAGATTCGTGTGTCAATTTGACCTCCGCGGGTTTGGGGTGTATATATAAGGGGTGAATGCTTCGCACGATTACGCGTCGTATGTTTTTGAGCCCGGGAAGCACCGTACTGAGTTGGGTTGAAATCGATTCATGATGATGATTATGGGGATAGCTTGTCAATGATAAGCGATTAGGACTTTTAGGATCCCAGCCATCAGCAAGCTCTCTGCGGTGTGCACGGGGAGGCCACTTCACAGGGTCGAGAAGTTTTGGACCTATGGACTTGACATCCTCATCAAAGACCAATGTCGTGACCAGGGAAGCCAGCTCGGGTCTCAGTTGTAAGTGTTCCAAGAGAGCGCTGGTTCTCTCTGGGCGGTGATAACCGACAACGAGAATGGAGTAGAGCTCGTTGTTCGCCAGACGGTTAAGCACGCGTGATACAAGAGACAGATTATAGAAGTCGGTCGGCCAGTGCAGATATTGCAAGATCTCTTGAATCGACTCCTCCGGGAGCCATTGAAAGCCTTCCACCACGCGAATCACGACCTTGTCCTGGAGGGAGCGATTGAGCCTAATACGCAAACTGCGCATGCTGAAATATAGGAATCGGAAAGCTTTGCGATGCTTAGCCCTTTGTTGTGTATAAAGTTGACGGCTGAGGAAATCACACACCTCAGAAAAGCATACACAACCCTACGCGGGTGAATCGACAGCTCCAACGTGTTGCTGACTTTTGGTGACTTATGGGACGAAGGACCTGGCAAAAAAAGCGAGATAAAGAGCGACTATTCCACGGCTGGAAGTTGGTGGGGAGAATTTGAGATTGGAAGGCACATAGTTTAGGAGTCCGCCTTTGTTCTCTTCGTCTATATATAGCCTACACCTGCGGCTAGTTATGGCTGTATTTTCGCACGCTGTGACCACACCGGCCCGGACGCAACGCTACATATATGCTATAGTACATCAGGCAGTTTGGGCTGGGTTATACATGAGCTTCGGTGAGATTCTCTTGAATTTCTAGCCTATGAAACTCAGTGCATTCCGTACCCCGAGATTGAGCAGGCCTCGCACCACCAAAAGCGCGCGCTCGTGGCGTGACTTTGTCACGCGTGGCCCGGGGTTTGCTCAGCCAGGGACACCTATGGTTCACCCTGATCGCGCCGTTGCCCATGAGCCGCTAGTGGGTAACCTGATGTCACCGCTCGCAATTGCGCTGTCAGGCTGTCCTTAGCTTGCCCATGAGTCGCCGGGGTAGCCTGATCTAGTGCTCTCCGCGCCATGCCCAGTAGTGGAAAACGACGCTGTATCTGCTGTACTGGTCCCTGCGGCACTCCACTCTCTCGGACACGCGTCTCACATCTCTGCAGGGAAAGCACCTGCCGCCCTTGCATCACTGATCCTCAGCCCCCTGCTGCTCGTCATTCGAGTAGTATATGAGACTCCCATGACGCTTGGCGCCATCCTGCCCTCCGCGCTATTCAGGAGCCGCACAGCACGTCGTGCCACTCTCAATTCGATTGGAACGCCAGATCTGATTAACTACCTGCACGGACAGTGTGGCGTTCAATGCCGGGACGTTCTATCTGGCGCATCTTACCGATTAGTGTACGTATGTAGGTACTGCATAATGCACTTACGCATGGCGCGCAGGCCGCACTGAGTGTTGCTATCCTTTCATTGACCATTTCTCGCGGAAGACCCTTACGACTATCTGTTACAAATATTCCCTCGTAGCCTGGCTTACCGTCGCCACAATCGGTTTTGGTGCGTGCGGTTTTGTCACACCGTCAAGTATGGTACATAATTAATTCTAATTCTACCTTCTCCCCCTCCCTTAGGACTGCTGACACTGCTAGATATAACGTCGAGTGTCGCCGAGAGGGAGATATACCCTACGAATGCGGGGATCGGAATCGGGATGTTGTTCCACGCACCGTTCGCGGCGCACACGAATGGCATGTCGAGCCAACATCTATTGCGCACGAAAAGAGCCTTTTATCGAGCCTATATGCCTGCGGACAAAAGTCCTCTGTGCGGTGTCGTCGGCGATATCGGTGTGTGCTCATATCGCCATGATAATTGTTTATGTCATGAGCCGCGAGTGTGCTGGCGCGACGCCGGATTCCATACGCAAATCGCGAAAACGAAGCGCTTTCATCCGGCCAACCTCAGCCCGCATATATACAAATATAACGTATGGCTACCTGTATTTATGCTCGACGGCCAGTGTTTTCCACCCGAGCCCCTTTATTCCCCACTTCCACCTCCCATGCCGTCGAGGCCTCACAATGTTGGCTCGCAGCACTCCTCGGGCTCCACTCGAACCACACGTTCGGGTCCTTCTACTGGCCACCCGCCTCCCTTGTCCTCATCTTCCAAGCTCGTTTACCCCCACGAAGCGACCAACCCGAGTCCCTTCCTAACCGTGTGTACCCCTCTGCCACGATGGGGCCATACCGGGCTTCCACATCCTCACTCAGCTGTCCCTCACACGAAGACCACTCTGCCCGCAGTTCCTCTGACGGTCTTTCACACTCCCCCACCTCCTCTCTTCAGCAGCTTCGCTCTGTCATGTGATCGCCAAACCCCCGTCCCGTCCGTCGTCACCTAAGAGGGTCGAGATGCGTTCCCCGTCACGCTGGCCTGACACCGGTGAACAAGAGGAACAATACGATGACCACGACAAGGATAATGGAGAACCTGACCTGCCTCGAGCTGGAGGCAAGCGTCATTGTTTCTCAGACGAAGGTGGGATGCGTAAGCGACCCTGAGTCTCATTCTTGCCATATCTCTCCCGTTTCTTCGTGTAACCCCCTTCCAGCAAGTAAGTCGACCCACTGTCCACTGTGGCCCGTCATTTCGGGCGCGTACATGACATGTGGGCGTGATTTGGGCGAGTTTTACAAAAAGGAGTAAATCCCGACGACTCCCCTGATGCGTACAGAGACGAGTAATCCCTCATCACTTACTCCAGGATTTCCTACTCACCTTGCCCTATATAGAGAAAAGTTCTATATCAACTTATATTTATTTAGCCTTAGAAAAGTTGCATCCTGATGTCCGCCAAGTGATCCGGCAACGCGGCCTGGAAAACTTTTCACAGACTTCGTTGTCACTTGCAACGGTAAGAGACGCTGACCAATGACGTGTGTAGCTTGAGGAGAAACGCTAGCGATGCCGCATCGCTGCGGTCCATGGCTCGTTTCACGCTCTTTCAACGTGCACCACGTGGCGAGGACGTGGAACGAGTCAAGGACTCGAGTATTTCCCAACTATCTACATGCGGAAGAGGATGGTGCTTGTGAAGCACCCGCAAAGTCAGTGATGAGTCTGTTGAAGGCACAGATGTGTTCATGAGCAGTTTTTCAGGATAGATATCGTCGGGAATTCCCATCCAAAATTTGCTCGATGGCCAAGGGGTCGATGGGTAGTCTCTGTATTCGTCCTGGGGGTCGGAACTGCAAGAGGATGGTGCTCTGTGGCAAAAACCGGAGGCTCCTTCCATATAGAATGTGGATGTTCCGGTATAAGGCTATGTCCAGAAGTAAAATCATCGCAGACACATAGAGGCTGTCGTGCTGGCGGTGAGTCACTAGGCTCAGAAAGTGGTCTGATGAGCCGGATACCTCTGAAGGAGCCTCGCCCGTGACGGTATTGTTCCCTGAAATTGCTTTTCTTGATCCGTGCCCCACCGTTTGTTCGGGTTGCGTTGTCGTCCCATGTTGAACCAACAGATTTGCCTGAATGTGGATAAACATACCCAATCTGATATATGCTTTATTATGCTTCACTATTTGGCCGGTTTGATGGAAGTGCATGGGCAATTAGAAGTACATGCCCGTTAAGCTACCGGTGTCGCGAGGGTCTGGTCGTCTCTGGGCATCGCAATAAGCATGGCCCCAGTGGGTGATGTTGCTGCATGGAATGCCCTAGTTGGCCGGTGGTGGCGGCAGATGGCAGGCTGCTGGTGGGTCGATGGCCGTCGACCCGTGCTCGGTACCTTCGGCTGGTCACCTATGGTGACAGTGGCAACCGTTGCGGCATGGGCTATGTGATGGCACCCATACGGCCACCAATTGCCAACTCCTCTCACGGTTTTCGTGATGGACAGCTCTATAGAGGTCCCACAATCTATCGTGCGGACTGATCGACTCACGCACTTCTTGTTCCCCTCCCGTCTCGGACTATCAAGAGAGTGTAACCTACGTCCGCCGTTGTTCCAGCGACACGAAATTTGCTCAGGAGACCATCGCAGCCATTGGTCATTAAGGAGCGCGAATGCTGACTACACCCTTTCGCGGAAAGAGATCTTTGAAGCTTGCGTAGAGGACATGTCTCCGGCGCAGAAAGGGGAACATGTATGGAAGGCCTTTCAGCGAGGCTTCTACACTCGCTGTGGCCATTATTGAGAAAAGAAGAGGCGGAGGCTTTTGAATATTTGACGACAGCCCCACATATGCCGCTTCATGTCAATCCATATGGCTTGACAAAAATAGTCCAGATTGGGCTCCAACAAGCGAGTAAGGACGACCGTAACATGTATTACTTATAGCATTTCTCGCACCCTCACGCTGGTTTCATCACTTCTAGACAACTCGCAGCGTCTCTTGCCCTCTCCTTGAATTTCTGCAACCCCATCGTTTGCTTTGCAGTCTCATTTTCCATTCTTGCAGCATTATTTTATTTTATGGATTAGGTATTATGTATGGCTGCTAAAATTCAAAGTCGTCATGCTAATGTATCTTCATGAGGTGTGCCTTTTCCCGCCGCCAGGGTCTAAACTCGCCTCGTGACCCCAGAGGGACCCGCAGAGACAATGGTACCAGATGATGTCGCTTTGGCTTTGGAAGTCTCCGTCGGTAGAGAAAGGGCTGTGGAAGTCTCCGTCCCGTCAACATTGATGGCAGTGCCAAATCCAGATCCAACGCTACTGGTGCTGAGGTCGGTGGGGATGGCGCTGTTGTCAAGACTTATTCCGGTTGGGATGGCACTGGCATCAACACTGGTTGCGGTTGGGGCAGCACTAGTGTCAATAGTGGTAGCTGAAGCAAGGAGAGTCGTAGTGATGCTGGTGTCAACGCTTGGGCTGGGAGCAGCGCTTGTGTCAAGGCTAGTGGCAGAGTCGGGAGGTGTGGCGAGAGTGCTGAGGCCTGTGGCGCTGGACTTGCTTGAACTGGCCACATTGCCAAGTGCAACTGGACCTCCACCAGCACCAAAAGCGGTGAGCGAAGGCCCAATAAAGTCGGATGCCCCCTGGGCATCGCTAAACTAACGCAACCAGTTTGGCATGGTATTCATACCCATGCGAGAGCTTTAACACACCTCGAAACCCATGATACCACCATTCCACTGCTTGGCGACCGCCTGTTGGACGCACTGGCCCAATAATTGAGGCGTAATAATTCCGTTTGTCGCATCCGTCGAGCTCACTGGCTTCCCGATCAGTAACTTGTTGAGTGACACCCCACTGGCTGCAATTTCGAATAGGGAAGACTTGGGAAACCCAGAGGATGATTGAGTAAGAAGGCCATTGCAATCCGTATATACCGTAGCGCCATCTAAGAAATACCAGGTCACATATATAAACCTGAAACGTGCTATAAATGGTGGGACGGTGACTCACCATTGTAGAACTGCACATTATACTGTAAATAGCAGAGGACCAATTCAACAGAGAATTTTAAAATGCGGCAAAGAGATTCTTACGAAGTCGATGAGCGATCCGACCTTCTTGTCAACCTGGAGATAGGGACCCTGCGCAGACGCAGGCGAAGGTGCAGCAGGAAATTCAGGGGAGAAACTGTCAAAAATGTTAGCCCAGCCTATTGCGTTAAAAGTTGAGAAATCATGTACTGAGGGGCCAGTGCTATATACAATTATGATTAGGTGGGTTCAGGAACAGGAAATGGTTACACTCACGAGCGTGGGAGACTATAAATTGCCCTACAGGGAGAGTTTTACGCAATTCGGTCATGAAAGTCTCCAACCAGGCCACTGCGGTGCCCTTGCTGACAGCCGCCAGGTCCTAATGGTAAAGATGAGATTGGACAAGAGCCGAGTTTATCAGAATCCAATGAGGACGCACCTCATAGTCGACGTCGATGCCGTCGAGGTCGTTTGCTTTGACGAAACTTGCCATGGTCTGAGCAGTCTGAGCAGGATCATTTCCAGCGGTCGTCGGAGCACTGGTACCGCCAAAGGCAGACACCATCACTTTGATACCTGCACTGGCGTATTGAGCCTTAAGAGCTTGACGCGCTGTTGCGCTGAGGCTAGACCAAACTTGAGATTGGTCGGCAGGTCCAGTGGGGAGCAGGAATCCCAGCATTCTAACGAGGGTGTGTGTCATTCCCGGTGTCTAATGAAGATACTAATGCGCATTGAACATACAAATGAGTGTATCCCTGAACACCAAAGTATTTGTGAGTCAAACAAATGAAGAAAGGCGGAAAGAAGAGGCCAAACCTTGAGGTCTGCAGGGGCAGGAAGCTTGTTGGCACTGGCCACGGCTCTGTCGGTGTATATCACAAATTTCGGAGTAGATCCACCAGCTGAAGCACGCCCGGAGATTGTGACATCTCCGGGAACGATAGTGCTCCCAGTCTGAGGGATGCCTCTGACCGCTGGGGCTTGGAGGTTTCGGGAGAAAACGGGTGCGGAGGAGGCAACTCCAAGTTGTGAAATTAAGGCAGCATACAGTGCAATAGTGGAAAGCGAAAAATACATCTTGCCGGAAGATGGAGTAAATTATAAGGAGTGAAGTAAGATTAGTATGTAGTGGGGGGTACCGTCAAGGCTTAAGGAAAACATTCTGCGCTCAGGACGCTTTTATGGCCAAAGGTTGCAGTGGCGCATCAAGGGTCGAGCGTTATGAAACAATTTCCGAGGGAGTGCCGATTGATCATAGCAGAGGCGCAGAGTGGATGGCACTGGCGGTGTATTGATTCGACCAGGGTACTACCGGATCGGACGCGCATGGGGTGGCTGTTGTAGGTCATAGTATTACATACTTAGTGTAAACGCTGGATCACAAGGACGGACCAGCTGGCGCTTTGGCCAGATCATTCGGAACCGAATACATCACTGTATACAGGCACAATTACTGTTGGTGGACGCAAATAGGCTGTCTTACGTCTAGAAGGAGACAACAGCAAAAGATGAGGAAGAGACCAGATCAGAAATAAAAATACTTATACCTACTAGTAGTGGCTGCATAGTAATCAGAAGTGCAGAATGAGGAGCGCCACCGCACCGGCGTCCGTCCCTTGTGAGGCGGAAAGGCTGATGGCACTCTGCAAACAGGTACCGGGCGCATCACTCAAGGCACTAGGGTAAAGCCAGTTGGTTCCGGACCTCCGGTAGTTTCCACAAATATCTGCAAAACGCATGGCACGAAGAAAAGCAAGACGACTGTGCACGGGAAGAGACGGCATAATCAAAGCAAAGAAAAGAGGTGTTTGTTATGGTTTGTTAGTGACGTTGTCGGCGCTCGGAGCTCCGAGCGCCGTCTTGATCTGAACCACCGTCTTGATCGAGGGGCGTTCTACCTTCATTCGTCTTCCACCTTGGCGCCGTCGTACAGGATATTGAGTCGTATGTAGCTATGGGCTTATCAACATATCTCCTCCTGGCACTCACCTGAGGTACCTGTGGTGAGCGCCGAGATCGAGTCGCGCGGTGCCAGTATCCCATCGCTGATGCTGTGCTTGGGAAACGGATGGAGATGGAAATGGGGATGGAGATGGAAATGGGGATGGAGATGGAAATGGAGATGGAGATGGAGACGGCGATGGAGGTAGAGGTAGAAATGGAGATGGATGAGGCGTTGAGATGGGAAGCGCATCTTGTTTGACCATCAAGGGGGAGGCGGGCATATACCCACATTTTCTGAGACTCTCCCCTGCGCCATGAGGCCATACAGCGAATTCTTCTTCCACTTTCCCCAGCAGCGCGACAAGCCTGCACGTCGGGCAGACAAGCACCCCACCCCTCGCCCGCCCTTCCCCCCAGACGACCCTCCCTCCTTCCTCTCCCTCCGCCGCGACTTCGAGGACGACAGACGGCTCGTCGACGACGGCAGCCCGAGCACCAGCGCCACGCCCAAGCCTGGCCCCGTCCACAGCGACCCCCGCTCTCGCCGCGCTCGCTCTCGGTACGTCCCATCCCGCCTCTTGTCCTCCTGCTCACTGTCCCTCGCAGCACCGCCCCCCACCCGCACCTTGCACTCCACATCCCCGCCCTCCCACCCTTGCCGTCGTCCTCGCCGACCCCGTCACCGCGCGCCTCGCCCCGCTCCCTCCCACGTCCCAAGCCCGCACCCTGCGTCACTCTCCCTGCCGTGCCGGCACCCTCCCGTACTCCACACGTCCCGTCCGCCTCCGCCTGGCCCGCCTTCTCACGCCCCACACACCCACGTCTGCCGCCCGTCCACCGCTCCCGAAACCCCCGCCCGCGCCCCTGTTCCCGCGGCCCCCAAGCCGCCGCCGCCCCGCCCGCAGGACCACCTGTCGCCGCATGCCCCGCTGGCCCACTCCGCCTCGTGGCGCCCCTCCTTCCTGTCGTCCACTCTACAGTTCTTCGGTTAGCCCATATCAGTCAGGAACGTCACCCCTATCGTCAATCCTCAATTTCTTGACCCGGGCCCGCCACGACCAGCCGCGAATCCAATAAGCTCGCCCAGATGCTGTGGTACATCCTCAGTCCATCTAACGCTTTCCCGAACTTGGGGTATACTTGACGGATGTTGACCATCCCTCGAGTACACAAATACCTTGCAATAAACCAGGGCCAGTTCCTCTTGCCCATGGCGTACTTGAACGAAGGTGAGTACTTCACGCCTTCTAACTAAAATGGAGATTTTTTCCCAGTTGGCGAACCGTCTTCCCCTAATCGACAATGTGTATTTATCCACTTGGCAACTCCAAATATGCTCGCTTACCTCCCGGAAAGCCACTTCGACCCTGTCTGGATTTAGCACCGGCACACTTTGGTTTCTGAGCTTTTGAATAGTTGGTGTTGTACAAGATGTTTGCCAGCTGGCTATTGATGGTGCGCTGCTGAGAAATAAATATTTTCTTGCAAAGTTGGTCAGTACTATACAAGGTATAATATCTGTAACTTTCGGATCCTGGCGACTTAGTATCGAACTTGCACCGTGCGTGATATTAAACCGCGTAGAGAATATTCTCAAAAACGGACTGACTGAGTCGAACCGTGAGTATTTTGAGTCTTAGAGGACACAAAACTGACATCACCAATAGGCTGGTAGAATTGGAACAGTAAGAGTGTCATACTATTCTACACAACATTTTTATACGGCAAATGCCCCATTCACGCGGATGTTCTGCCCGGTCACCCACGCCGCGTCGGGACCCACCAAAAATGCTACAGTCCCACTGATATCGTCCACATTTCCCAAACGATTATATGGACTCAGGCCCGCAATATGTTTGATGACAGACTCCGGCTTCCCGGCGCGGAATAATGCTGTATCCGTCGGTCCAGGACTGACACAGTTGACATTTATTCCCTTTGAGGCAAGGTCTTTCGAGAGCACGCGGGTAAACTGCTCGACTGCGCCCTTAGAACCGAGATACACGAGCGCGTTCGGAAGGACAGTTGTTGCTGATGAAAGTGACGACGAGCAGAAGATCACACGAGATCCTACACATGATCAGCTATTAAGATCCAATATTATGATACGTGTATAATAATACCCGGTGCCATGTGCTTAACAGCGGCTTGGGTCAGAAACAGAGGACTCTTGACGTTTAAGTTTATATGGTCGTCAAAGAATGCTTCATCGATGTGCTCTAATGTTCTGGATCCCATGATTCCTGCATTGTTCACGCTGTTCATGGTGATGAGGAGGCAAAAACCTCGAAATTTGATTTGAACTCACAGAATATCTATCCTACCAAACTGCCTCACTGTCTCATCAATGAGAAATTGACGTCCAGCTCCGGTAGCCAAGTCAGCCTTGACAGGTATAGCTCTGCCTTTCCCAACTTGTGCGATACTAAAGACGACCTCATTCGCAGCCTGCGAGTTTCGGACGTAGTTAACAATCACGTTAGCACCATCCCGCGCTACAATATTGAGAGAACATTAAGTGTTACTTATATTGCCAGAAACGGCCGCGTGGAAATGAGCTAACCCAGACGAATGGCTATCGCTGCACCGATAGAACGTGATCCACCAGTGACAATCGCCACTTTCTCAGACAGGGGAAGCGAAGACATATGCAGTAGCTGTTAGCAGGAAGAAGAAGAGGTAACCATGCCCCTTACCTTACTTATAATATATACTTAGGAGCAAGATCCAAACTCAAACACTGCCCCTAGGCGCCCATTCTGGCTGCCTCAGCTGCAATAGATAAAATTTGTAACCGTAGAATTCCCGCAGTATAAAACACCGAGAAATACCCAACTGCGGACGTGTTGTGGACGTGTACTGTGTTTTAGTCGAGGTGTACCTGTGGGTGCTCGGTAACTATTAGGTCCGACTGTCACGTGATCAGATTACAAATCGAACGGCCATGGCCAGCGGTCCCCCATCGGCGTATTTTTGAAAGCACCGCGTGAGAGCGTCCGAACTGTCGGACGCTCAATGTCGACTCACGAGACAGTTTCCATACCTGAACCCCAGCATCTCAATCCCGTAGCGACCTGTCTACCGTTGGGTCGCCAGGCTGGCCTGGGGGCCAGAAACCGTGCGCTTTATCTGTTCTGTTCCACACTTTTCTCGTGGTGGTGGAAAGGAGCTGTTTTTATGACTGTGCCGCTGTTGGTTGTTCTCCGCTAACCCCTGCCTCAGACTCTGCTGTTCGATATGATTTGACCGCACCAGCCCCCCCGTCCGTCCATTCGCAGCGACTGTCGGCGGCTTTGTGTCGTTCTCCATCACCCACTGCCTCTGACTCTGCGATATGACGTGCCGTGCTATCTCCTATGACACAACTCCTTCCCCTTCACACATTTATCATGGTGGTCGAGCGGAGGCGTTGTATACGTGGCTGCTAGTCGTTCTGCGACATCCGCTGCCTCAGGCTCTGTTGGTCGATACGACTTGACCGCTCATTCCATGCACACGACCGTCCACCATTGGGGGAATGGGTGGCCAGCGTTTGGGACAGTTGATTCGTTGGCCGCGTCGGAGGTTGCACGCGGTGCGGTATGATACGCACCCGACACCGCATCCATGCTCCAACCGTGTCCTTCCTTTGTCGTCTTATGTGTCCCGTGCCGCCTCTACTGTATTCTTAGTCCCTCCACCGCATTATCACATACTCGCTCGCAGTCCGGAACACAATCCGGGCCTCGCGAGTCTAGGACCCTGGGCCGCCGGCATCATTGCGACAGCGCCCACAGGATGCCCCGCCGCAGCTCCTCGTCCACCTCCGTCGCCATCATGATGTTGCGCCCCTGTGGCGTCTGCATCGGCGGAAGCGGCACGGGCGTCCGTGGCGCCGCGTGCCATCAGAACATCCTGAGCGAACTTGTGTACGCGCTCCCGTCACCCGCCTGCTCATCACATCACACGACCCTCCGAATCCCCCTTTTTTGCCCAGCGGGTGGAGGGTCCGGACCATCTTTGTGCAGCGCATATGCGGTGTGATGTCGCCCCTCTCCCATGATACACCCAGCCTTGCACCTCTTCTTTCGTGATGGTGGAAGGCAGGTGGTGGCACGGCTGTCTGCGGCTGTGGCGTGGCGTGGCGTTCTCCGCTATCTCCTGCCCCCACGCCAAAGGAGTCGGACTAGTCTGCACGAATAAACCACCTCCAATCATATGCTACCCACGACATCACGTGTGTCATGGTGCATTCGCATTCGGCGTAGGTCTCTAATTCGTACTTAGACTCACATGCAGCAAGGCGAAAATTAATACAATTGTTAATCACAAATAAAAACGTGTTGATACTTGCAGACTCTATCAAAAGAAACTTGGCTCTAATATCCAGTGGCGCGCCGCAATCGCAGGCGAGGTTCCTTTAGGCGTGATATATTAATTGCCAAGTGCTTCAACACTGTTCTCGCGCGCACCTGAGATCACAACGGCAGGGTACACATGCAATACGTCTCTATCATCAGCCAGCGTGCCAAAACCAACAGTCATATGTACCCAACGTCGGTGCGAGCTCATAACAGAACCAAAACGCACACTCGCTCGCAAGAATTAAGTGCAGCACAACGCAACAAAAAAAAAACGGAAAAGTAAAAGTAAGCAGTATCCACGGCCCTGGCCGAGAACGGTGTCATGGACGAGCACATTTTGTTCGAGTGTGGACAACGTGCAGGGGAGATGAAGGAAAGGAAGAGGTTCAGGGGGAGGCACAGTGAAAGACGAGGCGATCACTCACCATGTCCTTTCCCCGGTGACCGTGTCGTATATACCTCGGCATTAGTATTCAGTTGCTAGAGGTGAAATTCTTGGATTTACTGAAGACTAACTACTGCGAAAGCATTTGCCAAGGATGTTTTCATTAATCAAGAACAAAGGTTAGGGGATCGAAAACGATCAGATACCTCTCGGCGGGGGTGTGGCCAAAAGAGCGCCACACCTCCTCGCAGGGCCTCAACGTGGCCCGAGAGTGAACACCACGGATGACCTCCGAGGTGGCCAACCTGCGAAACACCAAAAAGACACCCACAGGGACCACGAAGATAGCCCGCCGGGTAGGGGAACCTTGAACCGTGCCAACATTGCGTGGCCAGTTTCGGGGGACTCACAGAACGAGACTTCGCAGGGACAGTATAAAGAGCCCGTAGAAGTCACCATAAATGCATGGCCTCGGCTGGTAGGAGCTGGGGGGTCAAAGTGGAGACACACCGTACCACCCCAGCAAAACCAAGAGCGGAAATTAAAGAAAAACAAAATTTGACCTGACAAGTCAAGAAACACGGGTTGTAAAGGCTAATAAGATCAGACAATTTGAGTGAGGGACTTGATCATGGCAAGATACAACACAAGAAACGAATACTGTAAATAATAGACACGAAATAAAATAAACAGATTTCTTCAGTAGCCGGGGGGGCCTGTTATTCTTTTTAAGTGTTCGCACAAAGACATTTTAAAGATAACAGAAGGAGAGATCAGACAATATGGACAAACTAGACGTGAGTGTTCCCCGACACCACGAAAGAAACGAAACTGATGAAAAGGCAATAGATGCACACCTCGAAAGGTAGAAAGCGCCCAAGTTCGGACGTCGAAATCCTAGAGGCACAGACACCTAAACGCCCCAAGACCGACGGCCGAAAAAAGCCCCGGCTCAAAAAATCTAGCTCAAGCATCGTGACAACCCCTAGCTCCATCACAGACATGGACTTAGAATCGAACGTCACCACAACACAAAACACCCCCCTGCCTCTACAGAAGAAGCAGCGACCCGCCATTCAGGCTGAAGCCTTGGACTGGCTAGACGAGCCAATGTTACGCCCTCCCGAGAATAAAGGGAAGGGCCGCGCCAGAGAAGCGCCAGATGGCTGGGAAGCACATGTCCCAGCAGACGTCATCGCAGATTATCAAATAAGTCCGGACGGGATTTACGAACACCTAGGCAAGATAATGATGACAAATAAAGAACGAGGCGATAGGTTGTGGGAGATGTCTCACAGACTTTGCCTGGCCACAGTATACGGCGCAAAAACCCTGGGACCCCTGGCCGAAAGGAAAGGGATAACAGGCAAAATAAAGAGGGTGGTAACGGAGCTCCTAGCTGAGGAACGACCGGACATAACCACCCGTGAGGGTGACCCGGTCTCGGTGGAAGAGCTCAATGTGCCGGCCCACTTCTCCAAAGGTGGAGTGTATAAAAACCCGAGAGGGAACAAAAGACCCGTAGAGGCAGAAAGAACCTCGAGGGTATGGGCACTGGTGACCTTGCCGGAAGCGGTGCCCGTAAGTTATAACATGTTCGAATATAGATCCTTCCGTGTACGAGGGGAATACCCCAGGGAGGCGGTCTTGTTGGTCCCTTTCCCATGGGAGCAACAGGCAGAACAGTGGTTCAGAATAGGAAGAGCCCCTGCGACAACCAGAGAGACGGATGTCCGCCAAGCAATAGAAGACAATGTTGGCTCGCGACAAGCAGAAGTCCCGAGCGTCCAAAAATCCGCAGACAAAGGTGGCCAAATAGTCTGGAACATCAGATTAACCTTTAAAAGAAAACAGGTCACACTGGACGACGGCAGCAAAGATTCCGTTGTTGACACACTAGGGAAGTCGGACAGGCTGTGGAAAGTAGGACAGGAAGAATGGCTGATTTGGCCAGGAACCCACTGCACCGGCTGCCATGGAGTTGGACACGTAGAAATCAAGTGCCCCCTCCGACCATACATTGCGCCTCTAGACGGGCGGACGAGCGACTCGCTCCCCAAAGAAGCGGACGACTGGCCGATCGAGGTCTACCTCAAAGCCAACCCGCGACAAAAAGCATACCCGAAGAAGAAGAAGTAGGGTAAAAAGTATAATAGTGTTACGAGATGAACAATAATAATCCTTTGTATAACTCTCAAACCACACTGTGTGAACTAAGTCCTGAAAGAAAAAATCAAGACAAGAAATCAAGACGGGAACGCAAAAACCTGACGTTAAACACCAGCACGTAAGTCAACAACGCTGAACTCAACAACAAGAACCATAACAGGGACAACAAGACACCCGCAACAACAAGAATACCCAAAGAGACACCCAAACTTCTCACCGGGACCAAAAACACGACGTCGTCACTCGACGCCGAAGACATCCGAGGCCCAAGTAGAGCGGGAGGCCTGCATCTCGACTTTGGACGTCTCACTCGCCGCAAGGCAACCCTGCTGTCGTTTAAGCCTCCACGGCAGCGAAGCTTGACACGTGGCCTGGCACGTCACGAAGATAGCTATAAAACAACAACCGCCACTAACACAATTACAAATGAAATTATAACACACACTTTGGTTGCTTGTACCGGTCATGGCTCTGAATTATCTGGCTCTTCACTCTCGAAAGCCCCACCTGGCTCCCTCGGTGGGCAGTTTAGGGTGGCGTCAAATCAGACGGGAGGTCCTTCATCCGAGCAATCGGATGAGCCACCCCTCAGTTCTGAGACAGAAGGACCGACCGTCAACAAAATAAGTGTAAACTCAGCCCTAAGAAATAAAGGCCTGACGAAACGTAAGAGTGACCGAAAAAAGCAAGGTCACTCGAAAAAGCACAACTTGAGGGCAAACCCGCGAAAGAGCGTTGCCCGCCCGGCAGACCCGACCCCACGAAGGGAAGGAGCCGGCAAAGGAAAAAACAACAAGGGGTTGAGACAACGACAACTGGAAGACTACTTCCAGGTAAGAAACACAACCACCACGCAAAATACCCAGCCTCCAACGCAAGGAGAGCCGAGCGGGGAAGAAAGACGGGAACAAAGCCCCCCCGCACACAACCCGACGAACGAGCAGCCCGAGGAAAACCCATTCCTAGAGCTGCACGTCGAAGACCTGATAACGTCCGAGGAAGAGGACGGAGCAGGCGAAGACAGCCACATACGGCTAAAACAGAGAATGAAAGACCGACAAGAAAAAGTCGGCAAGAAAAGAGGAATAACCATCGCCTCGTGGAATACAAAAGGAAAAAACGATAGCAACCACAAGTCAAAGTGGAACGCGATCGCAAGAATAATGAGGCTAAAGGGAATCGCAGTGTTGGCGGTCCAAGAAGCCAGAATGAAAACAAACGAGGCGGAAGAAGCCTCGAGAGCAAACCCAGGAGTCCTGTTTCTAGTGAACGGAGAGCACTCCAACAAGCTAGGGACATTATTCGCCATAAACCTGGCAAAGATACACGCCGAAGAGGCAGAAGTCATAATAGACCACAGACCACTGGTGCCGAATAGAGCCCAGACACTAAAGTTGAAATGGGGAGACAACCAACAGCTAAACCTGTTAAACGTCTACGCCCCGAACGATACCGAAGAAAAAATAGACTTCTTTGAAACTATAAAGAGGTACCTGAATAAGAACAAGAAAGAAGCAATCTGCCTGCTGGGAGACTTCAACTGTGTCGAAAAAGACATAGACAGGAGCCCGGCCCACAAAGACAGAGAAAGAGTCACCAAAGCCCTCAAAGGGATGACGAAGACAAGAAAACTAAAAGACGTGTGGAGGCTACTAAACGAAAACGAGCTGGCCTTCACGTTCACTCAAAAAGGGTCAAGCTCGATGGCCAGAATAGACAGAATATACATGACAGACGACATGGCGGAACTGACATACAACGCCACGATAGAGTCAAACTTCAACTTAAGTGATCACAACCTGATCACGGCAAAAATAATGGCCGACAATCTCCCGTACAGCGGAGAGGGCATGTGGAAATTAGACGAACAAACGCTAAACGCGAAAGACTTTCAAAAGAGAGTCGAAAAACTGCTAGTGAAAAACAACACCTGGGTCAAAAAATACCTAGAAAAAGAAGCGAACGCTAAAGGAGACAAAGAAAAAATAAAGCTCCTCCGCAATGACGGGAATAACCCACAAGCAAAGTGGAAAGCCCTGAAAGGAGAAGTAAAAAGAATAGCAATAAACGTGCAAAAGCACGAAAGAAAGAAAAAAGAAGCCATAAAAAAGAGCTTCAAGAAAGACATAAAGAAGGAGCTGGAAAAGGCCCAAAACCCGCACCTGACAGACGGGGAGCGAAGAAAAGCGACGGAAGAGGCTCTCTTCCTAAAAGAAAAAGTCAACAAAACAGAGGCCGAAAACATAGAAAAGGCCAGAAAGTCCGCAGAAGCCAGGTTCCTGAAAGAAGGAGAGTCAAACACAAAATACTGGTTCGGATTGAACAAACCAAAGCTGCCGCCCAACACAATCCTGGGCCTGCAGGACGAAGAAGGAAAAATAACAAGCTCCACAAGAGAAATGACGGAGATAGCCTCCCGATACCACGGGAGACTACAAAAGAAACAAGTAATGACGGCAGAAAGAGTAACAGCCGTAGAAAAAATGGAAAAGCTGGTAGACAAAAAGCTTACCAAAAGCCAAGCAGACATGATGGGGAAAGAAACCACCCTAAGAGAAATAAGAGTGGCAATAAAGGCCACGCAGAACGGAAAATGCCCCGGACACTCCGGTATAACATACGAGTTCTGGAAACAATGGACACCAGACGAAAAAAGCAAACAAATGGGCAACGGACAGAAACGCCCCGACATAACAAAGCTGCTGAAAGCCGTCTTCAACGATGTCGAGAGACACGGAATGGAGGAAGACGAATACTCCAAGGGGATAATGTACCTCTTGTATAAGAAAAAGGATAAAACAAGAATAGAAAACTACAGACCAGTGACACTACTGGAAACAGACTACAAAGTCCATACGAAAGTAATGGCAAACAGGCTCGGGGAAGTGGCGGGAGACCTGATCCACGCGGATCAGGCAGGCTTCATCCCGGGAAGAAACCTGTATGACCACGCGCGCCTGGCGGAAATAATGCCAGCTTACGCGGAGAGTGAACTGGAAGAGGGGTTAATCCTAAGCCTCGACCAAGAAAAAGCCTACGACAAGATTGACCACGAATACATGTGGATCATACTGAGAAAATTCGGGTTCCCCGAACACTTTATAAACCTAGTAAGAACCCTATACGGGAAAGCAGCAACAGCGGTAATGGTAAACGGAGTAATACCAACGGCCGTAGAAATAAGGCGAGGAGCAAGACAAGGAGACCCCATGTCGTGCATCCTATACAACCTGTCAATAGAACCCCTAGCGTGCGCGCTGAGAAAATCAAAAAAGCTGAAAGGCTACTCGACGCAGGGGATAAGAAAACTCATAGCCAAACTGTTCGCAGACGATGCGATAATCTACATGAAAGCTACCGATAGCTACAAAAGTGTGATGAAAACAGTGCACTTGTTTGAAGTCGCCTCCACGGCAGTCTTCAACCTAGACAAAACAGAAGCGCTTCCGATAGGAAGCGAAGACTTCAGAAACAAAGTCATAACTACAAGAATGGTGGGAGACGAAAGACTGCCAGAACACGTAAAAATCAAAAAAGATGGCGAACCCATGAGAACCCTCGGGTCGTGGGTCGGAAACAAAGTCTCCATAAAAGATAAATGGAAAGACATAATAGATAAACAAAAAGCAATAATGAACACATGGGCAAAGAGCCACCCCTCCCTAAGGGGAAAGGAATTAATACTGAAAGCGTTGGTCACGTCAAGGAGCTGGTTCCTAGCAACGGTAAACGGCATGCCTAAAGACGTAGAAAAAGAAATGACCAAAAACATGAAGAGCTTCCTATGGGATGGGAACGAAAGAGGGCTGATGGAACTAAAAGCCGCCACAGCCAGCAGAGAAGACGGAGGCCTCGGCATCCCAGACATAAAAGCGAGGCTCGCCGCAATACATATAATGTGGTTACAAAAATACCTAGCCATACCAGAAAAACGCCCAGACTGGGCTTGGATAGCAGACAGACTTATATTCGGAGATATCAACCCCAAAGCAGTCCCAAAGGTAGACACCGAATCAAGGATAAGCTGGCTGAAGCAAACGTGGAGGACCAAGCAAGGGTTACACTCCAGCCTGCCGACATCGTTAAAAGAGATGTTAAAAACGGCAGAGATGTACAACGTCAGAATACAGGCCAGAAAGACAGACAAAGGCCTTAAAGAAAAAATGACGGTCTGGCACAACGTGGTCAAACCAAATGATAACTACAAGTGGAACAAAAAGGCAGCGAAATGCCTGAGAAGGAACCACAATATAATCTCAATAAAAGACCTACAAAGGGCAAAGAGAGGGGCGATAACCCCCGACAGAAAATGCGAAAACCACAACGCCTGCGTAAATATGGCGAAAAACTTATATAAAGGTTACCCAGAAAAGTGGGACCCCGAGAAAGGCACCCCCTACGTAGATGGGCTAGACCACACGACAGGGAGGAAGCGAAAATACGAACGTTTCACGAAAACAGGCGAAAACGTAGCGAACCCAGATATAACAGAAAGAGAACACCCAGAGAATGCAACAAGGATATTCCTGGACAAAGAGAAAAAAGAGGAATGGCAGGCAAAGCCAACCTACAGAAAACACCACAGAACAGGAAAGGAATGGGAAGTCTACACGGACGGATCATGCCTCAACCCGAACACAGAGTCGGCCAGAACAGGAGCAGGAATATACTGCGAAGATAACGAAAATTACACTAGGGCCATAAGAGTGCCTGGAAAGAAACAAACGAACCAAAGGGGGGAACTAGTGGCCATACTGAAAGCCCTAGAAATGATACCAAAAGGAGACCCCCTGAAGATCAAGACCGACTCGACTTACGCAGCGGCCGGAATAATCGAAGGATTAAAAAAATGGGAAGACATGGCGTGGCTCAACGTAGACAACGCCGATATCTTCAAGAAAATAAAATACTAACTGACGATAAGAGGCGCAGTCACCACCTTTGAATGGGTGAAAGGACACGCCGGCACTAAAGGCAATGAAGAGGCAGATAGATTAGCCTCGGAAGGTGCAAACAAAGCCGAAGCCGATGAAATAAACCTAACCGTCCCAGAGGAATACGAACTCAAAGGGGCGAGGCTACAGAGCCTAACTCAGAAACTAGCCTACGAGCTAATAATGAGAAGAAAAAACATCGATCCGGTAACAAACACCGGAAGGAGAAAGCTTGCCGAAACAAAAGCAGAGCTACAAGAAACACTGGGTGTAAGCCCAACGGAAAGGACAATATGGAAGACACTAAAGTCACCCACCATAAGAAGAAACATCGCAGACTTCCTGTGGAAATTGCTACACGGAAGACTGAGAGTCGGAGCATACTGGAAAACATACCCGGCTACGAAGAAAGGGCCAGCTGTAAAAAATGCGGAGGCCTAGAAACAATGGACCACATATGGTTCGAATGCCAGACCCTGGGTCGTTCGGAGGTCTGGGAGGCGACAGAAACGCTCTGGAAAAAGACAACAGAGATAAAAGAAGGGGTAAACGAATGGATACACCCAAACGAACACCTGATAAGAGGACTAGGAGCCGTGAAAAAAGCGGAACGCTTCTCGTCAACACGAACGCTACAAAAATACAAGGACCTGGTCCTAGAAACGGCGTGGCTCCTATGGAAAATAAGAAACGAATCAACAATCGGTGAAAAAACCTTTACAGGAAAAGAAGTAAAGGCAAGATGGGTGGCAGAAATAAACCACCTAATACAAAGAGAGCATTCAATGGCTCTGATAAAAAAAGATAAACAAAAGAGAAGCCAGGACATAAAGCGCTTCAAGGAAAAATGGGCGTGCACGGACTACGCAGTGACGCTACACAAAGGAAACCTGACCATCAAAAGATGGGATCAGGGACTCCCAGACGGAGAAACGGGAGAATGGTGAAAAACATAAAAACAAAAACATATATACCTTACAATCATCACGATTATTGATACTAATAGCCAAGAGCCGCGTGGGATCAGATCCACGACGAACCTGACTGTAGCCCCTACGGGCTGCGAGTGCGAGGCGGCGTACCTCGAAAGCCGGGCCGGCGACAAGAGAGCCCAGCCGACGAGGAGGGGGGGGTTTTAGTGGGTAAAAGCCCCACACTGTCTCCCAAAAGGGAGTTCGTCTGTTAGCAGATTTCCCCTCCCTGGCAAAAAAAAAAAAAAAAAAAAAAAAAACGATCAGATACCGTTGTAGTCTTAACAGTAAACTATGCCGACTAGGGATCGGGCGACCTCAATTTGATGTGTCGCTCGGCACCTTACGAGAAATCAAAGTCTTTGGGTTCGGGGGGGAGTATGGTCGCAAGGCTGAAACTTAAAGGAATTGACGGAAGGGCACCACCAGGAGTGGAGCCTGCGGCTTAATTTGACTCAACACGGGGAAACTCACCAGGTCCAGACATAACTAGGATTGACAGATTGATAGCTCTTTCTTGATTTTATGGGTGGTGGTGCATGGCCGTTCTTAGTTGGTGGAGTGATTTGTCTGGTTAATTCCGATAACGAACGAGACCTTCCCGTGCTAAATAGCCCGGCCGGCTTTGGCCGGTCGCCGGCTTCTTAGACGGACTATCAGCGTTTAGCT